>OX459049.1:24832964-25432964 GCA_949775005.1 Orthosia gothica
TGGCTTCAGCGGCCATGAATTCTATACGCAATTATATAGCATTTTTTTTATTTAAAAAAAAATCCTACTTTCGTAAGAATATCATCAATATTTGGACGTGAAAATTACATAAACACACACTTTTTATCACCACCTTTTAATCTTAGGGGTCTCTAGGGGTCTTTAAGTCAAGAGTGAATAGGTTTTTTCTAGGCAAGCGTGCTTCACCGTCGACCACATCATCGTTTACTATCATAAAAATCTTACCTCAGCCATAAGACGAAAAAGTACAAAAAAATCTTACCTCCTGCCATGACATATATTAAGTGTGATTACAAAATCCACCTTTGCATCGTTGTGATATATGAGGTAAAAGCAAATAAATAACTTTACTCTCTTCTATAACACATAAACCCGAAAGCAATACTCAAGAAACACAACCCAGCACAAGAAATCTACATACCGCGACTCCACAGTTTTCCTAGAGCAAATTTTTACGACAGCCGCGCTGCTCTCTCCGCAGCTCTACTGGCCTCTCACAATTCCGCACCGCCTGGGCCGGCTGTTAAAAACGCAATGAATAATTATTTCGGGGCCCTACCCGCACCTTTTTGGCCCGACTTAAACTTTCATTGCTCCAATTTGAAGACTCAGATCATTTTGATTGACAAGCGTTTTTTGGAGGAAAATATTTAGTTATTTTTTTGTAGTAATTAAATATTTATCTACTGCTTGAAGTCACCCTTAATTACCTTTTTAAACGTTAAAGGTTATTTGGCGGCATAGAACTTCAAAGTGACATTCTACCAGTGATAGATAAAAATTGTCAAAAAAGCTCAAAATTACATGAGCTACCGATATGTCGCGAGGTCAATCCCAAACATTTTCAACTTTGTCTGTTCATCCAAAGACTGTTTTGCTTTCAGACTTATTATGACAGTTCAACCATAGTGAATTTACAACTTACTGGGAGGGTTTCTCAAAAGTAGAGCAGCAATTACTATGTCGACTAAGGATTTTAGGTATAAAATAGGTCTATAGTCAACATAGTAATTACAGGCAGACAGACAAAATGTCATCCCATCTTACTAATAACACCATACAATTCGAGCCCGTCAATATCATTTAATAGGTACTGAAAACCGTTCTGAGCTAATTCAGTAGCTTTCAAAACAATTCCAAAACATTGTTGTCAATCAACACGCAACGATTCTGCTAATCCTCCTTCATTCACACCCTCAGACTCGCATCTAATCAAAAGCCGTAAATCGCGATCAACATTTATATTTTTAAATCTGCAACACTAATACATCAAGCTGATTTATGTCGCCAACTGGCAAAAGTTGGCGATTTATTGCGCGTCAGCTGAAGGCATCTTCTGCGGGACGCTGCGCCTTTGCTGTGGAAGTTATGTTACATATTTCTGTACTGGGTCAAATCAAAAAATATATGCACCACTTCTGCGGATCATATCATGATGAAATAAAAAAAAATACGAGTACTAACCGCTGGTAGTGTTGACTTGAAATAGAGAGATTGTTTTTTTTTTGGTTTGTCGTCATTAGATTTCGATACCGTTTCTTCACTAACCTATTTAATTTGACCAAAGCCATTTATACCTTTTTTATCATGGTAGCCCGTGAGTGGCCCAGTGGCCAAGACTTCGTCTCTCGTGTTTTAGATCGTTAGTTTAAATCCAGGCCAACCAATGTGAATTTTTCAATTCATGTGTACTTCCTAAGTTTATCTTAGACATCGCTGACATCGGTGAAGGAAAACATCGTGAGGAAACCCGGACTATACTTCACTTTACTTATCTGCTCGTGCCTTCTTAGTTTGAGAAGCGGACTACAGTGGAACAGGTAATAGCCAGTCTATTACCTGTTCCACTGTAGTCCGCTTCTGTTATTACTTGTTATTATTATGCCCTGTCGGTATTTTTATTATTGACAGCTGTGCTCATATCAGACATACTAGAACGAGACCAACAGATGCATTCTCGCAGAAGCTTGTTTGCTTCCACGCCTATCAAACTTGGCAGTCAGACAACAAAGTCAACAAACCACACGAAAACTCAGCAACAATACAAAATAAATTATCACTATATATCACTCAAAATCAACACGCTTTTTTAAATCTCGCGTTACAGTCTATCCCTCTAAAACGGGCATAAAAGGAAACGGCCAATAAATCAGCAACACGTCGCGCTAGACAAATAAAACATGTATGAAACAAAAAAAGTTGTATATATGTGTACAAAATTCGCAAAAAGAATTACAAGCAATAACATGCAGTAGTGTTAATATTGGATGCGTAAGAAAGCCTGTTTTTAAAGGAATTTCCGTCTTATGTTGTTGTGTTAAGGTCGTCGTTGATGGCAGGAGACAGGCTGGTAGTGATTTAGTCCCTATCGGCCGTCAACCTGATTAATGTCGCTAGTAAATCAGCGGATTACGACAATGCGAGAAATGACGAGTCGCGGCCGGATCGCAAGCGATACTAGTGTGTGGTACAAAATTAACAAAGATTTTCTTAAATGCCTATAATACTCTTCGAAATCAAGCTAAAACAAAAGCGGTTTATTTTAGGGAATTAGTTTACCGTCTTCCTTTGGCATAGTTACTTGCTGTAACAATTTAATCCTAAGATGATAATTTTAAAAGACAATTCCAGAAATAACATAATCATTATTTTAAGTTACATTATTTTATGCGTGGACATTTTTAAAATAATAATAATTATTCCTTGTATCACCAACTTTATCCTACTTACTAATGTCACTATTTTAACATTTGTACGGGTCTATGCTGTTCTTTAAAAACCACACAATTTTTTTCTTTAAACTCGCTACCGCCTCTCCCTTATACTAAAAAGTCACTCGCATCGAATTATTGAGTAAACACGTACGTAATCGCGCGATCGTTTCATTTAGAGCGAATGCAAGGGCATCGGGAGAAATATCGCTCCGTATATTTTCTAATATAAAAGTGTCAATTTCTTTTAATAGGATTTGTATGAAAAATATAGTTTTATACACATGAAAGGTAACCTAATCTTTATACAAGATTTGTGGGTAAGTTCATTTTGACAGTTTACGGCTGAGTAAGTGTCGGGCTGAAACTGTCCCACGTCATGAAAAGGGTCCTTTTATTGCAGATAATTAATCAAGCATTTCACTGTGTATTTATTATTATAAACTTTCTTAACGTTTATATCTGGAAATTTGCGAAACCGAAGTGGCAGTGGGCAGGGCAAATTGCTTGCAGAACAGATAGTCGATGGGACCGCGACCGCGTACTGGAACACGCTGCATTGGAATAACTTTTACGAGGTGGACCGATGACCAGGTGAGGGTGGCGGCTATGTTCAGCAGTGGACGTCTTTCGATTGAAATGATGAAGATAATGTTGACTACCGTTTCTGAAATTCTTATCCAAACCACTGAAAAGCCGTAGGATCCAGGATATTATAAATCTGTGATTGTCACTTGTCAATCAGCAATTTCAGTAATTAGTGATTGAACAAACTATGATACACAGCTACATAAATGATGTAGTGAACAAAACACTCTGTTCAATTAATTAACAGAAATAGTACTGTTGCTTAGTTGCTTTTTACGACACCCATGAGTCTGTTGAACCACATGGGACCCATATATGCCACTATGAACCATACACGACAGGCAAAGATAGCATTCAATGATATTAAGTCTTATCACTCGTGTTTTTAACATCCTAAATCAGCAAAAAGTGACGTAATTTGATGACAAGTTGTAAATTAGAATAAAAAGTTTAAGATAACATAATTCATTTTGATTTATGTGAATGTAATTATAATGAAAACTTTATCAGTAAATATTTTATTAAGAATTTGAAGAGGCAAGAGGAAAAAGAGTATAAAACTATTTAGTATTTACGAAACCAGTTGCTACAAGCATTGCATTCGTTTCGGGACCCTCTGATCCTTCGTATGATTGACATGATAACTATATGTACCTCGTTAGGTTTTCACTTACCCAATAACTCCCAATAAATTCAAACCTTACTCTAAAACTTAAACTGGGATTTATTTCCTGTCCAAATACTTTTTTACAATCTTTGACCTAATTAATCACTTGAAATAAATTAATCTTATCATAGTCAATGAACATAGTCTATGGCAGTCCACTGCACCATTGTATAAGCATCGGTATAGCCCAGTAGCGCAATACCACTCGGTCCGCGAAATTAACCCTAACACCTTCATAAGGGCTGGGCATACTTACCTACCACGTTACGATTACCTAATTTTCGACGCAGCCAGTCTCAATTTTTTTTCATCAAATACGAGTAAGTAAAAATCCTATCCACAGAATGCGTGCCACGACGCACTAACATCAAAAAAACGTTATTTTTATAAAAATCCCTCACAACAAAATACGACTCCAATCAATCACTCATAATTGCACACAATCCATAGAAAACTAAAATAAACTGAAAAGTACAAAAAAAACGACCCACACGTTCACAAGTTCGCGTGTGTGTGCGCAACTACGTCACATTGTAACTGACAAATTGATTTATGTCGTCGAGGGGAACACGACGAACCTAGCAAGTCTGCGCTAAGTCCGAATCGGTTCGCTCGCTGCTACATGTTTGAATTTCGAACTTTTTATGTTTTTACGTTTTGGTGTAGTTCGTTAGGTCTTTTTGGGTATCTAATCGTAATAATTTTATAGGGATACTCAAGTTGATAAAGTAGTGGGTATTTCCTCAAAATGCCTCCAATAGTGAATGGGTTGAGTTAGCCAAAGGTTCATTGTAAGTTTTTAACATAACATAACATTAGTTATGTACAGGGCACAAGTCCAGACTTCGAGCCAATATTGATATATTTGTGTGTGTATATCCTTCATTGAATTTTCAACTGATTTCCATATTATTCCGGGTGCTCCACAAATAAATTGAGATCTAGGTCTGTATCAAATTAAAACTTTGTATTTTAAGCCTTCTATCTACAGCTCGGTTTTTCAGGCAGAGGTCATCTTAGAGTCAAAACAATAAAACTTGGATTAGCATACCTGCATCTTCAATTTTACGATTTCCTAATAAATATTACTTTTAGTGCAATTTTATCAACACGTGACGGACAGACAGTCCTTATCTACAAACGTTATATACCAAATCGTTACTTAATTGGATATATTATACATTTTTTTACTTCGAATCAATTGACACCTAAAGTTTTATGGTTTGAAATGCCATAAAACTTTAGGACACTAAAATGGTAGATTTAGTGGTGACCGACCAATCGTGTCCGCCTTGGTTTATGGCTCTTGACCATAAGCCTTATGTCACCAATCCGGAGTGTCGTGTCTCGTAAAGTAGATAAATAACGATTTTAGACTTTTTATACGTCTCGATAAGATATATTTGTTATTATGTCTTTATTGGCTTCGGTTACAGATCCAGAAAAGACGAGCCCGCCGTTTGATGACCGGATTTTATGTTTTATGTTGTTTTTTTAATTAAAACAAATTGTTAAATCGTTAATTTTTATCTACATTGTTAGCGTAAGATCTCTTATGTTTTCGGGGTCATTTTGATTCGCTATAAAAAATCCATAAATTATTTACCTGCCTAATTAATCTAAAAAATAATGCATGTTATACATAAATTTTCTAATCATGTTAGTTTAAACACGGATGAGTAGATTCTTGATTCCTTTCTATGGAGAATTTGAATTTAGAATACTCTGTTCAGTGTGTTCCTATTCGTGTTCTTCATTTCTGAACGTCGTGCCCGTCTTGAAAAGCTTTGACGGATTCACTGACAAGCTGCTTCCAGGCTACTCTATCTTTGGCTTCTCTCAGGAACTTATTCACAGTGAGTTTTGTTTCCTTATTTTGATCATCATTCGCGTTTTTTTTGTTAACGATACGATACGCGTTTGACCACTATCTCACCTGAAGTTAAGCGATGATGTGTCGACGGTGAAGTACGCTTCCCTAGAAGTAACCTATTCACTCTTGACTTAAAGTGGCAGGGAATTCCACTTCTTAGCTGTACGCACAATGAAAATACCTATAACGTCAATACGCTTAGTGCGTAACAAGGCTATTTATTACACACTTATTTATAAAAGTCTTGCCGTATTATAATTTATTAATCTACTAGCTGACCCGGCAAACCTTGTTTTGCCATAAAAACACCAAACATTCATCTACCCTACCCTACCTACCTACCTACCCTACCCTACCCTACCTACCTACCTACCTACCTCTACCAACCTACCTACCTACCTACCTGTCCTACATACCTACCTACCCACCTACCTACCTACCCTACCCAACCCTACCTACCTACCTACCCTACCCTACCCTACCCTACCCTACCCTAGCTACCTACCTAACCTAGCCTACCTACCTACCTACCTACCCTACTATCCTATGTCCGTCTCCTGGTTCTAAGCTACCTCCCCACCAATTTTCAGACAAATCGATTCAGCCGTTCTTGAGTTATAAATAGTGTAACTAACACGACTTTCTTTTATATATATAGATGATAGGTTCTCTTTAATGCCAACAAGATATAATAGTTCAAATCTTATGCCACCAGATGGCAGCGGTAATCATAACTCATCCTCCTGTCAATGTTCATTCTTTAGACATTTAACTTCAATATAAGATTGATTTTTCCTTAATTAAATTCGTTTAGGAAATATTAGTCACGCGTGACAAATGACTGTGGTTCCTGTTTACCCCTCTTTCATAGAAGTGCTGGTATGATAATAGGGTTGGATTGGAACTTGTGGCATAGTAGGGAAATGATTATGTGATGTGTGATTGTTATAGAAATTCTTAATATGTAGGTTACTTTAATGTTTGGTTTGCTATATTAAATTTCAAAATAGTGAGGAAGTTATTACGAGCAGTTTGAATCATTTTCTGACTTTTCATCAACTGTTAGTTTTGCAATGCAGTTAATGATATTGTATCAGTTGTGTTTTACTATTTGGATCAATTTTATAATGAGATCCTGTCATTGGAATTGAGCAAAATGTGCTAAACTCCTAATATTTATTTATTACTAGGGCATCTTGAAAGTTTTATTGTGTGTCTGGTCTGTGCAAAGCTTGTGGTTTCAGGTAAGGCTCGTTAGACAAAATTTGTCTTCGTAAACGTATTGGTGTTACAACTTACGAAATCTATAACATTTAAAATATGCGAGAAGCATGCCAATATAATAAGCAATCTTTTACCATTTTCAATAGCAAAATACCCGCTCATAATATCAGATACAGCCATCTAACTTAACACAACATATTATATTGAAGTACAGTGTCATAAAATGGTCCAAATTACGCGGGCCCGAAATCCAAAAACAATGTCCCGATCGAGGTAAAACCACACCACAATTTCAACCTTATTTTGTTTGCAGTAAAGTTACTTTTATGTATTGTAGCTAACGAATGCAACTACGCGACTGAATAAGTTTTTTTCAATTATAAAAGACTTAATTTGTCGTGGGACAACCAAGCGATTTTAAAGCGTTGCGTTTAGATATAAGGTTGAGGTTCGCTTGTGGTTATCAATGATATATGACCAACCAAAATCAAAAAGGTTATCCACGAAAATGTTAATATAATAGTTGCTTCAGTACTACGGGTTTTGTTGGCGTGAAGGCATAAATCAATTTTATGGCCTCATCTAAATCAAGCGCGTTTTAATGGGCGTCCCCCGTCATATCATAGCGTAGTATGATAATTTACTGCTACTATGTGACGAATGTTAGAAATAAAGGGCCCTTCGACCGTTCCCCACTCCTCCCCTGTCCCCCTACGTCGCAGGGATTAGTTTTATGCCCTAAACCGTTGTCGTAAATATGTCAGGCGTATCTTGGGCCTTCGGGAGCTGTGCTGTGTGAGATAATTTTTGAATTTACTTTTTATTAGTTTTGGAAGGTGGGTTTGGTTCATTGAGGATATGTTAGACTGTGTATATAAAAATATTTAATTATGAAAGGACATCGATTGAAGTGTCTATTGGAAAATCATAGGAACAATATTGACTGTAGTTCAGATTTGCATTTTCGTCATTAAATGTATGAAAATGGGTGTCATGATTGTACTTCATAACATGGAATAGTTTGGAGGGAGTACTGCAGTAGTCGAGTCTCAGGACAAAGTATAAGATACAACAGGAAACGGACCCTAATAACGTTAACGTAAGTATAATCTCTGAGCTGCTTCGTGTCTGATTATCAGACTCTAAATGCAAATTTAATATAGATAAATTTGTTTTAAACGTCTGCTAACCAGTTCCTAAACAGCGTTGATTTTGTACACTTAATAAGGTAATTCTAATAAATTTGTAAAAGTATGTTTAGCTGCAAGGATTCGAACGACCAACCTTGAACACGTAAAGCTGGCCGCATCGCCACCCTACCCTAACTTCCTATGCAAGCTACAAAACAAAACACGATCGAGCCAATTCTTGCACTCACAATAGTGATGTTTCCTGGGTATAACAAGTAAAATTTCACAATTTCAAAAACCCCCGACGCATTTATCTTGCGAAAACACCCCGATTCAAACAGTAAAATACCCATAACTTTTGAAAGGCTGAACCGATTTTATTCAAACATAGCTAAGAACACTCTCGACAAAATTACCTTTCAAACAAAAAAAACTAAATCGAAATCGGTTCATCCGTTTAGGCGCTATGATGCCACAGACAGACACACAGATACACAGATACACAGCAACACACGTGAAACTTATAACACCCCTTCTTTTTCCGGCGGGGGTTAAAAAATGATAATTTTATTAAGTCCGTCTGTGTGATTATCAAATAATATTGGACTCGTGTTTTAACAAATTAATCAAAAATTACAAAGTTAAAGCGCATCAAAGTTCAGAAGTGAAGGCTTGTGACGTCACTAAGGCAGTATAAAGTGTACTAGCGGCGTGACGTTTCACGATATTTCAATGCATTATATCGTCGTCAATTTATGTTTACGATTCAAAAGAAAAAATACGTGTCCAATATTTTTTATTAATCTACCTGACGGACAAAAAACAAATTTTCAGTAAACTACCCTATTCAGTCAAAACTTAACATTACTAAGGAAGGGTAGGGTAGAACTACACCTTATATTACACCACAATAAGACATATCTAAATCCCATGTAAAAGTAGGCAAACCTAGTGCCATCAACCGGCCGCAAATCCAGACTCTACTGAAAAAATCCCGAAGGAAAATAAACTTTTCCATACCCGGGCATAAAATCCAGGACTTCATGTTCAGCAGTAGCGCTTGTGACCGCTAAACCAACGAGGCAGTCAAAACTTTTGAATGTATTTTCGTCTAAATCATTCACACAGTAAAGGAAGACATTCTAAGTTATACAACTTAATATATACTTAACTCATGCTTAATGTTTTGCGAAGATAGCAACACGCGCATAGCTGAGTAAGTTATTATTAGGTCGTGTTTAATAAGGATGTGGGTTAGTAGGTCTGAAGTAGTGGGTAGTTTGTCAAGTTTTAAAACTTTTCGGATTATTTTACGATATTTAACGGTCTTCCTTGCAGAACAATTTTCAATGGTCTGTATTCTATGCAAACTAATCCTGATCTAAAATCTTACAAAAGTAAGACTGCTGATGTTGATCCTATTTGTAATGAATACCAAAAGAAAAATAATTTCGTAAAACGTGTCAAATATAGAGATCTCTGATTTAATAAAATTAATTTATTTCATATTTTAACTCTGAAATTGCCCGCATTGCGTAAGTGTTGATTAACCAGTTGAATACCGTATTACCGAAATAATTAAACAAAACATGGTATCTCGCGTAGATCCACGTTTTGGGCACTCAAAGGTCAAGGGGTTTTTGTGCTGCTGTGGGACGATAATGGGCTGGTAGTATTACTATTACCTATAGATAAATTACAAGTATATAAAATATGGTAACATGAACTTTAAAACCAGTGACACATACAACATGTTTTCGAGTGCTAGTTCTGCCCACCACAAAACAAACATGCCATGGGCACCTCGGATAAAGTTATAAGACACTATCTCCGGGGCTATAATAAAATACTTTGATTTGACGAAAATATAGTCGTTAGTCGAGCCAGATTACAATAGACTGGTCAAGCGTGACGAAGTTTAGTTTGATGGTGTTCCGTAGGGTAGCAATAGTAATGAAGGCCGTATTGCTATTGGATACTGTGTTCATAAGTAGAAGTACATCTCTTGGATTCTGGCAGCCTGATCTAGTCTTAGTGTCTAAATGAAATGTACAATAGAATTAAAATCTATGAAGATTCTTCATCATCTTCATACGATTTTAGAACCTACTAAGTAAGATTTGTTAGATATTAATAACAATGATAAGTGTACTAACATGGGTATAAGTGTTCTCGTTTAATAACCCATATGGATGTTGCTCTTACGATTTTTTTTTAATCCAATAAGATGCAAAATTTAGGTGCATTGCTGGTGCCATTCCTACATGCGTTATTTTTTGGATCTGACTGAGCCCCAGTTTCTGAAAACTGTTAATGAAACCTATGTCTATGTCATATCTCTGTTTTTAAACAATAATTCTTGAGATATTATACTGTATATGTCAACAGAGCTAACATGATGTGATTCAAAGCAGATTTATCAACCAGGGTGTTAGCTTAGGCTTTTAGAAATCTGGTTAAAGGCTACCTACTCTAAGGACCTGTCAACGAGGCATCTACTTGTCTGTTAATTATGTCTCCTGTTCAGAATGCTTTTAAGAGTCGATAACCTCAAAGTGTGGTGTATCGGTGTGACGTGTGATATTTAGTAGCGGTTTACTTAAACTTAGGAACACAGCAAATTTTTTACCTTTTTGTGGAATCTGCCCATTTCATTATTTTCAAATTGTTTCGTTATTGTAGTAAATTATTTGTGGCTCTTGATAAAGTGACACTCTTCCCACTGTCAAAAGTTCCATATTGACTATGTTCGTGATATTTCACGCTACGTTTACTGCTTTTCAATTAAGATTTTGGAACACAACACTTTTATTTATCATTGATCACAAGTACAGACTTAAGATTCATGATGGTCAATATTTGGACTTCGAAGCAAATTTTATTAATTTAAAAAACTATTGAATTAAAGTACAATAACCTAGTGAAATATTTTATTTGAAATTAGTGACCAGTTAAGGAGATATCTTCCCTAATATGCATATATTCAGTGTAAGACAGCGTTGTCTTGTAATTTCTTAACTTTCTTTTTATTCCCGATCTCCACTCCCCACCAACAAAACCTTCTACCAGAGCGGAACCCCAAAAAACAATGACCTCATTCGCTTAACGTGTAGGCAAAATATAATAAGCAACATGAAATTTATGTCCGACATAAATTTCATTAATTACCAACAGCAATGATTAATGGCCATAACTATGGTATATTTAACGAAAATAATCATTATTATTGAATAACAACATATCGTTCACAGACGGATATATTGATAGTTTTATATATTGATTAATTATTGATTAAATTGTGATTAAATCGATGGTTTGAGATAGTGATTAGGTTTGGGATGCAGTGGGAGTGGTTTATGAGTTTCGGTTTTGGGTTTGAAAAGGCCAATTCTTTTTCCGGTGAGAACGAATAGAATCTAAGAGGGGATATATATCACGAATTATTATTATGCATAATTGTAGCCTGCAGGTGAAACTAATCCTTTATTTAATGATTTTATTTGGCAAAAAGTAGATACACAATTATAGATGAATTACCTGGGAGTCTTTAAGTCAAGAGTGAATAGGTTACTTCTAGGCAAGCGTGGTACATCGTCGACCACATCGTCGCTTACCCTCCGGTGAGATAGTGGTCAAGCGCAAGCCTAAAAAAATAAAAAAATAACAAAAATATCTAAGGATACAATTGCGAGACACGAACTATATAATCTATGACCTATTCTAGGAAAATGTTAAAAAAATAATAAACATATAAAAAAATCTATTTGTGCAAGTTTTTTGAGTAAATATTCAATAGAGACAGAATCTTGGCCACATTAATTTAAACAACTATTTTTGAACAACTTGCGATACTCAGCTTTTATACTTTATACCTATAATTTCGTACGAAAAGTGTTTTATTTTTCGGGTTCTAAACCAAAATTAAAAAAAAAACAATGTAGCTCAAGATAATCAAAACAATCTGAATATTTGGGAAAATGTAAATAAAATCAAGATTAACTCAGATGAGTTAATCTTTATGAGTAATTCATTTCGTCAATTACGAAGACTAACTGCGGCACTAAAAGTACTATTAAAGTTAACTCGCAGACTGGTATGCTAACTGACACATTGACCGTTTGATGTCGGCAGCTCATAGATCAGGATCTGTCTGTCGCTCTGGCTGAAATAAATAATGACAGCGTCGAACTATGGATCGTGATATGCGATATGAACGCAAGAATTCAATTTGTTTAGCAAAAACTTGTGATATATAAAACATATTTTTGGTACAATCCCACCGCACTATTCACAAACCACTGCAACTCCTGAGAGCCAGGTTCAACAGTAGTGACCACCAGAAAAGTGCCGAGGCAATGAAGCTCGATAAAGTCCCGGCGAATAAATTTAACTGTCTTGGATCCCGCAACGAAAAGTTTCAGAAAATAATAACGGAGGAGTAGGAAGAAACATAGAAAAGATATGTATAAATTTCGATCACCACGCTAATTAAATTAAAGGAACAAGCACACATGACTCCTAAAAGTTTTTACTTAATGTAAACTCACTTTTTACCAGTTAAGTCCCACGACGACCGGGTAAAGTAGCATGCAATCTTGGAAACCACCATTCACTCAGCATTGGGTGAATAAACAAGAAGAAAAAGAAAAGGGGACGACCCATCAAACCAGACACCTGTCTAGATTCCAACCTGTTCCTTTTTTTCATTCTAAAGAGGCTTAGGCAAACGCATTCACTACGAGAACTCAATAATTTTCCCATATCAATGCACTGAAACTCAAAGCAACTGACCATATTGACCATTGATAAATAAATTTTTAGTACTAGAAAGTACCAAACTTAGATCACAAAGATTATTATGTTGTCCCTTCACCTGGACTTTTACGATCCACAATAAACAGCCTACAATATTTTGATTACGTACTAAATTTTTACCGAAGGAATCACATCCGAGAGAATTTTGGTCTCTTTTTAATGAGATGGACCACTAAACACTTTATGGGGTACGGAGGCTATAATAAAACACGCGAAACATTTAAATAATTACATTACGACTTTGTCGGATGAGAAAACCCATAAAACGACTTAAATTTTTACGACTTTTTTACCGATTGAAGGGAATAATGTGTATGTGCGTAGATTGTGATTCCTTGGTTCGATTTCTTGTATATTCTCAATATGTTTTCTTATATGTGAGATCAGATATTATAATGTAAGTTGCATGTTGATGATAATCATCACTGGGTGTTGCTTAAGAGTAGTGTTAAAAAAGTGTCCAACATTCTGTGGACGTAAGGTTTTCTTCTTGGTAAGTCCAAGCGATATCTACGGGATCTTAGCAAATGAATCATGGACACCGATTAAAAATTGCCAGGAAAGGCTTGGTCACTACTTCCATCATCATCACCAACAGCCTTTTAATGTCCCCATTGCTGGGACATAGGCTTCCTTTCTGTGAGAGAGGGAATGGGCCTTAATCCACCACGCGGACCCTGTCTTCGATTTTTTTATTCTAGGACATGCCAGTTACCTACGACACGTAAGGCGATTACCATTGCTCACTGGTCCCACCTGCAGATATTGGCAAGAACATCTCCTGCTTTCTGGTTGGAGACCTAGAACACGTAGAGTTGCTCGATACCACTGCTACGAATGGGAAGAGTGGTAGCATCTTTGTCCTTGCCACGTTTTTGCAAAGAGAGATAAAGCCGCTGTATGGTCCATTGTTACAGACCATCTAGCACGCTCGGCTATGTGGATACTTTTGCCTATGCTATTGTCACCCCTCTATCTCTATGTTCTATGTTAAGGGGTTTGGTTTCCGCACTTAGTCCTTTAGGTGGACCATTGTGTGTGGGCCAGGCGGCCGTTTGGTGGTTATTCCAACCAGCCCACCTCCTTACAGAAGTTAATTAGAGCTCCTGGTTTTCTCAGAACATCTGTGTAAGATCTGGGTGACCCGAGGGTTTGTGTTCTTATCTGGGTGACACCTGTGCATTCAAAGAGCATGTGCGCGACGGCTTTATCTCTATTGACACATACAGCTTTAAAATCCTGAAAAAAGAGAAGGACAGACACACACTTTCTTCCCATTCATCAGAACATAAATTCAAAAATCAAAACGTAGCATAAATAAAAGCAGTAGCATAAAGCGGTCCATGAATAACTCATAGGATTGTTTCATTTCATTTTATTACGCTGTGTGCCAGTCACTCGGAATTTTGTATAATACACGAATGTGCAAGCTATAAAAACGTTGTTTTTATAGGTTTAATAACTTCACTGGGTATGTTGCACTAAAATGGCTAAATTGTATGCTTTGAGCGATCGTAGTATGCTATGAATTTATTATGAGAGTTGCAGTCGAAATTATTAAATAATATAATGCTTTATGTAGTGCTTGAAATATTTTATACAGGGGTCCAAAATATATTAATTGTTTCAGTTTATCTCTAAAATAAAATAATAGTTTGGTGTTTGTACTCCATCATTATCCCAGACTTCGAAGCCAGGCTTCGAATCATTGTATGGGCTGACTCTCGGTCACGTTTTACTCAGCCAGATTAAAGATTATATGTGGGTGATTTTGTAAGTCTAATTGTAGCCAAGCTGAAAATGTCAAATTACAGGCGAAATTAAAGAAAGAAAGAAAAGTGTTTATTCGCCACAAATACGACATAATATTTTTTTGGATTTTTCCTTAAATTAAGCTACGGTAGTATTAGTAAGTACTTAAAGTATGTAGGTAAAGATAAGTAAAATTAAAATAAAATACCAAATTTGAGTACAGTACAAGGACGATGAGTAAGTACAAGCAGATGCATGTCGTGACTGTGGCACGAAGGCTTCCACTCAGCATAATGCAGTGCCGTGCGAGACCCACAGCACGGCGCTTATTTTCAGTGGTCGCCTAGGACGTGTCGTACGGAAACCAAAGACTGTTGCGTCTAATATAATACAAAAATATAAAACAAATATAGAAACGTAATATTAACCACTACGTAAATATGTTGCAACTGAAACTAAAGTAGGTAAATAACGAGGACCACCCTTCACCGCCTTTTTAACCCCCATCATCAGAATAATCCCTCTTAATAAGTTAAAACCTCCTGAAAAACCCAGTAAAAACTCTTTTCGCAACGTTATTGCAGATCGCTGACGTGACAAATGCCGACGTTGACGTTGCAACGCTGACGTCGGACGCTACGACCCTCGGCGGGGTGAAAAATGGGCCGTGTAATGCGGCCTTTATTGCTAAATTAATATCATTCACGGGACTGATTTTTGATTGGTTATTGAAAAAATTGCAAGGATATTTTTGACGTAAATGTTGGGCTTTTTTTGTGTAATTTGATTGAATCATTGCAGAACTTAATGTTCCAATGAGTTTGATAGTCAGTGAGTGGTTTAGTTTGACTAAATTACAAATAATGTACTGTTCCTAAATTACCCTTGGCTGATAAAATTTTAGTTTTGCCTTATCATTCTACATTTAGTGTTAAGGTCGGTTTTCCGTAGTCCAAGTTTCGTGGCAAACAATAGATTACTAGAAGACAAGTGATATTTTGATTAAAAATTAAAAATACAAGAGTTAGGTACATATAATTATGTACTTCATAAAAGATCCTTGATCTCTGCGACATATGTCAAACTGACGTAAACGTTATAGTTAGCCTGTCAAGCGCTATTTTTACTGTATTGATACTGAAACCTTTCGCAGAGATCATGCTATCTTTTATGGAATATAGGTAATTGACTCAAAGCAGCATTAAACTACAAATATTTAGAATTCAAAAACCTCAATACAAATAATTTCCATCGCTTTTTCAACCCAAGACCACTTCAACCCTCACGCAACACTCTCCCAAGTAACCTAACATTAGCTGAAACCTTCCTAACCCTCAAAAAATCACTAAATAACACCCGCCAGCAGCAGACACATAACTCAACCCCACCCCCACCCACCCGTCATATTTCCATCATATGCGAGCAAAAATACAACTAGATTCATTATCAGCCCGATACATCACCCCCTGTAATGGCCGGGGGTGAAACGGGGCGGAGGAGGGCAGGTTGATTCATAACCAATAAATCAATGGACTGGGGCGAAGTAATAGTCCAAATATTGTGCGCATACTAGGGTAGGTCGGAAAATGGTCATCCCTTAAAGAAGGTTGATTTGTGCGTAATTTTGTGTTTTTTTGTTTATGTTTTGTTTACCTTGATGTGGGTGGTTGGGGATAAGTTGCAGTCGACTCGTAGTACTGAAGGTATTTTTATTTTATTTCGTTGAATTTGGTTTACTGAGTTCAGTGAGAGTAGACGATAGAGTTCAATGACTTTGCCTTTGCTAAAGAAAATAAGTAACTTTAGATTGAATCACATACTGTTGTTGAATTAGGCAATTTACCTGTTTGCAATGTTTGTTAGTATGTGAGAACCATGTTCCTATTTATCAAATGAATGAATTGACCTGTTAGTGCTTGTAAAACTTTATACCTACACGTAGTATAGTAGTGTTAGTCTGCGTGCATTGTTCTCACGTATATGAATTAATGGATAGGAAAGAACTATTCTACTGTACTCTGGCTGAATTCACATTACACAAGGAGTGCATTGTTAACAATTAGTTATAGAGTAACTTATGTTTGTTCGGTATGATAAGCGCATTTATCGCATTGGGGAATCCTGTAATGATAGATTTGATAAAGGTTAAATAAATACCTATAATAAGTCAAGAGTAAATAGGTTACTTCTAGACAAACGTACTTCACCGTCGACCACATCATCGCTTACCATCAAGTGAGATAGTGGTCAAGCGCGAGCCTATCATCATCTTTCTGCCCTTGTTCCATGTTACTTGGGGTCGGCGCAACACATTTTCTTCTTACATACCGTCCTGTCCTCCGTCACGCTATCACTCTCCCTTTTCTTTCATATCACTCCACACACAGTCCATCCATCTTTTCTATCGCCGTCCCCTCCCTCTCCATACATCCACATTTATATTCATAACTCTTTTAGTCACATGCGTTTCATCCCTCCTCATCTCATGGCTATACAGAACCAACTGTTTCCTTGCAACTTTTCTGTCACTGGGGTCACTTTCAAACTTCCTCTTATATACTCATTTCTCACTTTATCCATTCTCGTCACTTAGCACATCCATCTCAACATTCTCATCTCTGCTACATGCAATCTCTTTTCATCCATCTTTTTCACAGCCCAACATTCTGATTCACACAGTACGACAGGTCTAATCACGGACTTGTAAACTTTCTTTAACTTGAGGGGCATCCGTGGGTCGCAAGTTTTTCCAGTGAACTATCGCCATTTCATCCATCCTGAGTTGATCCGGGGCGTTACGTCTAGGTCTACCTCACCATCCCCTTGGACAAGTGACTCTACGTACCGGATGTCTTAGCAGATCTGCAGCCTAATTGTGTAAATGAAGTCGGCAAAGCAAAGGATTTTTATCCCATCAATCGACTAATCACATAGACGGAAATCTACATCGCTTCTTTCATCTTGCTTGTGTTTGGTTGATTGATGGGGTCAAAACCGTTTGCCTTGCCGAATTCACTTACGCAATTAAACTGCTGATCAGATCGGAGACAAATTGAAAAAAAAAAGTTGTTTTGATATCTTGAGTATCTTGAGACCAATGTTCCATGCAACGGACGCAAATTATTCACAATATAGCACAGAAGATTCAATATTCAGTACCGCCACACAATTGCAGGTTAATAAATGCCACATAATTCCATACAACAACATATTTTTCCACCAACACTATCATTCAACCATTCTACAAGCTCAGCTTACCCCTAAAAACTCCAGCTATCAGGTGCCACGTCGCTCACTGTACTATCTCGACGTCGATCGACAATCCTTCGTCAGTCCTCTGTGCTCAACTGTATCTCTGACAGACGTCACTCAACCCGCAAAACGATTGAATAAAATGCCAATTTTCCACTTACACCAGTATTTATTTGAATACTGGGCCTTTATTAACATAGTCGAATGATTTTATTAATAAAAACTTTGTTATCTTGTGATTTATTAACAATTAAGATAAGTTATTTTTGACTGGTTTATTTGAAACCTGGTTACTGGTTGACCGTGGAATTATTTCCTAGATTCAATTACTAATAGTCACGCATATCGTCAATATTTTTTTTTTACTCAATTCAATTTATTTATAAGCCTCTTCGATCGAAATCGAAACTAATAAATATATTTATTAATCTAATTAGTATCCAATCCATATACATTATATATGCGAAAGTAATTCGATCTGTCTGCCTGTCCATGTGTTATTTACTGACGTCTTAATAACTGAGCTGATTTGGATGAAACTTGGTACACGAAACGGATGTCCTAGACAATAGGTTACTTTTTATCCCGCGATTACGTTCCCTTTCCTTCGTCGCTCCATGTAAAAAACTGGTACTCAGCTGATTCCGGTAAGACTGGAAGTCGACCCCAACAACAATTGGGAAAAGGAGATGATGATTACGTTTTCTTCTGGCAAGCGGGTCCGCTGGCTAAAGGTAGTAAGTAATCCATCTAGATCGAAAATCGCCAACCCACCTTGAGCAAGTATGGTGATTCATGCTTGATTTCATGAAGTGGATAATACCCGCTGCCCTCATCATGATATGGTCTGGCCAGATCAATGAATAATAAGCGATTGAGGTTATGAACAGCAAAACGCACGGCTACTTCATGATATGCTCAAACATTAAAGTCATCAAATCGTAAAATAGTTACATTATCCACCGTTAGAGGCGCTGATATCGGTTTATTTTTGTGATTCAACATGGCTGCGGACAATAATTTTGATGACAAAGCTAATAATAATGCGCCAATTGAAGATAAAAGTGACTTGAAATGTCTTTACGACCCAAAACTACTAGAATTTAACGAAAGTTACTCAAAAAACAACATAAAATACCTTGCTGATATAGCAAAACTTGGATTGACATATCATCAAACGTTGATGTTGTAACTTGGTCAGTTTTAGTTGGCCATATCATGAAATACCACCATTTCATGAAATGTTTGGCCACATCATGAAATGATCAATTCTAATTAAGAAAAAAATTATAAATAAAGATTCTGATTCTGATTCTAAGATGACACCTACTTTGTACAAGAAGAGGCTTTTATCCTGCAGTGTAAAAGTAACCTGGATTAAAAAATCTATTAAAAGCCTTCTCAATCGTAGTTATCTTTGTACAGATTATCTGTGAAAATATTTGAAGCATCTCTTTATTATTGTTCGGTCGATCCTTCGTCAGCTGTCGGCGACTGTATCTGTGACGCGCGTCAATCAACTCGTGGACGATTCAATAAAATGTCAATTTTGTACTTACGCCCTTGTTTTTGTGGCGCTTTTAGAGAGGATTCGGTTTCATAGTACGGTGTTGAGTTTTTGTGTTGTTATTTCAAGTTAGTTTATAAGCTAGAGTATTGCTGTAATAGTATGTAGTTTATTTAAGAATACAATCAATATCTATTAAAACAACAATAAATGTTTTAAATATAACAACCTTATTGGAAGTTATATGTTTGAGTCGTTTGGGGTTGAAACATTGGGTCCATGGGGTCCGAGTGCGCATAGAGTTTTTCGAGAAATTAGCACAAAGCTCGTCGACTCTTCACCTGACCATTCATTCACCAGCATTGCCATCCAACGTGGCAATGCTGCCAGCAGCCATCTGGGCACGTTTCCCATTGACATCGATGTGGACGAATTTTTTGAAGAACAGTGAGCTCTTTTTCGTCTCCCTTTTGTATTTGTATAGATTTGTTTTTTTTTTAGAATATTTAATTGTATATATTAGTTAATAAACTTTATTCAAACAAAAAAAATACCTGTTTCAATTTTTTTATGAAATATATGCAAGTGAGCGGGTGTTTTAAATCTTTCTTTTGGGATCCTGGTAATGAACCATGATAGTAAGAATAAAACGGTTCCGTTGTTATTTTCAAGTCCTATCTGTTATTAAAAACGATGATTCAGCAAAAATCTTAAACATACTTTGTTAATTTTTAACTTCAATTCATTTTCTATAAAAATCACAAAAACTTCCTCTCCCTGTCCCTACACCAAAAAATATTAATATACCCACAAGAATCCAAAAACGCGCTAAAAGCTTCAATAAACATAGCAAGTCACTACTGAACCATTTGAAACGAAAAAAAAACAACAGATGCTGACAAAAGAAGTCTTTTGTCAGCTCGCGCGACTGACATTTGTCAATCAACCCTCGCGCCTGTCAGCTGTCAATGACAATTAATGGCCGCCCATACAAAGTTTTATGGCTTTTATTACCCGAATTGTATGAAAATGATTAATGCAAGCACTAATGCAAATCCACGCGGGCGAAGCACGGAGTCACTTATTGTGTTTTTCGTAGTTTTGTATAAAATTGATTTATTGCGAATTTCGCAGTTACGTCCTTGTGCGTGGTGACTGTGGGCGGCGTGTAGGTCATTATTACAAATGCTTGGTATGAATGAATCGAACATTTCTGGAAATTGAAGAGAGTTGATTTTCGAAGTAGCACCAAATGGTTACCGGGACTAATTAATGATGGACAAAACGAATGTTGATTCGGAAGTCTACAATACTTATCAATCATCATCTTGCCCTTGTCCCATTTTTTTTTTGCCTCCTACCATTATTTATTTTATATTCATTTATTTGCTACTACTGAGGCCTAGGTTTTTGATCCGTAAATAAATAAATTGTTAAATAAGCTAATAAATGGTTTATAAATGGTATATTTCGGTAAAATGCGTTTATTCCTCAATTGTTAGACTTACAAATGGTCAAATAATTAACTCTCCAACTTATTTGACCACTTCTGAGGCTGAAAACTGAAGGAAATAGTGTTTCACCGATTTTTCAACCATTGGTTGAGTTAACAACGCATCAAAAAACTGGGCCTAAGCATGGGTTGGGTTCCTGGGACCATTTAGTAATCGGCAAAATGTCATTGGTTTTTTCCTTTTAGTCTGAAGCTCTGGAGTGTATTCTGGGTTTTAGGGTTCCGTCGTCAACAAGGAATTTTTAGTTTCGCCATGTTAGTCTGTCCATCCGTCCGTCCGTCCGCAGCTTCACTCAGAGACTCTTCGTACTAGAAAGCTACAATTTGGCATGGATATATACATACAAAGCGGTAATTTTATTGTAGTGTAAGTACCTCCTACACACGTAAAATGGGGATGTTTTTTTTCTCGTTTATCTCATGGAATGGGGTATCGTTGGATAGGCCATTCAAAAATAATACCCGGGTCTGTGAAAACCATTTTACGATTCAGGGATCCGTTTGCCTAAAATTAAACTTTTAATGGAAATATTTTGTTAGATTCAAATGGAACCCTCCCTGCCAGCTAAATGGTTGCTTTTGGATATGTGAAAAAAATCACAGAAATAACGAAATTAAAAGGAAAATTATCACAACTAAGTAGGCTTTACAAGTTTACGAGTAATAGTCGACTAACTTATAAAATGCTCTCGGAAAATTTAAATTTTTGTGTATTGATATATGTATGTGGACAACAGTATTCCAACGGCAAAGTTAATTTTGTACCTTCGTTAGAGCAATGTTCGTTACTTTCATTGTTTTTGAACGTTAGTAATGTTGCCTAATTATTTTGGTGAATGTAGCTGTTTATACCGAACCCTCTTTGTGCGAATCAGACTCACACTTGGCCGGTTTTTTCATCTGGAGTCTGGTCTGAATACAGGTGAAAAGAGGTAGGTACATAACATAGATTATAGATGTCACAAGGTTAGTTAGTTACTTCAACTATACATGACAATTTCATGTGCGTAACTTATTTTTAATTAGTTAATACTTAATCGAAAAAAAATACCACAGTAGTACTTCATCCCCTTTTGAGCCACATAATTTTTCACACAGTTCATCCATCAGAAATCTGCGATAGAACAGAAGTGCTATTCTTTAAAATCACACCGTGAAAACTTACGTGAAGAGAGCAGCCAACCATCCAATCTAGGTGTAGTGAAAAATCACTTCAAGTCAAAGAAAGTCAAAATTCTTTGTTTCAACGTCAAATATTTGAAAGTATTAATAACTTATTCTACCGTCCATACGGAAAAGTAGCATGTTGATTCGCAAGAAGTTTGCAGAATCAACACAGAGTTAATTTGTTGGATTCGGTCTCCCATTAACATTATTTTTATGTATGTATGTATCTAAGTATATATTTATAAATATATTAAATTGTTTTAGTTATATTTCTTTTCTCTTTTTGTTTTTTCATTAAGTTGCACCTGCCATATTTTATCTCTGCACCACCTTAAGGTCGACTGGTTGAAAATGCCTAAGGCATTAAGTCCGCCTTTGTACTTGTGCATAAAGTTTTATAAATAAATAAATAAATAAATAAAAAACTCCATACTTACTCTTTAAAAAGGTATTTTACAACATTTACATACATATATTAATTCATTCATTAGATCATCAGGTCAATTCATTCATTTGATAAATAGGAACATGGTTCTCACAACTTACAAACTACATCAACAAACTGCAACATACAAATATTTGCAATAATTGTAATTAAGTGAGAACCATGTTCCTATTGCAACGTGCATAGGTAAAATACCTAATTCAACAACAACGGAACAGTTTGCAAGTCAATTTCTTAAACAAAAAGAGAAGAAAATTTAAAAAAGAAGCAATACTATAATTGTGAAAATATGAATTAAACAGTTTGATTTTTTCTACAAAAGATAAAGATTGCCAGGAGAGAATCAGCATGTCTCCAAGCATTCTTATCTTTAATATAATCATCTAATTTGTGAAATACTTGTTTACAAAGTGTGCTTTTAACAACAGTTTTAAATTCAAGCTCACCCAAGTACTCTAGATGAGTTTTTTACAGTATCGGCTGGCAATACTAATATATTTAAAACGATATGATAGCAACTTACCTATATTGATAGATATTGAATGCACATCCGATCCTAACACTCTTTAATTGCCTCATCTACTTGGCCCAATGCAGGGCATAGGTCAGGAACGAACATTGAGCGCCATTCGTTCGCTACGTGTTGGCTATTTCAAACTAGGTACTAAGTCGTTCAGGTTTCTTGAAATAGTTTGCTTTACCATAAGTTAGTGTTATCTATCTTAAATTTAGTTAAACTTGACCTAACTCCTAGTTCATTTTTAAATCAAATTATTAAAAAAAAACAAGGAGAGAATAGAATGTATAGTTCTCGCCAAACTTTCTTGGCCGCGCTGAAGTTGGTTACAATGGTTGCGCAGTAGTAAATCTCGTACAAAACAGCACCGTGCCGTGCGCTGCGCAGCGGAAAACCAACTTCAGGGCAGCCAATAAGTTTAGTGAGAACTTTAGTAAGTAAGTATATAATAAAGAACGCAAAGGAACTAAATAAATCATTTTTAGGAGTGTGTAATCTAATTTTTCATTCTAGATCTTATTTCTCTAAAATTAAGTTCTACCAAATAGAACACAATTTTCTTCTTTAACTTTTTTGTTACGCTTTGAAATAGTCTACCAAAAATATCAAAATAATAACAAATAAATTCCGAGGTCTGAATACAGTAAAAGGATCGTGAAAGTTAATATAATCCCGAAGCAAACGTCTTGTGAAAATAATTAATATCGATTTCGAGACAGAGCGACTGTTCAGCTCAGGTCTCCTGTGGCCCAAGTCACAGGAATTAGCAGAACTATTAACCGAAGACTAACAATTTAATTATACACCTACGACGCTGTTCAATATTATTATTTACATTTATTTAGCTAAATACTTAAATCTCTCAAATAATTTAATAGAATAATGTTTGTTGGTTTGACTTAGACGAAAGGACTGTCTTGCATTCAGGTAACATGGAATTCATGGAACTCATGTAAGCTTCATATCAGACAGGACATTTTTTGCTGATTCATTTATACTATTTTTTTTTAGAAATCAGTTGCTAATGGCTAGCCGTGATCAATCTAGGATCTTGATTATTAAGTCTCGCTAAGCATTGTAATGACGAAACAAGCTAATATTAATCTTGACAAATTTACATACTACTTATCAGCGATAATAATAATCAAAACTTCTTAAGTAAGAAATGTGATCAATCCCAAACATTTTGTACTTTTGACTATTGTTACTGATATGATGTTATTTTGTCTAGAGACACTTATCACAACGTGTTTGAATAGTCATAAAAAGATGAAGATCTAAAATCTAAAAATACCGATACCATCTACCCCGCTATCATCTTTTACCTTACGCCTCTCATCAACGTCACAATTTCATTACCGCCGAGATCCACGTCACATCACGTCGCGTCACGTCAACTCACGTCAGTCCCCGTCACTTGTCACGCGGCCGTCACTTACCTGCCACCGGCGGATTAGACAGTTCGTTAATTAGACGGTAACTTGATGTGTTACGTGTTTTTAGTACGGATAATGTAGTTTTAGTTGTGTTGAGTCGAGTTGAGCATTTGGGAATTAAGAGGGATTGTGGGATGTGTGAGTATTTTATTTGCAAGCTCAAAGGACATCGCTCTTTTTAACCCCCGCCGGAAAAAAAAAGGGGTGTTATAAGTTTCACGTGTGTTGCTGTGTATCTGTGTAACTGTGTGTCTGTCTGTGGCATCATAGCGCCTAAACGAATGAACCGATTTCAATTTAGTTTTTTTTGTTTGAAAGGTAATTTTGTCGAGAGTGTTTTTAGCTATGTTTGAATAAAATCGGTTCTGCCTTTCAAAAGTTATGGGCATTTTACTGTTTGAATTGGGGTGTTTTCGCAAGACAAATGTGTCGGGGGTTTTTTAAATTGTGAAATTTTACTTGTGGAAAATGCGTTGATAACCCGGTTCTTAGGAGTTTTTCTATGTGATAAGCACTCTAAGATCATGATTGTTTTATCCAATACATCGTGATAATGGCAATAGCCATATATAGCAATCATCATCATCATCTTCCTGCCCTTATCCCATGTTACTTGGGGTCGGCACAACACGTTTTCTTCTTCCATACCGTCTTGTCCCCCGTCACGCTATCACTGACTTCCTTTTGTTTCAAATCACTTTGATTATTTGTACTCCAATAAATATTTTTTTTTTTGTCTTTCATATGTGTTTCATATCTTTATCTAGAATTTGAAATGCCCTCTTCTTGTCTCAGTTTGGTTTCTTCTGAAATAGTTTACCTTTACCTATTGATAAGTTCATCCTTGCTGGGAGACACCCCACGCTAAATATCGTAATATCGTCGTCGTTAGAATAAGGTTTATCCAGCATTGAGGTTCCCGATGGGTGTAAACCGGTCATTGTAGAGGTCATAGCGACACAATCTGATAAAAACAAACATTCTGAATTGCATACTTTCCTACATTACTACATTTTTTTTACATTAATTGTCCGAGATGAGGTTGCGGCTTGATTGTAAATTGACCTTCAGGACATCGTTATTATATCAATCGATTTGCATCATTACTATCACCTCCTCGAACAAAACAATAGTCACCAAGTTTAATATCTTGCCATAACCTGCGACAGTCCTCGCCAAATAAAACCTTGACCTACAAGTACTCTCGGCACTAACAATGTGCGTACAAACCGATCTACTCTACGTTCGCTAGATTCCTTCTATATGTTATGTATCATAGATAACATGTACCCCCCCAGTCTGGGTACCTGGATGCCATCCCACGCTTGAGTTTTCGGTTATGTCCGAGGAATCTACCAGACTCGCACTTCGCAGGTCAAACTATCCGGCAGCCTTGCGTCTAACATGTTTTTCGAATTGCCGAAGCAGAGGTGGCCTTTTTGTAAATACTCTTCCAAGGCAGGACTTTCTTCCACTTGCAGTCTAGCACCATTGCCATCTGTAACCTTAACAAAACAAATAACAGCAGGATTCATATTAATTCATATATAACCTGCCACAATCCTAGCAAAATAAATCTTTGAGCGACAAGTACACTTGGCACTAACAATGTACGCACAGTTCACTGTCAACTCATCGGTCTATTGTCATCGAATGTCGGTGACGGTGTCGATCCTGCGATCGAATGGGTCTGGTTTACGTACCTTTTGCCGGTAGCTTCCTTTTTTATATCATCTGTATAAGTATCTGAAAAGTGTCCAAATGTCCACGCTATATGCTTCTATTTTCAGTATCAATTACCAGTTTTGTGACTATGTCCGGGGAGTACTAGACACTCTCATCACATGTCTTACTATCCTGGAGATCTTAAGCCGACCTTGCTTACCGAAGCACAGATGGCCTTGTTGTAAAAACTTATCTAAAGCAGGCCTTTCTTTCACCTGCAGTCCTGCACTATTCCCATCTCAAACATTAACATAATAAATGACAACAGGATTCGTATTATCCGACAGCTTTGAACCCAACATGCTCTCCTAATCACTGAAACACTGGTAGCCTCGGTATAACAATATGGGTAACCATTCATACTTTTTACATTGCATTCTGCACCATCACCTTAACAACAATATACAAAATATCAACATTTGAAAGGCAAAATTTACCAAGCGAGACTTTGGGCGATATTGAGTTTTATACTCTAAGTAGAGCTGTACTATAACTCAATATCGCCCAAAATGTCACTAGGTAAATGTTGCCTTTCAAGCGTCGATATAATAGCAAGTTTCATATCCATAACCTGCCACAATATGCTGCTAAATAAAACCTTGAGTGACAAGTACACTTAGCACTAACAATGTGCGCACAGGTCACCGTCAGCTCGTCGGTCTATTGTCAGCGAACGTCGCAGGGTCTCGTCAATTGATTGTGACAATTTATTACGCGCGGCCAGTTGACAAGTACCGGCTGATATTTATTTATTAGTGACTTGATGTTTTCTAGATTGTTTGTTTAGATATTGTTTGAATGGAGTTTTGTAGTTAGAAATTTTCCATTTGAGGTAGAGATAAAAAAAATAAAAATCCTAGACAATATCTGCCAACCCGCAATGGTACACTTCCTCTCACAATGAGGAAGCCTATGTACTAACAGTGGACAATGGCATAATAGGCTGAATAAGCCTCTAGTCTAGCAATGCTATGCTAGACTAGGAATTACAAGAAAGATGAAATGAAAGTATAAGGGCAAGATGGGATACCTAAGACGTCTGAAGACCCACGAAAGATTCAAATTCATTGCAATAAAGAGACACAAAGCCTGAACTCTTCTTTGCAACCAAACCAATTAAATCGACAAGTATCATATTTATATGTAGGTGTTCCTAAATAGCAATGATACCTTAGCAACCTACAATACTTATCCAGGAAAACCGTTTCACAAGAGGTCAACCAAAATCTATTATAATGACTTCTACAATGCACTTGTACCGTTCATAATCAGTTCACACAACATCAAACGCAAAAGATAGCTTTATATAAAATCTCAATCCACATCCAAGCAGCATAAAAGCATCAATGTATCTGTCAATACACATGTTTACCCGGCCTCAGCTGAAGCGCTGCAAGTTATTAAAATAAAGCGCTTCTTTTTTCGCCACAAACTCCCGCAAACGCGTCCTGACTATTTTAGATTTGATGATATATTGTCGAATTTCCCGCGATCGGGTGCCAGCACAGATGTGGCGTTAGGTAGAATATCTGCGGGTGAAGTAATTAAAACGACTATTTATTGGTGTGAAATATTACGGGGTGGTCTTTATTAATATAAGTTAAAAGCCAACTTTAATCATGATTACAAAATGCTGGGAATCTTGCAATGTATGTTCACTTCGACATATTTCAGGAAGTCTTAGAGCTTCAATCCAAAGAAGTCACTCACTCTAAAAATATAAGATAGCCTCGAGTTTGACCACTACCGTTCGTGCATGCTTTTCATTCAAGTCACTGAAACTCCTAGGGAAGGTTGGATTCCGATGTCCTGGCATCTGGACTTTCATCTTTTTCTTCCTATTAGAAGTTTCTTTACTTAGCTGATCGCAATTAAAGTAAACTTATAACCATAGTTATCTACAGTATTACAGCCAACTAAAAATCACCCTTTGTTTTAAAACATAAAGATACCACTGATGTGCGGTTGACCTTACCTACACTACACTATATAAATAAAGCCAAATCAATACCATTCGAAAAACAAATAAAAAGCCCATCTCCTACTCTACTCTATGGTCCAGTGTTTGTGAGACGTAGTAGAGGTGGTGGAGAGCGGGACGGGAGTGGGGACGCACAGATGCGCCCGCGCAGTCGCCGCTGTGACGAGCCTTGACAGACATAAATCAATTGTCAAAGCATCGGCGGTAATCTTCAGTAATGTCGGGTAGAGTTGTGTGGATACGATGGGGTGTAGGAGATTTTTAGTTACTGGTTTTGTAGTCAACAATATGGTTTTTATGAATGGAAGTAGCGGTTGTTAGGTTAGTGTTTCGTTAAAGATATTGTTTTCGGCATTGATGTTTAGTCTAAGTTTACCTTTTTTAATGTTTATGTTGTTTACTATAGTGGCTTGTGTCAAATAAATGTGTTTTTTTTTTAATTTTCTTTCTTTCAGGTGGTGTTAACCGATATTAAGAGATTGTTGAGCACTGAATTGAATGGCCTTGGAATTCTAAACCTAGAGAGGCAGTGAAATTATATCCACCAAAGTAATTGTGGAAGACGAGATTGATGATTGAGATAGTCCATTTTCATAATGTTCACATGCATAAGGCATTATTAGATGTAAGATAAAAGAGAAGAGGTGAAGAAACCGGCAGAAACCAAATAACCATTTAGAACTCCTAACCTTTTTACAAGCTTGTATTTAACTTGCTAGCTATAAGTGTGTTCGGGTCAAATCTTGCAACAGAGTTTTAAAGCTGTTATCTTCAAATTTTGCATTCACGTTTATTTTGGATGACGATGCATGGCTAGATAAGTTCTTAAAGCAATATGGCGGACGGCCCTAGATGGCGGACTAGTTATTTTTGCTTCTGCACTGCCATGATATTGGTAAATTGGTGGTTTGCTGAGAAGAATACGAAAAAAAATTGTTAAAAAAAAAGATTTTATGATTAATAATTTTATTAGAACTTAGAAACGTATTTGACACATTCAAACAGGTTTATAAACCTACGTATGCCTTTTGCCATCTTTATTGGGGATGGCTTCTAGTCCAATCTAACCGTATGAATTCTAGTATTGTACATAGAGCGACGGCCTATCTGACCACCATAACCCAGTAACTGAGCAACACGATACCTTTTGGCAAGACTGCTGCCAGATTTTACACTTCTGACTACCCATAACGACTTAAAAAGATATACAATTGACCCATATGAGGTTCGCTAAAGGCCCAACTGAATAATAACACAGATCATGATCAGATTTTCATCTCCACCACATCCACCCTAACCCAACGCTATCAAAGGGCAACGAGCACAGCTTAATAAGTCCAAATGGCGGCGGCGACAACAGAAACGTGTTGTATCATGTCTCGGCCGTGGGAGCCATCGATTGGCTCGAGTGCTGTCATCTGTTTGATTGGTTCGGATGACGGTTGCTTTAGTTTTAACATGGCTTCATACATGTATGGGTGAGACATGTGATCTTGAAGTGTGTCTTAGGATGAAAATATTAGATAGCGAGAGAGAGTTGGTAACGAAGTTTATAGCTCAGAAATCGTCAGGAGAAACTATAATCGAGCCCTATGAGGGCTGTATTGTGACTCATTTGTGCTCTCAGAGTGCATTGCGGGTGCAAAACCTCGAATGCATTGCTGAAGAATGATCTCAACTATAACTTAGATACTACCACGGTGATAAATATAGAACACTAGTTCCTGCTAGCGGCTCCGCCCGTTTGGAAGTCGAAAATAATCCCGGGATAAAAAGCATGTGCTAAAAGTGCTATTGTGGTTGACTATAATCGACCTATTCGCCAAATTTCATCCAGATCCTCTCAGCCGTATGGGCGTGAAGAATTAACACACATACAAACACAAGCACAAACTTTGGCCTGCATAATATTAGTGTGACAAACTGAGAATTCCACAGAAAATACGACAGAAAGCTAGAAACAATAGACATTATTTTAGGTAGTATTGTCCTACTACAGTGCAAAGGTTCCTTCTTTCTATTTATTTCGATTTTAGACAACCGTGGACCAATTGCCTCGCAATCCTGTCTGTAAGCGTCATTGCATCACGCTATCTTCGTCCGGATAAGCTAGAAAATAAAATAATTTATGCGATAAGCATGTTTTCAAATTCACCCCAACACGCCAATCAGAAAACATGCTTTTCCCTTTTTTAGTGTGCCGTACCCGAAGGGTCCAAACGAAACCCTATTGCTGTCACTCACGAGTCCGTCTGTCCATCTGACTGTCCGTCACTTGTCACAAGAACACACAATTTTGTTTCACAAGGAATTTTAGAACTTCCCATTTACCTATGAAATTGGAATTTGCTGATAATGTTTATTATCTTATAATGAAAGTAAAAAAATGGATGGATGTATGTTTGTTACTCAATCACGCCAGAACGGCTGAATGGATCTGGATGAAATTTGGCACATAGATAGATTATAGTCCGGAATAGCACATACTTTTAATCCCGGTACCTATAAAGCTACCTTGGGATAAAAAGAACAATTTACACGCGGGCGAAGCCGCTGGCAGAAACTAGATATATGTTTTACAGATTATATTTTACTAACACGTACGGAATCCTAAATGAGCGAAGTCCAACACGCACTTGCCCGGTTTTTCTCCATTTATTGTATCTAATTGCTGAGATAGGAGCCTTTTTGGTCTCGCACGGGGTTTTTATTTTTTATTACTGTTTAATTTTATGCATATTTTTCGAGTCTCCTGTGCGGGTTCCAAATATTTTTTTTAAATTTATTTCTTTTCTTTCTTTTAATTGTAGAGACCAGCTTTTACTTTGTAGATTCCCTTTAGCAATCACTATCACTCCTATATTCCAACTAAACATAAACAGTACTTGCTACTAGTTTACTTCAAATCAGTAGATACGCAAATTACAGGGAATTGTATGCAAAATAGATCATAACTGGACTATTACCGTCAGTAATCTGTCATTACTGGAGACCATTATCTAAATAAATAGCTAGGCTATCTGTTTGTGTATATAATCGTCCATAGACAATGCTGTAGCTAGCACTTACGAACCCTTACTGATTCTAGCTAATACATTGGTAGTTTAAAGGAATAGTGTTTGTTGTTGATGGGAATTTGCAGGTGACTAAATTTACTAACAGAAACATAACTGGAACTCAAAAAACAGGTTCAAAACTTTTAGGCGTCTTTTAATCTTGTCAAGAACCATTTCCTTTGTCTTTAATGCTTTTCTGTTTCTTTCATTTTTTTTTTCAATCATTGTTCAACCATTCTTTAATTATTATTTTTTTAAATGTAATATTATGTATGTATATATAATTGTAAGTTTGTGTATAGTATTTTATATAGCTATATAATTTTATGTATTAATATGTTTTTAATATAACAGTACACCCTACCCCCTGTTTTTATCTTAAGTTCTTTAGTCCATCTAAAGGTTGTCTGGTAGATATCGCTGTCAGCGATAAGACCGCCTTTGTACCCATAGTATTAAGTTGCTGTAAAATATATGTGTTATTTCTTTTTTTGGTGTACAATAAAGTATATTCTATTCTATTCCATTAATTACGGTGAAATAATTGGTTAAATACTAAGATGTTATAATTTATAATGTGAAGCTCATTTAGTCTTTCTAGTGACACTTTGAAGATCCCAGCGTCAGAAGTTAATAGCCCATCATTATCTTCCTGTCCTTGTCCCATATTACTTCAGGCCAGCGCAATACATTTTCTTCTTCCATACCGTCCTGTCACGTTATCACTGACTGCCTTATTATTTAAATCATTCCTCACAATCTCTATTAATATTTTCTCGGTCTAACTCTCCTTCTCTAATAATCCATATTTCATCATCATCATCATCATTTCAGGCGAAAGACGTCCACTGCTGGACATAGGCCTCCTCCAGATATTATTATTAATTAATTATTAATTAATCCATATTTACAATATCAAGAATCGTCATAATCCTATAGGTTTTAAATTGGTGAAGTTTCTTTTATATTTATAAATGGGGCTTTTGGCATAGTTTTCTAAAGCCATTGGCCATTCAAGATCAGACATAGAATGAGCCACCATCAGAGCACCATCAGAGCACTATCAGAGGACAGCTAAGCTAATGCGCTGTAGCATGGTGCAGGTGACAGTTTCAATAACATTTTTTACGCATATACGTATACGCATATTTTCGTCATACCATAGTTATACCATATACCACAGTTGCCTGTATGACGTTAAACTACAAAAAATGCGTATACGTATATGCGTATTTTTTTTTATTGAAACTGTCACCTGCACCGTAGAGAATATATTCAGGTACCAAGTTAACTCCCTCCTCAAAATCGTTTTACTAGTCCACTGGTCCTTCAAAGGTTAGAAACAGATAGAAACCTTATACTATCGTGTTAACGAGTATGACATTAAATTTTATATCCAAAAAATACGAGTAAAAGTAAACAAAGATATCAGTGAATTCTGCTTCACTATAAGAGACCACAGCCATGCATCACTACAAACACCAAAGGACACAGGTAATGTAAAACTTACGGCCGACTCATTAACAAAGCACTTAATCGATTGGCGTCGTTTAGCCTCAATTTGAACCTTATGCCACGGTGATAAGGGTGAAGGGTTGTTTGAAAGGCGACCCCTGAAATATGAGTGGTGGCGTCATGGCTACAGTGATTGATGGGTGCTGACTGACGTGTGCACGAAGTGGGGTGTGGTGGGCAGTGGGCCGAGGGGTAAGCGGTAGCGGATATAGGTAACAAAGGTTCGTTTATACATATACATACATAAAAAGGTTGGTTTTGTATAAAATAAATGGTTTACGTTTGATGTGCTTTTGTTTTTATTACCTTTATCAATAGATTGCTGTTGCCTTTCTGAAATTATTTATTCTGTGTCTTTTCACCGACCATTTTCTTGAAAACGCGTTTTTCTTACTTGATCACGATCAATATCTAAATCCTACTGAAAATCAATGAAAACATCAGTTCTATGTCACCAGCGACTACATATCGGGGTAGTGTGATGTCACCTACTCTACTAACTACCGCCTTTAAACACTCAAAGCGGCGCTTACCGTCAGTTGGAGTTCTAAACTTAGATGACTATTTAATCTAAGCAATATTACTAGTATAGTCTTTTTAAGATGATTAGGTAGTTCTGAGTGTTCTGACAAAGACGAGAAATTCTCTTTTCAAAAATTTCCCTCTTCGTTTTTCAAATGTGACAGTTTATTACTTGCACCATTCTGTATTGGGGTTTGCTCTGTACGCATAAGCATGCCTATTATAGTTTTGACCTGGACTCTTTTAGTTTCAATTTTCAACATATTGATTAAATACGACGCGTATCAACGAATGTGTCTGACTGTTTCGGGTTTCGATCTGCCGGCTGATTGATTTGATTACAGTTTTTTTTGTTTCCAGGGTTTTATTTTAGAGTAGTTTTTATGTGAAGGGATTACTTGATATTCATAGCATTAATATCCTACGAGTCTACTCTGATATGGCATCGGCTATGATCATCGGCAAAAGGTCGTACATTCGATTCTGGCAGCGAACATTTTTGCTTGTATCGACGTTGAAGTATTCAGCAGCTTCAAGATCATCAGGATTGTGCCGAAAGATAGCAGTTCTTTGTGGATGTGGTACGACACTTCCTGGAATGATTTCTGACATGATCTGTCATCATGTAACCCACAGTACAAATTTTAATAAAATAAATATTCGTGACTGTCGCATGATATAACAAAAAACCGGCCAAGTGCGAGTCAGACTCGCGCACGAAGGGTTCCGTACCATTATCGCTTAAAAACGGCAAAAAAAACACGTTTGTTTTATGGGAGCCCCACTGAAATATTTATTTTATTCTGTTTTTAGTATTTGTTGTTATAGCGGCAACTGAAATACATAATTTGTGAAAATTACAACTGTCTAGCTATCACGGTCCGTGAGATACAGCCTGATGACAGACAGACGGACAGTGGAGTCTTAGTAATAGGGTCCCGTTTTTACTCTTTGGGTACGGAACCCTTCAAACTAGATTAACTCTTGTAGTTGGTATTTACCAAGATTTATAACAACAATTCTATTACGCAACCCTACTCCTCAACTCAAAAAACTCTTACAAAATGATTCCATCACAGTTTTTTCAACCGCAGCTCTCCGATGAATCACATAATAACAATATAATTGATAAAATCTTTTTGTCTGCGCGCACGCGTCTGCGCCCACTGTGCAGATTGACAGCTGACAGCCGATTGACAGTTGACGTTATCTCGACGCTATTTCACTTTCGAGTTTCCGCTGGTTTGGCGGTGATGTTGGTATTATTGATTTCTGTTCATTAGGGTGGCAACATTTTGGTTAATTTTATTCAAAATGATGAGTTATTTAGTTGGAAACCAATACATTGTGCGACAGTGTGTAAAGCACCCCACTACTATTATAAACGCAAAAGTTTGTGAGGCGAAATGGATGGATATTTATTCCTCTTTCACGGAAAAACTACTAAACAGATTTGATTAAATTAAATAGTACTTTAACTTATAACATCACAACAACATTATTTTCCCGCGGGAGGAGCACTTTTTTATATAAGAATACCTTAAACTTTTGCCTTGTTAAAAAATAAATTAAGACTAAATAAGATTCAAATTGATCTTACCTAATCTGAATCTTTAAAAAAACTGTGATGAAATGCAACCTATTTTACAACTAAACTAATTAACGATCGAAATATAGATAAATACCTTGTGCATCTAGCAAAGATGTAGCTAAGCTTATTTAACCCAGCAGCACTGGTTACTGGGTAAAAAATACCACAGGGTGTATATACATGATTATTCTTACTTTTCTGAACGCCCAGGCGACACAAGATTCTAGGTACTCTTCTAGCTAAGGTCTAACAAATAGTTAACACACACGCAAACCACGAAACAGCCAGTTTGCGTGCGGCGTTCGTTTGTGACGACCAGTGAAGACCGTTTAAAGTGAGTATGGGTGAAAAATACCCGGAAGCGACGGTTCTTGTCATATTATTTTACGATCCACTTTTTTGTTTTAGCCCTTATTTATAATGAATTTTGAACTAAAGAGTAATCACAAAATTGCTTAACCAAGGAGACAGCAAGGAAGAAAACGTGTAGGATGTAGACGATTTAGAGGAGTATAGTGAAAATGAAAGTAGTAGAGAACAGAAAGCTGATGATGATTCATCTGCTGATGCACCCTCAGATTCAGATGATAATTCATCTGCTGAGGCACCTGTAGGTTCGGATGAAGTTCCTACGTAGTTGTTAACTATGATTCAAAAAGATATGCCGAGAACATACAACCCCAATTTAATAGCGAGTGCTACGCGACGGAGTGAAATAAATTAATTTGAAATAACGAACTTTGAACAGGACGTTCAATGTTGATTTTCTCAATGTCCATCTTTTATGAAAATATTAATATTTAGTTTTTTTGCTGATGAAGACTTAATAAGGTCTATTTTTATATTGATCACAATTTTACATTGTTCACAAAAAGAAAAATAAGTATGTAATAGAAATTTAAAGATTGATTGTATATTTTTTTACTTTTCTGTGTTAAGCTCTTATTTTAATAAATAAACGCAGTTACGAGAATTTGCTGTTTAATTTATTGAAAATAACAATAATAAAACTATATCAGCCTCAAAAATTGTGTAACAAAGTTTTTTCCATGATTCCATTCCTTTTAAATACTGTGGTAATTTTTACCCGGTAGCGAGTATCCGTGTCTGTAAATACCTAGCGAGAGCTAGCTGAAAAATGACTTTGATTACGATAACCGCACCTCCTTAACTCAGTAGAGACAAAAACAGATTACCTAAATCTTTACAAATCCTAACATCTCTGCTTACACTAAAATATGAAGAGCTCCATTAAACCCAGAGCATTCCATCCCGCTTCTATATTTTGCCACAAAGTATGTCAGCTCATAGCTCTGCATACGACATAACTAAAATACCGTTGACACAAGCGAACAGTTTGAACAGTTTGGTCGATCGTCACTTAATCATCGCCAGGACAAGTCGAGCGTAACTTGACAGCTGATGTTTCCTTTCCGCGCTCTTTTTTTGTGATATATATGATCGATAAATATCAATAGCTGTGTGGCTAATAGTTTTCTGGCTAATAGTCTCGACTTGGCATCTATAGGTTAACGCAATTTTTCAAACACGTTCACACTTTTTAATCATTCTACAGTTACACTTGTACCCAGAGTTACTTGTATCAGTATTGTTGCCGCCTTCTTTTGCATAGTGTGGCTTATACCTCAATATTCCTAACTTAAAATTGAGTGTGCCCCTTACATCACTGGTCCTATTCCTACAATACTTGCTAGTCTTGCTATTATCTACTTTTAATAAAGTGAATAACTTGGTAGTCCATTCTGAAACAAATTTATTCTAAAATGACATCTCTTGTTAGCAAAGATCTTTTTAGAGGAAAACACTGAGAAATAAAGTCGACGTCCTTACTACAGGGCTGTCTCAAAGGAAACCGGATTAATCAAAGGATGAAATCGGTGAAATGGTAAAGAAAATCAACGATCACCTGAAAGAGCTTAGTCAAAAGAAAATACCACCTGTAAGCGTGAAAAGTTCTTTGGGCAACATTTAAAACTGGTTAACAACATTCTTCTTCTTCGTCGTATCGATGATTCCAAAGTTAAATATATTTTGACCAGAATTCAGCCACGCCAACAGCGTTGTCATTTGCTTCACAGAGGTGTTTTAAGGTGCAGGTGTTGTTGCACAGAGAGCACGACAAAAGGTGAGGCATTGTTTGGGACCTGGCTCCGCAATCACACTGTGGGTCATTGGAGTACCCCCATCTAACTAGGTTGTGCCTGCAGCGGCCCACCTGGCTTCGTAGTCGGTTTAGAGATTTCCAGGTGGGCCAAGGCAGTTGGTGGCCCGCAGGAAGCTTTTCTGCAGGCTCAATATAGTCAGCTGGAGGGGGGTATTTGAGGAGCCATAGATTTTTCTTTGTTTCGCTTAACTTATCGCCGTTAATTGATTTGGTGATCGACAGGAAGCTGTTCCGACTTTTTAATCTTCCCCTTGGTTTGTCCACGTTATATAAAGGATGTCGTTTGTCTGTCTCTTGTTTGTGCTTCTCTGAATAACATGCCACTTCTCTTCGGACATCCGGAGGGGCTATTCCTGCAAGCGGGTATAGTGCAGTAACTGGGGTTGGTTTTAAGCACCCTGTAATAATCCTGCAAGTCTCGTTGAGAGCTAAATCCACTTGTCGGGCATGGGCGGATCGATGCCACACTGGGCATGCAAATTCCCCAGCCGAAAAGCAGAGAGCTAAACCCGATATACGAAGGACTTGTGGAGAGGCACCCCAGGTAGTAGACGTTAGACGGCGGAGTAGATTATTGCGGGTGCTGACTTTAAGTTTTGTTTTCAAACAATGGTGTTTGTAAGTCAGTGAGCGGTCCAAGGTGGCACCTAGGTAAACAGGGTGGTCATTGTGTTCTATATTAGCGCCTCGCCATTTGATGCGTAACTTTCTTGAGGCCTGACGGTTTTTCAGGTGGAATGAGCATGACTGTGTTTTAGACGGGTTAGGCCTTAATGCATTATTTTCGTAATATCCACTGAGATCCGACAGAGCCTTTTCGAGGTTGGTTTCGGCATCCTCAAAGTTTATGGTCCTCGTAGCCAGCGCCAAATCATCAGCGTAGAGGAATCGTTCTGTGTTCGTCGTTCTGGGCTGATCATTGGTATAAATATTAAACAAAATAGGGGCCAGAACACTACCTTGGGGTAAACCATTCTTTGAAATACGCCATCTGCTTTTTTCTGAATTAAGGTGGACTATAAACCGCCGATTACGCAACATTTCTCCCAAAAGGCGTATGAAAACTTGATCGTCTGTTAAAGTTATTAGTTTGAACAGCAATCTTTTAACGTTGACCGTGTCGTAAGCAGCCGACAGGTCGACAAGTACGACCCCGGTTATTTGGTTGGAATCGTATCCGTCCTCTATATATTGAGTGAGTCGGAGGATTTGTGCAGTACAGGATTTTCCAGGACGAAAACCAGCTTGCTCCGGGATCAAACTAGGCTCGACCAGCGGCTGGAGGCGATTTAGGATAAGCCGTTCAAATAATTTAAAAGTGTGGCATAGTAAAGAAATTGGGCGATAGCTTTTAGGATCCGTTGGAGATTTACCAGGTTTGAGTATTGCTATCACCTTAGCTTTCCTCCATTGCTTGGGTATTTTTGTGTTCTTCAAGCATGAGTTGAAAAGACCAAGCTGTGTGACCAATGTTCTTTAGTTGTTCTGCGCAGATGTCATCCACCCCGGCGGCTTTGCCATTTTTAAGGGACTTTATTTCTGGTATTATATCAGAGAGCTTGCTGATGTCAGTACTAACGTTTGATGGTGTCACAGTTTTGGGGATTTTAGGGAGTTTGTTAGGGGGTTTGTCGTTTAAAAGAAGTTGATGGGCTATCTGATTGGCTGTAACTTGATTCGGAGGTGTGGGCTCAGGGGGGTCGCCAGTGAGCTTTCAAAGAGTGGACCATGCTTTTTTACTATTTTTGGTCATATCTATTTTGTCTACTGCGTTCATCCACTTTTTCTTACGACTTTCGCTGACTTTATTTAACAGTTCTTACCCCGCTGCGATAGTCTCTTCTGCAAAAGGGTCATTTGCGTACAAATGCTGGTAGGATTCTAATAATCTAGAAGACTCGGGATTCAGACCAGGTATGTATTGTGAGCGGCACCCTCTGGGAATAAATTTACGGGAAGAGCTTGCTGATGTCCGTACTAACGTTTGATGGTGTCACAGTTTTGGGGATTTTAGGGAGTTTGTTAGGGGGTTTGCCGTTTAAAAGAAGTTAATGGGCTATCTGATTGGCTGTAACTTGATTCGGAGGTGTGGGCTCAGGGGGGTCGCCAGTGAGCTTTCAAAGAGTGGACCATGCTTTTTTACTATTTTTGGTCATATCTATTTTGTCTACTGCGTTCATCCACTTTTTCTTACGACTTTCGCTGACTTTATTTAACAGTTCTTCCCCCGCTGCGATAGTCTCTTCTGCAAAAGGGTCATTTGCGTACAAATGCTGGTAGGATTCTAATAATCTAGAAGACTCGGGATTCAGACCAGGTATGTATTGTGAGCGGCACCCTCTGGGAATAAATTTACGGGAAGAGCTTGCTGATGTCCGTACTAACGTTTGATGGTGTCACAGTTTTGGGGATTTTAGGGAGTTTGTTAGGGGGTTTGCCGTTTAAAAGAAGTTGATGGGCTATCTGATTGGCTGTAACTTGATTCGGAGGTGTGGGCTCAGGGGGGTCGCCAGTGAGCTTTCAAAGAGTGGACCATGCTTTTTTACTATTTTTGGTCATATCTATTTTGTCTACTGCGTTCATCCACTTTTTCTTACGACTTTCGCTGACTTTATTTAACAGTTCTTCCCCCGCTGCGATAGTCTCTTCTGCAAAAGGGTCATTTGCGTACAAATGCTGGTAGGATTCTAATAATCTAGAAGACTCGGGATTCAGACCAGGTATGTATTGTGAGCGGCACCCTCTGGGAATAAATTTACGGGAAGTGGTCCGGACAGCTTCGACAAATTTTTCATAGTTATGAGGCCCTGGATCGAGAGAATACAGTTTTCGATCCAAGGTCTCTGCGTAATGCTCCCAGTCAGCTTTTGCAAAGTTAAACCTGAGTCTAAATGGCACTGTAGTTGGTTTAATAGCAGCTTGTACCTTACATGATATCGGGCGATGCTGCGTACGAGGTATCGGGGCTTCCACTCTCGTGGCTTATGTTCAAACTGACAAAAATAAGATCAGGATTATATCCACGTTTCCATCGGCCGCTGTTGAAGGATGCGGGTTGTTTAGCATCATGCAGTAAGAATAGGCTTTCCGCTTCTGCCCATTGCTCAACCGCCACCCCATCATCGTTTGTGTTCTGGTAACCCCAGGTGGTACTGTGACTATTGAAGTCTCCAATTATTATGCGACTGTCTCGATCACGGAAATTAGTTGTGTAGCATAGTTGGAATGGTTGACTAGGCGGTTTATAGATAGAGGTAACGGTGCAACTTAGTTATCATTTCGATAGAATTTTCGGAGTTGCAGGAAGTGGAGACCAGTGTAACGTTAGGTTTTGTGAAGATGGCGCTACCGTGTTTAGGGTGCGGGATTTCAGCAACCCATATAAGTCCAGGTATTTGTTTCTTGTACGCAGATAATATCACATTGCGTAGTTAGACAGAGTTCAGAGAGAACCAGCGCTTTGTCTGAAGAAAAGCCCTTAATGTTGATCGAGATGACGCTCAAGGCAGGCTCAGAGAGCTGACGTAGTCGAATCTGGGAATAGTTTTCGGATAAATTAAGGTACTCCGATTTTAGTGGCTCTGATAAGGACCTTTGGTCTTGGTCCTGGGGAGGACCGTCAGGAATCATCGTGGTGAGAAGATTAGCCAATTGGACTCTGCGTTACCGAGTGCCAGCTGTTACCAGGGTGCGCCGGGCGTTTTATTATGATCTGGACGCCGCTCGGGGAGGCTCTTCTCATGCACCCCAACTTTAACAACATTAACAAACATCTATTAAAACTAAAGCAGAAATAGGTTGTAGCCAAACTAGACATAATTATTATATAGCCACGATTTTAAAACTACGTTACAATTTTTGTAAAGCATACTCCTTAGTAACGGCTTGGTTAAAAGGTTTGGAAAAAAAAAAAGTTTTTTTTCCTGTAACTAACAGCTTTATTTTTTTTTATTAAGAACACGATATATTTTCGCTACTTTTGGATACTCCTCCAAAACGACTCCGCCAAAAATTTATGGCTACAATTTCTTGACTAAAATAGCAGTAAATCAAAGATATTTTGCTTACAAAACTGGCCAAAAAGAGTTTTAGTATTGATATTCTGGACACCGAGAAAGCGCACGGCCAGTACTGCGTTTACTTTGGAGAATTTATAAGCCTTAACCATCAGAGCAAGATTCCTCCGTGCCTTGGCAAGTAGGTTAAGCTGTTGGTCCCGGGCTTTCATTTGTAGTTCTTTCAAAGTCGTTAAGGATAGTCATAAAATAGGAAATCTGACATCAGTCTTGCCATAGGATATCGTAATACCCCGTTACTGGGTTGTAGACGTCAGATAGTCGCTCCATGTAAAATATTTGTTCTCAGCTGCATCTGGTTAAACTGAAAGCACAGTAAAATATAGTTGACAAAAGGCTAGGTTAGATAGACTTACAAAGAACAACAAAGATAGCAAGATACATAAATTGAGAAATTACTCAGATAAAATCCAAAAGTACACTAAAATTGTCACGTATACAACCATGAATTTCGTTTAAAATATTATTGCAATTTCTAAAAATACATAAGCTGCTCCACTCGGTCGAAAATACCCGACCTACGAGCCACCATTTCATGCAACCCGTCAACGTCACCGTGGATTGATAGACGGGAATATATCTAGAGCGGGTCTTGCGAGCCCCCTGCCTACCCCGCGCGGAAGTGTGCGTCCGTCCGTCATCCGTCATCGTCAAATGTGTGCACAGTGGGACGAGCTCGCGGAGTCTGGACAAAGGGGTAATTCGCAGGTGTTCGAATTTTGATTTTTGTTTTTTTCTTTGTAATTTTTTATAGCATGTCTGAGTTTGAAAGTGAGACCGATCTCACTAGTTTTATAGAGTGTTTATTTGAATTTACATTCAAAACATTTCTTCTTTATAAAATTAGCATGGCTCATCTACTTTTAACGAAGCATTTATGATTATTAATTAGTTTCTCAAATTGTGTTACGTGAACTAATGTGTAATTTATGAAAGGAAGATGCTTGTTCACAAGTATTTCAAAAATATTTTGCTGAAGTTAAAATAGCTTTGATCAATAATTCAGTACTAACTGAATATATCTTAATTTAGCTACATAATCGGTGAGAAGACATTTATATGAACACGTCTTTTAATTTTTCAATCATTCTATGAGATCGTTAACTTTTCAACAGCTCGCCTGCGTTCGTTATTCAAACACTCGCGAATCCGTGAACCGATATTTGTATAGCCGTTATTTTTGTAAACTGCCATCTTTATTTCTGTCATAAATCGTGCCAATCACGGAAATTATTTATGACTTTTCCCACAATTGAATGAAAGTAATTTGTTTCTGAACACACACAAAAAAAAATCTGCAGTTCTATTGTAAATCCCCATATTCAAAAAGTACCCAAAAAATTTATTGCACTAAGTCGCATAATTTGATTAACGAGCGTGTCAGTATCACGCGATTTTTTTTTGTCCGGCGTCTTTTGTGGATGCCAGTCGGCGCAGTGTGCAAGCGATAATGGACACATGTCCCGTCATCCATCAGCGCCGACAGATGCCGCAGAGTGGACGGCATTTGTTTCGACAAGAGTTATAGGTGGAGTGCGCTCCATTTCAATATAGTTTTAGTTTAGTAATCGATACGTTTTAGTTTTGCCGGTGAGGTGGGCTTTTATATTGAAAAGGTAAAGGGAGGATATTTTTTGGTGAATGCTTTTACGTTTTCCGTGTGGATTATGGTACTAAGTTGTGAAGGTCAGATAGGCTATGTAAAATACTGGTACTCATCTGTATCCAGTTAAACTGGAAGCCGACTCCCATATATTTGGGAAATGGCTAGGCAGATTAAAATTTAATTGAAGTCCTTTTTATACACAAACACATTAGTTGACCTTCTTTTTAAACATTGTCTTCTTGCCCTTATCCCATGTTACTTGGGATCAAAGAAACACGTTTTCTTCTTCCATATCGTCCTGTCCCTGTCACGCTATCACTAACTCAATTCACTTCATATCACTCCTCACACAGGCCATTCATCTTTTCTTTGGCCTTCCTCTCCCTGTCCATCCGTCTACATTTTATGTACATCCTTGTTTTTAATAGTTCTTGAAAATTTAATTTCCATGTTAGCAGATTCCATGATAATTTAAATTGCATCGTTGCCAAATTTTTAAATTAACTCTGGACTCTGGAACTCAGTGTCAACCCCACAAATACACACAAAGGTCAATAATTACAATGACAAAACACTTCAATAAAATAATATCCACACAATCACCTAACATCAATTAAAATACTCATCTGGAACTACTTATTAAATATCGCGAGCGACATATTTATTTAACATTACAATTATTTCACGTCCAGAATAATATGTTTCAATAAATAAACGAATTTATAACACCTACGTAACATTTGAAACATTAACTATGATATTATTTTGTCCAGAATAAACAAACGTTAGCGCACTATGTGAAGTAATTAATTTATTTGAACGTTATGAATGGTATATTATTTATATTTTTAATGGCTTACACTCCCTGTTTGTATCAATGTGGTGATATTACGAAATATTATTTTCATATCCAACTAGGCAAATAAACTTTAAAATACAGGATAATTTTTAATTTATTCTATATTCTTCCAGAGTCTGAAGGTATAAAGGAACTGTTAGAATAAGAACAGCTATTACTGTAGGACGAACACTAAAATAACGAAAAAATTATTTACCCCTTAAAATATTGCCTATTAATCCAAAGTCACCCTGTAAAGCTACATTACTTCATTCGCTTATCAAGAAATATCCATAGCTTAACCCAAATAAACTTAATAATAGGGATGTTAACTGAAAAATCGTTTTTTGTCCATCAGGTAGATTAATAAAAAAATATTGAACACGTATTTTTCTTTTAACACTCAAACATAAAGTAACGACGATAAAATGCGTTGAAATATCGTGCGACGTCACGCCGTTAGTACACTTAATACTGACATAATGACGTCACAAGCCCCCACCCCTGAACTTTGACGCGCTTTATCTTTGTCAATTTTTATTGATTTGGTACAGCAAAATATACGTGTCCAATACTATTCGATAATCCCACTGACGGACTAAATAGAATTATCATTTGAACTATGCCTTAGTATTCATTAATAGCAAATCCTCGCGTCTTACTTTTGAATGCTGTTAAAAAGAAGGGTTCCTCGAAATCTCACCCGCTTTGGCGATTCAAGGCCATGCGTATAAAGGAGCAGGTAACGGGTTATATAAATGTTTACAAGCTCATTCACCAAACTTGAATATATTATGATACTCTAACACGCCAATTCAATCTGTTTAATCTTTTTACAATGTTGGGGTCAGCTTCATGTCTAACCAGATACAGCTGACATCCACAACCCAGTAACTGGGTAACTCAATAAAACTTGACAAGACTGGTAACAGATTTCCTGGTTTCCGGATATCCGAAACGACTGTAACAGATCTTCAAATCACAAGCGGGACCAATACCCGCTTCTTCTACTACAAACAACTTATACAAGTAAAAATTTAAAACCCCCGACAATTTTTTTATTTCATACTTTTTAGGGTCCCGTACCCAAAGGGTAAAAACGGGACCCTATTACTAAGACCGGGTCTGTCTGTCTGTAACCAGGCTGTTTCTCATGAACTGTGATAGCTAAACAGTCGAAATTTTCAGAGATGATGTATTTCTGTTTCCGCTATAACAACAAATACTAAAACAGAATAAAATAAATATTTAAGTGGGACTCCCATACAACAAACGTGATTTTTTGGCATTCATTTTTTTTGTGATAATGGTATAGAACTCTTCGTGCGGGAGTCTAACTTAGCCGGTTTTTTAAACTACATAATTTACCTAGTATTAGACACGCTTCGATCAATAATCTATCGAACACGTAATTATGAAACGATATCATGCGAAAATACACCGATTCCAAAAGTAAAACACCCATAACTTTTGAGCGGCTAAACCGATTTTTATCAAACATAGCTAAAACATAATGGCATCCTTCAAACAAAAAAAAACTTAATCAAAATCGGTTCATCCGTTTAGGAGTTATGATGCCAGAGACAGATACACAACTACATATATACACATACAAACAGGTACACACTTCAAACTTATAACACCTCTCTTTTTTCGTCGGCAGTTAAAAATAGAGAAAAGTGGAAAATGCATCACTAAAAACATTACATTGGCTTACTCTAGATCTAAAGAAGATGAATGTTACAGCATAACTTATAAACAACTTTAGTATTTCATTCTAAACTGAAAAGTCGGGCGCAAAAGTTCTCCCCCGGTAAGTCGGTCAAGGTCAGAAAGCTTTTCGGGTATATAGTGGGGTTTTACTCGAGCAATAGAGGGTCATTCAGTTTCTATTTTGTCCTTGGATAGGAATTAGATGCATGATGCCAAATAGGTACTAAAGTAAACAAGTAAAATTTAAAAAACCCCCGACACATTTCTTTTTATGCATCTGTAGTAGTACACGCTTGGATCGACAATCTATCTAACACGATATCTTGCGAAAATACCTCGATTCAAACAGTAAAACACCCATAACTTTTGAAGCGCCGAACCGATTTTCATTAAACATAGGTAGCTAAGACACCTTACAAAAAAAAAACTAAATCAAAATCGGTTCATCCGTTTAGGAGCTATGAAGCCACAGGCATACAAAATACACAAACAGATATACACGTCAAACTTATAAACCCCTCTTTTTCCGTCGGGGGTTAAAAATTGTAGAGTGCATGTCATACCTGGTTGACATCAAATTTAAGTATTTGTTTTTTCCAAAGTTACTGGTAGGATACTTAAGGGGATACTCTGATATATGTCAGTAAATATCAATGCCATGACTGCGTTTTCATCATAAATATGACGTCATACGATCCATGCCACGAAGTTAATGAGTAAGTACTTAAACATAGCGCCATTTCTCCACTTCCTTAAGGTTCAATCCCACTAAGGGGTATTTTTTTATTTCTTGAAACGTTAATACTCGGTTTTGTAACAAAAAACGTACACAAATTTGTGATGGATACAATTAAATGATATCTAGATACTTATCTCATTTCTACTGTACTGTATTGTACTTAACTCATTCCTATTTTATCTAGCAATATATTTTCCGAGTCAGTATTTATGAAGGTATGCTGTATAGAAGCACCTGGCATCGCCACTTACCCCACTCATATTCGGTTTATATAAGTTTTCATTTAGCAAAATAAGTGAACTACTAAATGCAGTAATTTGAATGCTCCTTGTTTATTTGTTTCATAGTACTAGAGAAATTCTAAAATGCAGATATAAAACGGATACCAGATATTGTAATGACTAATACATAGAAACTTTTTTAAATTAGAATCTATTATGGTTATTATACATTTTCAAAATTAAAGGACGTAGCAACACCCTCTAGAAACTCAGAAATCTTAAACTGAAATTTAAGTCAAGAAAAATCATCTGCTTTTACAAATCGAACCCCAGCACCGCGGTACCGCGAACGCTCCGACAAATGAAGGGGGCGCTCCTACATCAATCTACTTATTACGATCATATAAATAACCACATTTATTCAGATTACAAATATTTATTTATATTATTATATTTGTATTTTTTTTGTTGGCAATTCTAAAGAACCTTTAAATGGTCTAATTGAAATAAAATTTTAGATTTTGATTGATTTTGATTTACTTATAAAGAAATTTTCGAGAAAATAAACAATTTTTTTCATGACTAATTTAGTCATGATAAAATGGTTATATCAAAAAAAAAACATAACACCTATTGTAATGGGCAAGGAATTTCTAAATTAGAAATTAATTAGAAGCCAGTACAAATCAAAATTTTCAATATCTTTTACTATTCAAAGATAAATTAATAACTTACCTTGAAAACTATTTTGAAATGCAACAAAAACATCTTGCTAAGTTAAGACCTACATGCTGCGTACTGGAAGAATAGAGAGAAATCCACAAAATTAATAAATTAAACATTTTTAGGGTTCCGTACCCGAAGGGTCCAAATGAGCCCTATTGCTGTCACTCACGTGTCCGTCTGTCCAACGCCTGTCACAGGTTTTACAGCCAAACGGTTGAAGCTACAGTCTTCAAATTATAGTCACAGTATAGTCTTGTTGACACAATGCCATTAAAATAGTCAAAAAACGTTTTCAGATGTAAGGGGGGCTCCCATACAGATAAAAGGGGGGCGCAAAAATAAAAATTGATCTACCCCATCGATTGGGGTATCGTTGTTTAGAGCTCGGTGAGTAGACCACCAATATCAGCTTTTTTTTACAAAATTTTGTCCCGAAGTATTTTTTACCTTCCCATTGACCTTGAAATTTGGTGTTTTTTTATTTATTATTACCTATATTTTGTTAAAAAATACCAATAACTGATAAATCGGATTTTTCCTTTGAAATGCCCTCATTTTTCCTATTACAACCAACTTGATTTTGCGGTCAAGGTACGGAACCCTAATTGTGCAAAGTCCGAAACGCACTAAGCTTGTTTTTAAACAAAGTTTTCACTAATCACGTCAATAAAATGACTATTTAGAAAAAGAACACCATGGATTTTTATGAAATATTTGAAATTCTCTTGAAATACTTGAAGACCGTCTGTTTTTGCTAACCGAACTTAACCCGCGAGCGCTCAGACAAATGGCGGGGGGCGCTCTTCCATCAATCTACTTATTACGGCCGACCTGAAGTAAATCATTTATTGTGCGATCTAAATCTCGCTATTTACTCAACGATGGGTCATGGAGAGCCATCAGTCAGGCGATAGTGACTCTTTTGTGGGTCATTGTTTATGGCCGTTTTTCTACTAAAGTAAATGGGAGTGAAAAGTGAAATGAAATTGGCACTTTGGTGGGATGTATGTGGTTGAGAGGTGATAAGTGGGTTTCTAAGTATTTTTGTAATCCAAGGTTTTAAGTGATGAATAGAATATACAAAACGTTTATCAGCCATCAGTCAGGCGATAGTGACTATTTTGTGAGTCATTATTTATTACCGTTTTTCTACCAAAGTAAATGGGAATGAACAGTGAAATGTAATTGGCAGGTTGGTGGGATGAATGTAGTTGGATGGAGATAAATGTTTTGGTTGCTGAGGTGGTTTTTGAAGTCCTAGCTAATAATCTTTTTAAAAGATTGGCCCGCAAACACAGTAGACCAGAGAAGTAGATGACAACTAACCGATTAACCTGCAAAGTTAAAGCTCGCGAGCTTATTCGTAAGAAGTTGGCAGCAGTATCGTCACAGCGCTAATGTTTTTCAATTATTTATCTATTACTACTTATTGTTTAGGTATATTTGTATATTTATTTAAAACCCGACTGCTTAAGATGGGAATTAAAAATCGATTTATCTTTCGGATCAATAATGATGATGATGTACGTGGGACACTCAGAAAGTTTTGCGAAACTAAAAAAAATTGTTCTATACGTACATATATTTTTATTAAATCTTTTCAAAGTACTTTCCACCAGCCTCTATACAAAGATTCATGCGCCTAAACCAGTTTTCAAAACACTTTTTCCAGTCCGCCGCAGACACCTCGTTTACAGCCTGCTCGAACGCAGCCAGCGCATCTTCCGGCGACGAAAATTGTATCCCTTTGAGCAGATTTTTTATTTTTGGGAATAAAAAGAAGTCACACGGTGCTAGATCAGGGCTGTAAGGAGGGTGACCCAGGAGTTTGACTGGCGTGCTGTCCAGGAAGTCCCTCGTTTTGAGTGCGGTGTGCGCAGGTGCATTGTCGTGGTGGAGCAGTAGCCCGCGGAGCCCTGTGTTTGGTCGCTTGTTGCTTATAACAGAGAAAACTTCTGGCAAACATTTGGTAGTATACCATTCGGCATTAATGCTTCTTTGATCCCGTAAGGGAATTGATACCAAGTGGCCAGTCAAATTAAAAAAGCTAGCGATCAAAATCTTACCCCCGCTTCTAGATCGCTTCACTTTGGTAGGCGTTGGCTCATTTTGAAACACCCAAACAGTCGACTGGCGCTTGGTTTCTGGGTCGTATTGATAAATCCAGGACTCATCACCTGTAACGATGTCGTAAACACGCCGAGACGAGCCTGCTTCAAATTTGTTAAGCATATCACGGCACCATTCCACCCGGGCCTGCTTCTGAGCATCGGTGAGGTTGTGCGGCACCCAGCGTGATACTATCCTCCTCACGCGAAGATGGCTGTGTAGAATCTCGTGAACGCTTCCCGATCCAATCTTCAATATGTGTTGAATCTCCTGATATGTAATTCGCCTATTGTCTTGGATTAAATTTTTCACTGCTAGCACGTTTTCTTCGGTAACAGCCGTCAAAGGGCGACCGCTTCTTTCGTCATCCCCCAAAGTTGGTCGACCGCGCTTGAATTCGTTATACCAACGATACACGGTTGCCTTGGAAGGGCCTTCATCCATGAATGCCATTTGAAGTCTATCGTACGATTCATCCGGTTTCAGGCGACACTTGAAATCGTATAAAATCATAGCTCTAAAATGTTCCCGGCGCAGATCCATATTTCAGTGAGACACAATACTTTGAATTAACTCGCAAAAAATGTGGAGGGAAATTTTGAAATTGGAACTTACTTATTTTTACTTATAAATAATCATATTTTCGAAAAACATTATAACTGGCCAGTCTCCCATATATAAAAACTTTTTTTCGCAATACTTTCTGAGGGGCCTGGTATACTGCGACTGGAAATATTTGCGGTACTTCTGAAAGAATAGAATACTCTTTATTACGAGTATGTACACCATATAAAGTACCGCATTGCCAAAATTCGAGACATTTTGGATATTCTTATTATCTGACAGAGATATTTAAATGGTTAATTGTAGCGTCATATAACATAAATCATTTAATTTTAAGCGATGAAACAAAAAGTTGTAGTACTCGTAATTCTAATTCAGCGTTTAAAAAAGAAAACATATCTCATCAATGACGTACGAGTATTGAAGTGATAAACGACTAATAAGATGTCCAGCATTTGTTGATGGAGTGTGTCCGGTCCACTTTAATGTGGACCACTTGATTACTTTTATGTCTCCACAAATTACGCCCAGGAATGTTTCATGATATTTCATACACAGGAAAGACAGATATGAGAACTGAATTGATTGGATCAACTGCTGTTAAAAAAAAGATACTTGAGCATAGTTTTTAGGGTTCCGTAGCCAAATGGCAAAATACGGAACCCTTATCGATTCGTCATGTCTGTCTGTCTGTCTGTCTGTCTGTCCGTCCGTATGTCACAGCCACTTTTTTCCGAAACTATAAGAACTACGCTGTTAAAACTTGGTAAGTAGATGTATTCTATTAACCGCAATAAGATTTTCACACGAAAATAGAAAAATCAATAAATTTTGGGGGTTCCCATACTTGAAACTGAAATTAAAATTTTTTTTTTTCATCAAACCCATACGTGGGGGTATCTATGAATAGGTCTTCAAAAATGATATTGAGGTTTCTAATATAATTTTTTTCTAAACTGAATAGTTTGCGCGAGAGACACTTCCAAAATGGTAAAATGTGTGCCCCCCCCTGTAACTTTTAAAATAAGAGAATGATAAAACTAAAAAAATATATTATGTACATTACAATGTAAACTTCCAACGAAAATTGGTTTGAACGAGATCTAGTAAGTAGTTTTTTTTAATACGTCATTAATCGTAAACCGCAATTTACCAAGTACGGAACCCTTCGTGCGCACGTTCGACTCGCACTTGGCTGGTTTTTTTCATTATTGATTGACGAGCCAATTTGACCACTATCTCACTTCATGATAAGCGATGATGTGGTCGACGGTAAAGCATGCTTGCCAAGAATCAACCTATTCACTCTTGACTTAAAGACCCCCCGGTTGTAACACAAGGAAACACGGACAACGGCAGGTAATTTCACTCCTAAGCTGTCACAATCATCATCATCAGCCTTTTTTTTAATGTTCTCACTGCTGGGACACAGGCCTCCTCTTATAGAGGGAGTGGGGCTATAATCCACCACGCGGGCCCAGTGCGGATTGGTAGATGTCACATGTCTTTGAATTTTTGGTTTTAGGACATGCCGGTTTCCTCACGATGTTTTCCTTCACCGTTTTGAGAGCAGTGGTGATGAAATAAATTACACAAAGTAAAGCGCCTGCTCGGGTTCGAACCCACGACCTACAACTCGTAAGTCGGGACCGTAACCACTGGGCCACCACTGCTCTCCTAAGCTGTAGTTATGCTTAATTGGTGATAAAATAGAAATGAGATTACTATTGTGATGAGTTTTTTTTTCTGGCATTCAAATGATTTGTACTTCTCCAGATAGCCCACAGATGTTCAATCACCATCAATTTTAATAAAAATCATAACCCAAAAACAGTGTAACGATTTTATTAGTGATCCTTTTTTTCGAAAGACCCTAAAGCCGATCGTAAATAACAGTGGAAATAATTAAACATTCTCGACAACTATCCCAATAAATAAGCGAATTTACTGTCCAGAAACCACTATAATTAAAAGCCAGGAAAAAAATAAACACAGTATTATTACATTCGATGCCATAAAAAGATGATAAACAGCGTATAAATCATGCTATCCATCTCGCAACTGCGGGGCTCGTAAATCGTGGGCAATGGTACCCCGGTGTACCCCCGCACCCCACCGGTGGCCGGGGTACGGGGGGTTGTATTCATTAATTTGATGATATAAAACAAAATGTCATTTTAATTAGTCGCCATTATTAGACGTGGAATGACAGACAGCGGTCTGAGGGGGACGTTTGTCTTGTTTGGGTTGGGTCGTTGGGGCAGACGAGGAAGTAAGGAAGTTCAGGTGTGGCTGTAACGCTTTAGTGATCTTTTTTTATGTTTTTAATGTTTCCACATTTTCTTTCAGAGTGGAAACAAGGTAAACCAAATGATAATTTATTGCTCAAATACTATGCATATTTTACATTGCATTGTTAAAAATTCTGAAAAAAATACTATTCATGTAAATCACTGAAAATTACCACATATTTTAATTTCCTACTTGAGGGGATTTTGATTAATAACAACCTGATATCATGCTATCCTACCTATGTAAAGTATAATTCAGTCAGTCACCAATCTTTTAACTATAACCTACATTATTGAAAATTGTGTAAAACACGTCTTTAAAGACCCCGTGCCCGCTTCAGAAACGAACCCGTATATTTTCCTTACCTGTAGCGACGAATGCTTGCCTTCAAGGGTTTGACTGACGGCCCGTCTGTCACAGTTATCTCTCAACCTTTTCCCTCTCCTAGCTATCCATTACCGCTTAGCTTCGCAAAGTTACACTCCAGCTTCCTGTTAAAGCTTCAATGTATACTACATATTGTAAACCATCGATGGGTTTGAGCTTTTGGTACGGTATGTGCGTAAACTGCGATGGATGACGTAATTTGGGTGATAAAGATGAGGTTCCTTGGAGTTAAGACGTCTCGCTGAGTGATTTCGGGGCCCGACAGATTTAGTAGTGGTTAGTCAAACGTGTTTTATGACTGGTTAATTGACGATTTTTGGGCTGATTTCATGAATATTTTTGCTTGGTGTGAAGATAAAGTTTTTAACGTTTTACGGCGCATTATTGTAAAGTTCAACTTAATATTAAGGTAGTGTAGAAGGGCAAGCACTCGGTTGGTGTTTCAATAAAGACTTTAATTAATTGCTCTGCTTGCCAAAACATCTTTAGCATATAACCTCGTAGGAGATCGTGCGATACCCCCTGATGACTCTAACGGCCATCGCTCTCTGCAGCTTCCGCAGAACAGCGATGCTACCGGCCGTCAGGTCAGCCGCCCAGATTGGGGCCCCATACAGGGCCATCGATCGCACGATCCCCACGTAGAGCCGCCTACAGGCGGCGCTCGGGCCCCCCAGATTGGGAAGCAGTGTTGACAGCGCCCCAGCCGCGCCCAACAACTTGGGCGCCAACCGCTGGAAGTGGGGGCCGAAATCCCACCGGCTGTCTAGCACCAATCCTAGGTACTTCATGGTTGACTCGACAGCGATTCGAGCCCCCCCGACGACGATGTGGGCATCGGGTGGTGGCGCCCGCCGGGGGCCATGAAAGACCATGGCCTCCGACTTGTTAAGGGCCACCTCCAGGCCAAGGCGCCGTATGCGGCTCACCACCTGTGAGACCGCAGCCGTCGCCAGCAACGCTGCCTCCCTGTACGAACTCCCCCGGGCGGTGACCAGCGTATCGTCCGCGTAACAGGTCAGGTCTATGACCGGTTGGAGTTCGCCCCTCAGCACCCAGTCGTACCCGATGTTCCACAGGGGCGGGCCCAAGACCGAGCCCTGTGGATCACCGCACGACATGCGGTGCTGGTTTTCGACGCCATCACGTCCCACGTAGGTGACACACCTCTCCGCCAAATAAGCCCCGACGATGCGGCGGAGGTAGGGAGGCACTCGGTGATACCGCAGTGCCTCCCGAACACAACTCCAGGGCAGGGTGTTGAAGGCGTTGGAAATGTCCAAGGACACCGCCAACATCACCCCACCCTGGGACACCGCTTCCTCCGCCAGGACTCTCACCTGCGATATCGCGTGGATGGTGGAGCGCCCATGCCGAAAGCCGAACTGGCTTTCGTCCAGGTCCGGCCCCTCTCTGTACAAGTGGCTGACGAGGCGGGCAGCGATAATCCGCTCGAACAGCTTACCCACCTCGTCTAGCAGCACTATGGGCCGGTACGCGGACGGCAAGTCCGCAGGGCGCCCCGCCTTCCTGAGCAGGACCAGACGACCAGATTTCCACAAAGTGGGAAACTGGCCCCGCTCAAGGCACGCTGTGAAGAGTCCACTCTATGTGGCCCTGGGGCAAGCTGAAACTACATCAGCTACTTACAAGTACTAGCAAAGATCCCAAACTTACTCTTTTTGCTAATTCCACGTTCATCATCCTTATAATTTCAGGTGAGAGACGTCCACTGCAGGATATAGGCATACCCCAGGCGTCGCCACATTGACTGATCCTGTGCGTCTCGCATTCGACGTTCATACATCGTATAATTCATACTTTTCTCGGGACACAAGTCTCCTCTCTGTGAGAGTGAATGCGCCGTAATCCACCACGCGAGCCCAGTGTGGGTTCGTGGATGTCACATGTCTTCGAAATTTTTGGTTCTATAAGACATGCCGGTTTCCTTACGAAGTTTTCCTTCACCGTCTTGAGAGCAGTTGTGACGAAATAATTTACACATAGTAAAGCGCCTGCCTGGGTTCGAACTCACGACATACAACTTGTAAGTCGCGGCCGTTTCCACTGGGCCACCACTGAACTCAAACAATGATTGCCATGTCAACAAAATTGAAATGATCCCAATCTTACTATAATCCTACTAATATTATAAGGCAAAAGTTTGTGAGCGTGTAAATGTGTTTGTAGGTTTGTTGCTCTTTCACGCAAAAACTTCTGGACGGACCTGGATAAGGATGAAAATAGGCACAGAGATAGATTATATGTCTGGAATAGCACACATGATACTTTTATCCACATGGAACATGTAAACATATGTATGTTTTAACATATATCATATGTTCCTTCGAGATAATTTTCGACATAGACGCGAGCGAAGCCGCTGGCAGAAGCTAGTCATATTTCTGACTGATAGCGTACCAGTTTAAAACTTAAGGTTCACATTTTGGCCTCGTTGATTTAGTGGACGCAAGTGCTACTGCTGAACGTGGTGCCCTGTTTTCGATTCCCGAATTGGACAAGGTAATATTGGAACTTTCTATCCAGAATTTCTCCCTAGCAAGTAGCAGCCTTTGGACTTGTGCCCGCTTGATGACAATATGCACACAAGGCATATAACTGGCGAAATGTGAATTTGCTATAATATAAGTGAAGCTCTGCCTAACTCTTCGAGGAATACAGGGTAATGTTATGTAACAAAAATAAAACAAAAACAAAAATCTTACTAATATGTATTATAAATGTGAAAGAATAGATGTGTGTGTGGATTTGTGGACGTATGTTTGTTACTCAATCACGACAAAACGCCTGAATGGATCTGGATAAAATTTTGCACAGAGATGGATTATAGTCTGGTCTATCACCTAGGCTTATCCCTATATTTTAAGCATTTTTCGAGAGTCCTAGTGCTTCTAAATATAATACATACATAAACTCACGCCTTTTTCCCATGGGGGTAAGCAGAAACTACAGAACGCCACCTGCTACGATACTTGCATACTTCTTTTGCTTCACACATTTCATACATCCAGTCATACACACACGCCGGTTATGTGTACTGCGCACTTGGCCTTTCTGAAGAACATCACCTATAAGGTCTATGTATGTCTATCTAGGGCGACCACTCCCGGCGTGTCCATTTACGTCTGCCGTCGAAAAGGCATACATAAGGGGCAAAGTATACATCTTTCTTTTTCAGTTTATGGAATATCTTTTAAATTGTTCCAACATTGGCGGATGAAATAGACGAGAGCCAAATCTGGAATTATGACTTTTTACTTAGGAAATTCAGTCGGATGTCTTCGACCGCATTTTCTCTTAACCTGCACTCTTCATATGCAGGTATTGACCTTGAATCGACGTTTGACCGCCTAGTCCATTCTGACTGTTATCATTTTTAAGATACCGCTACGGCTGCGCCTCATACTGTGCACCACAGACATGGTTTTCTTATGGAAGTCGATGTCGCAAAACGACAAAAAAAATGTACCAAAGACATCGAGTTCTGAAACGAAAGTTATTTTTGTTCTTTTGTTTTAAAGTCGGTAAATTTTTTGCTCTCTTGTTTTGCCCAGTTTTCAAACGGATTTAGTTCAATCATTTGTTTTTGGCAATGCATTTCTAATAGCCTGATTTGTCTGATAGTATTTTTTTTGCCTAGCCTATCGAGGAATACCTACAAACATTGTTTATGGCGACACAAAGTTACTACCGTTTCCTTTTATCTTTTGTATTTTTTTATTTGTTGTAAAGATACGTCAAATACGCTTTGCCCTTTTGGCGCTCTATGTGCTAGCACGTTTTCGGTAATATGTTTACAATGCATGTCCTCGAAAAGAGCGTTTGCCAAGCAGCCAGACTGTGCGAAAAGTGTCACTTTTTTCACTAGTGCTCTAGTCACTCCGTCGTCAGACGCATAGAGTTTTTATTATTTGATAAAACTTTAAAACTTTCGCGTTTCATAATTGAAAAACAATATATCACGGGCACATCATCACGCATTCATCGCGTTAAATGCCCGTGATATATTGTTTTTCTATTTGAGAAAAGTTTTACAAATTAGTTAATTACAGATGATCACTCATATAAAAGGTAAAATATAACTTCATTAAATGCGATTCGCAGGCCTTCCGCACTTGTAGCATAAATAACTATTCTGTACCAGTGAAAGTAAATGATCATTGAATCTAGCAAGTCGTTTCCATCCCACCAACCTATCAACAATGCAGTCCCTACAAACAAGACATTATGTCATGTTATGTGAGATAGATATCATTTTCGGTCTCATTTCATACTTACGCAATTTTATTCATACTTACTATCCTGTAGGTATTTTTCTTGCAGTGGACATCCTTCAACTGCAATGGTAATGATAATCCACTCTTTCAGGTGCTGTACAGTTTCGGCGTCTCCAAGATTTTCATCAATGGAACTTTTGACATTGAAGAGTTTTGAAGGACTATGACTGTCAAAGAAGTCATTGTTACTTTTTGATGCGTGCCTTTTTACACGTGTCCATTGTGTCAATATTATATTTTTTATTGATATTCGTTCTTACAAGGTATTTTAGTTGTCACCTTGTGACGATTATGTCAATAGTATGTCCACCCATTGGGTGATAAGGTGACAGCTCTGTTAATATAATTTTCTTGGTTTATTTTTAGGTTTAGTTTATTTCAGATACTTTTTCTTGTTAATATGTCTGATTCTACTGTATCAGAATATTTCTCAAAAGGTTTTAGGCAAAGCTGTTACTTTCAATCCTATCTGAGAGGAACAACCCATTTTCTAGTGTTAAATTTATAATTTTCAGCAATAGTGTAGATTTTATATCAGAGTAAGATTTGGATAATCAAATATGTATACGTACTGCCAGAAATTAGCATTCAACAATCAATTTTACCTCTTTGATATTAGTTATTAGATGAATGGAAGCTGATTTGTTACTGAATTAAAATAAAAAATCTTGAGACAAACATTTTATTTCTGTAAATCGTTTTTGCATTTCTTGAGTTCTTTAGGATAGGATTTTAAATCTCGCTCTTTTTTATATCGAACCAATTCTTAATCAAGAATCCGTTCTTTACTGTGATCATCAGGCACCATTTTTCCATGTTTGCTTATAAAAAATCATCGTTGATTGTGTGTCAGATATACATCCTCAGATGTTGAAAATTTTCTGTTTACGCTAAAATGTGTGTGTGGTGTGTGCAAGCAGATTTCTGCTTGATTTCATTCTGTTTCAGGTAGGCAAGAAGGGTACATTTAAATAAAATGAACATTTAAAGTATGTAACATATATATTTCTTTGAGCTTTTAATTGCATTTTGAAATACAACATAAAATATTAAATAAGATTATTAAATTTGGTAAAATCAATATTTCAACACCATTTTTTTACTTTTTTTTCTTAAGAATGAGCAAAAATCTCTCATCAGAGCTAGCGTATACATAATATTTGTCGTATGTTTCATTATTATCGTTAAAATGATAGTTTTTTTTACGATTTTAGGTTTTTATCGATTTAATCATCATCAGCTGAATATTCGCAACTTTTGGAAAAATATGTATAATATTTAAAACATCAAAAAATAAATTCGAAATAAAATTTTAAAATTGTATATTCCATTAGAAATGTCGTATACTTCAAAGGGTAAATGGAATTTTTAATGTTACGAATATTCAGTTTACAATCAAAGTTTTTTTGTTGATATATCGTCTGAAACTTACATTAGACAGTTTACAATATTTTTATTAAATATAAAAGAGGTTCATCACTCTCAAGTGCCGTATATACATCATCGTATAACTGTCGTTACAAATTGGAAGATATATCAGGTATATCTTTATGTTCTAAACGTATACGAATGTTATCATTCCTTTCAACGAAAAAAAATGTATATGTATCACTTTTAAATATAGGTTGATTGTTCAACCGATTAATGCGCTGGTATACTGGTATACAATTGTTCACAGATGTAGTTTACCTAATATTATGTACTTATCACTAAATAATAAATAGCATCCTCGCGTGGAGAGCATACCTATAGCAAAATTTACACTAAGGAGATTGTTATATTGCATTCTATGTCGAATTGTATGTACAAAACGAACAGAAACGAATGAGATTGAATCTCCGAGATTATACGCATCGACGGATCTCTTAAATTCACAAAAAAAAAACAAGAAAAATCATCAAAATATACATAAACTAACCACGTTAACCCTAACTCTGATTTACATAAAAAATTAAGTAACACGAAAAAAAAATGATATTGCAACGAATTTTCTGATAAAATACTGAAAGTCAACGCCACTACGCGACTAATACGATAGACGAATCACATGCGAAAGGCGAATTGCAATTAACGAAAACTAATTCCCTCGATTTACCTTTTTCAAAGAATTAATTAGCAAAAAATATACATTTACAAAAGAGATCGAATCGTATTTTTATGACTTAATGTGACTTATATTTACATTTATCGAAATGGAATTATAACGTAGTGTGGAAGATAAGCCACGGGCTCTGGCGCCCTTACAACAACCGATCACCTAAAGGCAATATTTTGAAAATATTCTCTTAATACCTAAAACGAACGTAAGACGTTTGGCGTATACTTAAGTCGCTATTAATTTATTACACTAACCGATCTATGCGGTGAAATCTAACAATAATTACCTAAATAATTAAATTGGCAAAGAGTTTCGAAATACTTAGCGTCGCGGCTGCGACCTAACCCTAGCAAGGTTTAACGTAGCAAGATATGGTATCATCACAACTGCCGCGGCCGGCCGGTGCAGCCTACACGTACTTACTGGAGAGCTGCTTGGCCAGTTCCGTGTACTTCAGGAACTTGGAGTGCGGGCTCTCGTCGAAAGACTGTGAGGGGCTGCGCGGGTCCTGCGGCGACGCAGCGTTGGACCCGCTCTTGTGGGTGCCCGGCGAGCCCGCGCCTGGCGGAGCCTTCAGAGGGACGGGCTCCGGCAGCGCGCCGTCCTTCACGAAGTGCATCTTCGACAGGTGGTGCCGGTACGCGCCCTTCGAAATGAAGGGCGTGTCGCACAGAGCGCATTTCATGATGGAGTCGGTGACTACGGCGTCGTTGCACGCCCAGCTGAACGTGAGGATGCTCGGCGGGCCGGCGGGCGAGGGCGCCGGGGCGGGCGCGCGGGAGGGGTTGGACTCCGTCTTGTCGCAGAGCTTCTGCAGCGCCGCGAGCGGGTGGCTGCCGCCGCGGCGCGACGAGCTGGGCTCGCCCGACGAGCCACCCCCGGCCAGGTTGTCGAACATGGAGGACAGCGCACCCAGGCTGGACGCGGGCTTGCGCTCGGCGCCGGGCGTGGTGGTGGAGCGGTCGCTGGCGGGGCTGCGCGGGCTGGCAGCGGGGCTGGGGCCCTCACTCTCGCGCTTGGCCACAACGGGCTTCACGTCCTCGTCGGCAGTGCTGCTCGGCCGCGGTGGCTCCTCGTCCTCGTCCACTTCAGTCTTCACTCGCACTGGCTGGCTGCTCAGATCCACGCCATTCTCGCGCTCTTCCTCCTCTACTTCTCTCTTTATTCGCACTTCAGTCGGGCGGTCCTCAGAGGCTGGGGTCTGAGAACCGCGAGTGTCGGGAGTAGTGCGAGGAGTCATGTGATACGTGTCCATCTTCCTGTCAGGAGTGAGTGATTCTACTCTACTGCCGCCCCTCTCGGACATCGAGCTGGACTCGCTCCCGCTGCGCTCGCGGCGCCCGTATCCTTGCTGGTGGTGGTAGTTCCTCAACATATTCATAGTCTGGGGATCTACCAGCGGTTTGGTATAGTCTACGCTCTCATCTATGCCTAATCTCTTTAGGATGCTAGATCCGATGGGCGCATGCGAGGCACCACCCGGCATGCCGGGCACGGTGTGCCGCGATCGGGTGTCGAAACTCTTCTCTATCAATTGTTCTATGGCGTTGAGAACCGAAGCTGACGAGCTCTTTTCATTGCTCGTGTTGGGGTCTTTGGAACTCGGGGAGGAATCGTTCACGGAGGATGGAGAGCGGTGGTGCGCAGACCCGGGAGACGGCAGCTCCTCATTGATGCTCTTGCGGCCGTCGCGTCCGGTGGGCGTGACGTGGCCGGGCACGTCGGGCGGGATAATGTTATTAGATAATAGCGCACTCTTCAAAAAGTTCCTTTGACTATTGGACATCGGCGCACCAATACATTGTCGTATGTGCTCGACGAAAACCGCAGTCTCGATTTTGTCACCGCATTTTTCACAAGTGATTCGGCTACCAGTGCCGAAATCTCTGATTGGTTTACCCATTGGTACACCATTCCCGTCCCCGTTTTTGAACTCATGCTGTGCTCTCTCCAATTCAAGGAGTTTTCTAACTGGCAGTGATTTCTTTCGTTTTTCACGTGTTTGACGTCTCCTGCCTCCACTTTCGGTGATTGATCGCATAATGTGTTCTTTGTAATGCGAATTTTTAACCATATGATTACTCAACTCTTTCAAGGAACTAAATGCTTGGTCGCAGACTTTACATGTTAATACAGCGCTAACATGACTGCTGGTGCCGGTGGCAGGTGGTGCGGAGTTGTTGCCACCACCCGGACCGCTCGAGTTGGACCCTCCCTTGCAAGAGTCATCCGAAGACTTCCATGAAATAATTTGTTCTTGCGATATGATGTTCGTGTAGTGCTGAGTGCGCTGCATGTGGCTGGTCATCTCAGCGAGCGAGCGGAAGCTCTCAGCGCACCACATGCACTTCAATATTTGCCTGGTTTGCTCTGCTCCTTTACCTAACCAAACATCTTGACCACGGACGAGTTTCCTTGGAATTGGCATATTCTCTTTTATGAGCATGTTCAAATCGTTTTGGCTCGGTTTGGATGAACCGCTCGAAGAGGACGAGTTGTGTGACGGCGTCGATGGCGAACTGGAAGGCGGTTGTAAAGAGGGTGGGATAGGTGCCCCCGAGGAGGGTGGCACTGGCACGTTGACCCCGCAATGCTTCGCTTCCTTCATGTGTACTGTCAAATCTGCGAGTGAGTTGAAACTTTTCTTACACCACACGCACTTAAGGACATCTTTAGTTTGGTCGGCGCCCTTATTCAACCAGTGGGATTGCCAGGCAGAGTGGCGTGCAGCTGCATTGGGAGCTAGACCAGCGCCTAAAGCGGCACTTTGTACTGATCGGAACAATTCCTCGCCGCCCAGTCTGCTCAACTCACTCATCTTTTCCAGGGCCTTTGTAGCATCGTTAGGTGTAGGACCCCCGTGTTTTAGTTTGCCGTTCCAATCGGAAGCGCTTCCCTTAGGAGACAGACTAGCCGCAGCCACTGCAGCTGCGAAATATGGCAGGTGCGGTGCCACAGGCGTGGACCAAGGAGATGGAGAGTGCTTAAACTCTGACGGTCTAGAACTTTTCCTAGATGGGACTGGCGATGGCGAGTCCTCTGGGCCACGTTTTCTCGTCCCAACAGATAAATCAAGTGGACCGTTTTCGTTCTTACTGAGATTAACGGCGTCATCGTGATCATCATCGTCGTGCGGTGATTCACTGCGTTTGGTGCTGAAGTCAAGTACGGCGTCACCTCGTTCGGAGTCAGTCATGTCCTCTTGGCAAGACATGAGGAGACGCTGCTGTGCGGCGGCGGCTGCTGCGGCGCCGAGGTAGGCGGCGACTGCAGCTGAGTGCGGCGGCAGCAGCGCGGCGGGCAACGCAGCAGTCAGCGCTGCTGACAGGGGCAGCCCCGCGCCACTGCGGCTGGAGTACACCGAATCATTTGAGGGACAGCGCGGTGCACCCGACGACTCTCGTGACAGACATCTCGGGCTCTCCCTGGGGACAAAAACGTGACGCAGTTAGTTCATCCGACTAATTCACTTAGCGAAAATTGCCGCCTCTGTCTCAGCATCGTTATTTTAAACCGGTTACCGGCATTTGAATATCGACGGTAAACAAAACGAATGCAAGTTTTTTTAATGGCCATTTTTTATAAATTAATAGCTCGATCGTGAATAGCAAATAGACACACTAATGGGTTTATATCGATCTTAAAAAAACTTTATAGCTCGTTGTTTGGGTGTCCTTGTAGGTCGAGGTTTTTGTTTTGTTAATTTTTAATGATGACAATACGATCAAAAAACTTACCGTTGACAGAGTTGACGTTCTGACATTAGATTTAATTTGTTTAATACAAAAGGAAAAACATTGATGACTTTACGATATTAGTATAAATCTAAGGTAAATTGGGTACAAATAGGTCAAGTCTTGAGACATGAATAATCAATTGGATATCAAAGAAGTTATATTAATGACAGCTATAAAATTTAATAATCACGTTTTCGACGTATAGACTAATATATTAAAATATTGAATCAATATTGTAAAGCGATCGTTGAAGGAATAGTGGTGATATCAGATGTGATAAACATGACGAACACAATGGTTGATGACACAGCTTATCGATTATTTATGATACAATAAATACACAAAAACTTAGAAACAAGTTTCATTTGACTGGAGAAGTGAAAGACTATCGAATGGCCCCAAAAATTCTTGAAACTCGTAAAATAGCAAAATAAAATATAATATTGATGTTTGTGAAACCCACATACCATATACGGATCAAACGTTATAAATAAAATAACGATATAATCTAGGCTTTAAAACATTTTTTATATTTTGAACATATCATGTAGGACTTTTAGAAACGCGCTTTCCTATTGATTTGAATAACAGACTACATCAAAATGTTAAAGTAATTTTTAACACAAAACGAATATAAACCTATTTTAAAAACATGAAACTGTTTTAAACATTACAGAATAACACTTATATTGTGTAGAAACACAGTTTCTTTAGAAATATAGTGTTTGTGAAGCTCTCGATATGAGAGAACACAAAAAATTCTAAGTTGAAAGTGGACAAGTGGATAAGCGAAAAAGTTGAAAAACTTATCCAATGTAAAATCAATAATTAAACGTGACAACAATACAAAACATGATTAATAACACAATAACAATAAAACACTTGGACAAATAGAAAACCTACCTCACGTGGTCAGGCTCGACAATCATTTTCGACGTAATGTTTTCAAAGTACTCCAAACTGGTAACGGTGAAAAACTTGCGGATCCATCAATACAACACTGATACAATTGATAACACTTTGCTACTAGACAACAATTGAGACTTCCCAAAAATAGTTGAAAATGTAAACACGTCGCGAAAGACGCGCCGCGATGCCGGCGGTCGGGAGGGAAGTGCGCGGTGCCTGCGGCAGCAGCGGCGGTCCCGCGTGGAATGAGACGCCGCGTGATTTACGACCCGCCTGCAGCGCCCCCGCCCCGCACGCCCCTCGCTAGAGAGAGACAGGTGCCGCTGTAACGGACGACGCAACGCGAAAGACAGAGACGGCTATCGGTATCCCACTTCGAGGGGTGGCGCTGCGTAATGCAAGCGTGCGTGCGATGCGCGAGGTGGACGTGCAGTGACGGGCGATCGTTCCGATGACAGCCGACTGACACAGCGGAGCTACTCCGCATAGCTGAGTCACAGCCGTAACACCAATGAAAAATGTACGGAGCATCCTTGATCGCCAATAGGCGCAATAACTTTTTAATGAGATTGTTTACGGAATTCTATTTATTTAGGTGTAGTAAGCAAAGATGAAGCGCGCTCGCCGTGGTAGATTGAAGTCTCGGGGCTTAAAGAAGATTACCCGAACAGGGTTGACGGCGTTGACAAGGAAATGGCGCGTTAACAAAACGCCGAGACGAGTCCTTTTAACGACTCACGGACAGACAGGGGACGAGGACGGATTTACGCGTATCACGAACAGATTTCCTGCTTTGACAAAAGGAAAATATTTTCTCATGTTTATTTTATTTTTACGCAAGGAAACGTTAGGACACTTCCGAACGACAACACAATAAATGTCAGACTGCCAATCGATAATGACAGGACGTCGTCGCTCGTCTAGATAAATAAATAAATTAACAAAGTAAAGAAACTATGTTCCGTTAATCCCCGGAAACTATTGTACTATACAAATACGTTTTACAGCCCATAATACTGTTTTTATTATCATTGAACGATCTCCAAGTTAATACTATCAACGAATCCGATCTAAACAACTGTTATAGTGATTTGACAGAACCTTGTTCCCAACTCCAAAAGTTTTATAAAGTTTTTAATAAGAGAATCGCACAGCTGTTTATTGCTTCCTATGAGCATTAGTCGGCTGCGGGTCAATCAATCACAAGTATTTATGTGACAACTATCTCCGTCTCTTTCCTGCGCCAAACTAAAATAACCCCGAGTGGGTTGTGACATAAACAAAAGAATTCTAGGCTATTTTTCTACATGTAACGACAGATGATAAAAATGTTAGTGGGATATATTTTAGACTGTGGCCGTTTTGATGTGTAGGAATTAGGACAGAGCGGTTTTATGCGTCAATGTGTGCATAGTGCGGGTCGATGTATGGGGGACACCTGACATCGTTTGAATAATTTTGCAGTAACAAAGCAAATTTTATAACTGACACATGTCTCAATGGTAATAAAACTGCAGTGAGCTTGATAGTGTCTACTATCAAGCTCAATGTCTATTGTACGAACGTTTTTCCAGAAAATAGAAATCCATGGAGTCGAGAGTATTATGATGTGAAGATATACCAAACTTTTAGGAACGTGCAAAACTAAATAGATATGTCTGAGAAATTATTAAGTCTATGTTGAATCTTATTAGATTTGTAGCTATTTTTTTTAACCTGTTTCGAATAAGTTTTGCATAGCACTATCTTAGTAGATGAAGGAAATGACAAATATTGACAACAGAACTTGGCGAGCGACTGAACATTACTTTGCAAACTTTATTTTTTGATACTTTTTATAGTATTTGAACTTTAATATTGACAGGTTGCCAGACAATTGCTTTTTAAAAACCAATAAAATAAATTCTAACAACTAGAATGAATATTTTTCGGTTATTCTACAATTGGCAAAGAAATGAACTATTAACCAAGTAATTAAAACCTATTCCAAGAAAGGGTCTAATTCAATAAAACTTTTGTTTCAACATCATATTTTCTTGAACGAATGAACTGGAACGTTAAAACAATTAACAAAATATAGTTGAGACGTAGATACGCTGCCAGACTCTGATAATTTCTCTAATTCGCCTAATTTCATAATTAAAGAAGGCTAAGAAGATAATTTAGCTATAGAAAATGGACCAGTCAACGAATTTAGAAACAGATAAAGATGTGTAGATGTTAATCTAAGAATATCAAAATTTAAAATAAAAGACAGAAAATATAGAATAGAAATTATATCTCAAAACAAAATAACCCATGGTACTTAGTACAAATAAAAATTGTAATTTAGGACATTTAACTCTGAGGTAGAAAAAATACGCTGAATAACAATAACAACATATCAAACAATAACTTCTTTGACAGAAACAAGCATAAAAAAGTTAATTGCAAGGCAAAATACGGTTAGAGGCAAACAACTAATTGAACCACTATTTTTCTTAGTTAAACCCGCCAAGTTGAAATAGAAAAACAGTGCTGTATCAGTCATAAATTAAAATAAAGACATCGTTACTTTTAAACCAATAAATAAAAATCCACAAATCAATATTTTCATTATAGGATTGAAAGAAATAACAGCAACGGTTTCAGTTGTTTTTTGTCACATTATTGTTAACCTCGATTTATTACACTTGACCAAGTGACTTACAACTTGCCTAGAACTGGTTACGATGACAAAGCAATTCACTGCAACCTGTGACTATATATACGAGTATATTGTTATATTCACATTCTATAACACGAAGAATATTTTTGAGAGACTGATAAAATAATAAGATCATTTCATAAGGTCTGTTTCAAGTTATATCTGCAATCAACCTTTGAAAGGCTAAGAAAGGCTAGAATTTATGTTACAGGAAAAGGCTTTAATGAAAAACAAGTAATATAGGAATCAAACTAACTCTTTAATGTATTAATAACTATATTTAGGATGGCTGACAGTACAGGAAGTAGCTGTACCAACCAGTATTGAGTACATAGAGTGACTACCTACCTAATCTCTAGAAGCCAGACTGTCAAAGATCTAGAAATGATAGATTCCAGAATTTATAATTAGGAAAATAAAACACCCATTTCTAATTCTAGGACACTAAATCAAAACGCCTCAACTAATGCTTTGCCTCCATTCCCACCAGAACCCATATTTTTATCAATTTTAGCGAATACACAAACTAAATCAGTAGATCTAAAATCTAAACAATAGAACTTCAAGACACTAGAACCTCAAAATGATTGATCACGCCACCTCAGTGCAGCTAATTGACATTGATTGAACAGGCTTGCTACACCACAAACTTTACCGTTCACTTTCCTAAAACTTTGCTTCCCATATTCCTTTTGCTATAAAGCTTAGATTAGTGTGACTTTAGCTTTTTGAATTGTATTTTGGTTTTTTGTAGTCGTATCTGGCCGGCCGAAAGATAAAGATTTGAAATAAAAGATTTCTAATATTATAATTAATTAATATGTTAATGATGTCCTCACGTTCATATTAGCCAGGAGGTTAGACATTTGTATGTTTGTAGTATGTGAGTTGGTATTCAATTGACTGATAAACGAGAGAGCTCATACTAGCAATGGGTTTATTTGAAACTGCCAGAAAGTTTGTAATTTTAAACAGAACTTAAAAAAAATTAAACAGTTCATTGGTATATTTATAACTTATGTTTTTTTCCAGGAAGGCAAAATGTTCATCAGTATCTGAATAGCAAGTGGCCTGTGTATCTTTAACAAAAGCTTGAAAATAAATTATTATAGAACCTTAAAATTTCCACGACTTCTAAACAAACGACCTACAATATAAATTATATATTTTGTTTAATTTATATATATTACGTCAATACATCTAATTAAATATCGTAATGAATTGAGTTGCAGCTGTCCTCATATCGATTCGCCACACCTCTCGTACGATCTGATTAATGGTCCGTAACACAACAATATAAATCAGTAAGTAATCGAAACTTGTGGGCAAATAATCGATGTTATTCTTAGTGTTAATCAAATTTTGGGACGTCTTATCCGTGTCTGATTGTCTTTTGTCACTGTTTTTGACACGGACTTGGTGGTATCATATTAACTGAAGTACTTAAAGAGAGTTGGATGCAAGTTTATTTGTTACTCGACTGCGGGAGGGTAATGTTTTTCAAGCGTATATATATATGTATGTCTATTTCTATATCACGCTCTACAGCCCAAACGGCTCACCGGATTATGACTTATGACGTGTCGTTGCATTTGTCTCAATTGTGGAAGTGACATAGGCTATAATAATTTTAAATATGAAAGATTAAATAGAGATATATTTTTTCAAATTACTACTGTCTTGGCACTTACTACACTTTGACACAAATTCAAGATAAGCGTAACTTTAGCAAAACAATCTTTTACCACATAACTTATTTGGAGGACTCTTTCATTAATAAAACTAAAAGTTATAAAATAAAAAAATATTATAAAAACAAAAAAGACTTTTTGTTTCATATAATAATTTGTTTTTGTGGGGTAATTTCTCATTTATATATAGAAATAAATGCACGTTATGTAAGATGAGCTTTGTTGTTTGTAGGTAGTTACAAAACACGATATAAGAAAAAAATACTTTAGAAGTATGTAAGGATCGTAGCAGGTGGCGTTCTGTAGTTTCTGCCTATCCCTATGGGCAAAAGGCTTGAGTTTATGTATATACGTACTTTATCTTAGTTTTATATATTTTTGGGATGAAGCATAGATATTCATCATTATATTTTTCAATCATTTTTGTGGCTCTAATAATTATTTTTGTCCCACTACTAGACAAAGCCTTACTAAATCTTTTCCATTTTTCTCTGTCCATAGTTTTTAAGGATATTTGTTCAAGAAGTATAATGACTGCTCTATGAAAAAATAAAGTGGTTGCCTGGAAGAGATCGCGAATCGCGATAAGGCCGCCTGTTGTATGTTGGTTTTAGATATAAGATGTCTTTTTGAATATTTTTTCTCTTGGTGTACAATAAAGTGTAAATAAATAAATAAATAAATAAATAAATAAACTCATTCAATTATACAATCACGTTCAACAACAAACTGCCAACAAAACGTATCCGCCTCAGATACAGATCGCCCCATAACCTCCGCAGTATGATTAATTAAGACAATCTAAGCATCAATCATGTATTATTCTAATAAATATCAATAATCATTCATTTTCATGTTAATCTAATATTATTATCAAATTAAGCAGGACACACTAAGTGATAATGGTATATGTCTTAAACAGATTATAGTCACGCTTTATGATGTGTTGCTTTGTGATGTATAATAACTAAAAAAAACTAATTAATATACAACTTAACTGTTCTAGAAGCTTATCCTGATCATGCAGCAAAGGCAAAACCTTTATTTTACAATATAGTGAGTTTGATGACGCTACTATAAAAAAAAAAAAAATATATCTTCAAGTGTCGCTCAACTGGTGCTAGCCTTGGTTTTGCTTACAAGACGATTACAATAATTTTTATACATGAAAGTGCTTTTACATTCAACTGAGTATTAAAGAATTTTAAAATGACTATGTCTTCTTTACCTTAGTTTTTTTTTTGCTTCGACTTGTTTCATATCTTGGACCCATTGACTAGAATTGAATTGACTTTGATTTATTTGTCCATCGCAGGTTGCACTTACACCAAAATCTCTGGTGTCTTATGGCGTAACGCCTGACCCATCAATCATTCTTACCAAGATCGATAAATCCAAAAGCATTTCAAAATGAAAATTGATGGAACGTCATTTTGAAAATTCAGATCATTTTTAGTCGTTCTGCCCACTATAACTGTCATTGACGAGTCCATTCATTTCTCTATCTTTACCAACTTCTTTCTGCACTCTAACCATTCTAAAATCAACTTTAGTGATTCCGTAATAAGGTTTATTCCAACGGCAAATTTAAATGTTCATTCCTCTATCTCGACTACATAAAATTTTCGTATTTCATATTCAATTTTTAACTTTATCAGCTTTGAAATAAGGGTTATGCCGGCAGTATATTTAAGTTGGTTGGATAAGTAGTGATGCCAGTGGACAGTCGTTGTCAACTGATCGGTGGAAACAATGGGATCATTAAAGTGGACACCATGGAGTGATGTGCAGACCTCCGCGTTGACAATGGCGTATGGTATTATGAATGGATCTGTTGGTTCGAGATTGTTGGTGATGGTTTAATTTCCATAAAAGCCTTGAGGTGCGGTATTGGAAAGGATTGTTCTTGCAAGTTCGACCCTGTACACATTGGAGCTTTGAATCAAATAGTTTATTTTGTTGAGTATGACTGCGATCCAAATAAGTCTACGTCTGTCCAATACACGAACGATTGAAGATGCATCAACTAACAATTAATTTAATTAATGATACCGTTCTGTCAGGAGATTGCACAATGACCGTCATATTTTTTGTCTACGGCCGAAACTAATGATGTCTCAACTGTTTTGGCTATCTTTAAATCCTTACTCATCATAGGGACGAACAAAGCGAAAATCTAGTCAACGCAGAACAAGAGACCGAGACAAGCATTTTTTCGACTATTTTACAATATAAAGCAAAAAGAGTATGTAAGGATCGTAGTAGGTGGCTTTCTGTAGCGTCATGTGAAAATAAATGGCATGAGTTTATATATGTCATGTATGTGTCTACAATATTAACTACGTTTTTCAAGACTTTAGTAAGAGAATATGTAGCTTCATCGCCTTATACTTAGGCGATCAGAAACCTAGAACAAAATCTGCTTTTGTAGTAATTACTCGCATAAGGACCCTCAAGATTTTGGTAGACTATAATAACACCAGCATGTTGGAGTCCCACTGCAGGGTAAAGGTCTCTTCTCGTATGGTGAAGAAACGAGCATCAATCACCACGTTTACTTAAGGCGGTTTGGCAATAACTCTTATTATTGTATTTTGTGTCACTATTTGAAGTTTCTGGGACTCACCTCTCAACATTGGGATCCTGGATCAGGGTAGCTGGTATGCTGTGCTCGATGTCGTCACGCTCGTCAGGCGCGGGGGAGGTGCGGGATGCTGGGGACACAGAGCCGGACGCTTCGCCCTCTCCCCCGTCCTGCCTCTCCCCCCTGTCGCTTCGCTCCTTCACTCCGCTTTCTGGACTGTTGGCTTCCTCTGTGGACAAAGGAAAAGATATCGTTAGAGACGTTGAAGATACAATAGATATAACAAGGGAAATACAAATATGAACATTAAAAGATGAGTTATAATAATCCTCTGCAACCGATATCGATACATCAAGTTGTCGGATTAGAAGATAACTTTGACCACATGTTAATCTTCAAGCGTAATGATGTGCGTCCGAATCAAATTGATATACCTTATTTCAACGAGGAAAACAGCGATGACAAAGTCATATCACAATAAGCCATTATAAATCAATAAATATGCATCCATATCGCGTATCAATACTCCAGTCGTCATGTAAGACAAATGGAAAAATTTCTGAAGCAAACAAGCATGACACAAACAAAACTGATACAGAACTAATTAATATTGAAAACAAAACACCAACTGACAAATTAATCACGATAATAAAGACATTTTAAAACCGTATTTAGGTTGATTTAAAAGGGAACAGATAACATTATATCGCTTTATTGCGATCGTTCATCATCTAAATGTAATAATCAGCGATAGGATAGATATTAAAAATGATAATACAAGGAAAAACATAATTGTAATGGGGCCATCGTTCGTTGCGCAAAGCCATGTGATCGATAATTGATTGATTGGTTATATTACGCTAGTCACAGACGAATCAATTATTCAAAGTATATCTGCTGACATAATTTGGTACGATAGTATTGATAAAGCGAATATTGGTACTCCGATATGGTTTTTATCGGGTTTCGAAGGAGTCACCTAATTAGACGGAGATAGTGACAATGATTTGTGCTTTTTTTTTGGGTTATGCAGGGTTTTTAGAGTTACGAAAGTTATTTACCAGTACAATAGGTGTTGCTAACCGAACTATAAATGGTTTTAATTCCCTTTCTCATTATTTTTCTATTATCCTAAATTATTTGGGATTCTATGTGTAGTCATCATCTCAGTGTAGTCATCTCCTTTCTACCCATTTCTTCTTCTTCTATTCTTATATAATTATATTCAAGGAAGTATTTTCATTGTTAGCTTCTACTACTTGTTTAATTTCTCTATTCTTTATCATATAGGAAAAAGGAAACAGTATGTGATTAACTTGTACCATATCGCCCGGACCTTTTGCAATAAGAAAGGCAATAACTATTTATTGTTATTTGTTCTTCTGTATTGTAATAATTAGAATGTTGACGATGACTATTGTCATTATGAGGCATTTCCATCACATTGACCGATTTTCACATTTGCTTTGCCCGACGATGATATTGTTTTTGTAGAAATTACTATGTTCTTTTATATGAAGATTATGCATTTGATAATAAATCCCTGCTTAAAACGACAGATAAAAGAAAAATGTCGGCATACATTAAGTCTACATAGAAAGATAATTTATAGCACGATTAAACAAAATCATTAAACAATCACTGTTCAATAGAAGTACTTCACAAACTGACAATGATGAGCAACGAAAGTTTGAAAAAAGAACGTCTAACATAATACAAAGCGATCATTTAACCGTAACAAAAATCCGCGGTCAAAAAAAGAACGCACCGATTATGAAGTTATCGTTCGTCCAAAAAACGCATTGGAAAAAAATTGTGTTTGAAACCGGATAGCCGAATTGGCGCCGCGGTGGCCGGCCCGCTTATTTCACTGCCCATTGACTCGTGAATCGCGTTTCTGCACGCTAATTGATTAAAACGCAACGTGTCAATCCGGTACCGGACGGCAAAGATGCGGTTGCGGACGAAACGCTCGCGGCGGTCTGCACTGTGGCTAGTGGTGGGACGATTGGTCCCGGAGTTGAGGGTCCCATGGCCTATAGGGCCCGGAATGGTGCGGGGTTTGTTTTGCAATAAGAGCTTTTTACAAAGTCAGTTCAGGAAACAAGCAGCGATTTTGTATTAACGTAACGAACCTAATATAACTTTTGTCTGAATCATTTCTAATTCAATCATTTTATCGCCTAATAACTAAGTAAGTATTTTCGGTACATGTTTAAAATTAGGTTCCATGATTGATTGGTGCTAATTACCTATCGATACCAATTGTAATCTCTGATTGGGTTTTCCATATCCTCTAGGTTTTTACACAAACAACAAATCAATCTGCCTAGCTAATCTAGATGCCTCTGAGCACCAATATTTTACATGGAGCGACTGCCTATTTGCCACAACCCAGTAACTGGGTAACACGGTACTCCTTGGCAAGACTGGTGTTAGATTTTCCGAGATCAAAGGCTTAACGTGCTTTCTTGAGGAATCTCGCTATATAAAGATGGCCACACTTATCCAAGGACCGACCTCGGCAAGCCTTGCTTAACCTTGATGATGGATTATTATTTAACCACAAGCAACAGCCGAATAATAATCTCGGAGTTTCGCCGGTCCCTGTGGGTTGAAGTAGTGCATGGGGCATCCCTATGCCCGATCCGTATGTGCCAGCCAATTGATCAAAGGAAGTGATAGGCCGCTGGGTATCTGCAGGTGACTGTGATTCGCTCTATGAACGTGAATTTTAATGAAACCTCCCCTTTACTGCATTGTCTGTGAATTATGGGAGTAATGAAATGCTGTGTTTGTTTGTTTGGGGATCATTTTTCGGTCGCTTTCAGGGTGGCGCGACTTTAGTTATTCTTTTTTACAATTTTTTTTTATCAATTGCTTGTGGCTTGTGGTTCCATTTGGGAACGTCTTTTATTCCGTTCTTATTAGTATTTTTCTGTCTTTATTTTAAAATTTTGAGTATGTTTGATAGGCACGTAACTTTTGATGTCAGTGAGAATTATAATTCAAAAGTGAGCAGTCAACAAAATCAAAATACTGACATCAATTCTGATTAAATCTTCAAAAATGTCAAATGCCGCATAAATTACTGAAGATAAATGTATCCAATTAAAATTTTTAGAAAACAGTTATTTATAATAAACTTATTAACGGTCATCTGTCTGATTATGTATTGTCTCTTCAATTATGCTTACAGTTCAATTACTGTCTCGGTGGTCTAGTGGTCATGACCGCTATTGCTGGTTATGAGGTCATGGGTTCAATCCCCGTGTCGGGAAAAGTGTTATTGGGTTTTTCTATATGTAATTTCTCAATAGCATAGTTTGGATTTGTGGCCCGATTGATGGCGAAATCTCTGTGTATTTATGACTCTGTCTAACGCTTAGGGGAATAGGTAGAGGCATAATGAAAACTACTTTAACTCAAAAATTCATTTATTCTTTATCTCCCATTCGTCACAGAGTCACAAAGCTCTTTAGAACACTGACGAAACAAAAGATGAATTTCACGAAAATCGCCGTGAAGCCGATATGATGACCGATTACGGATTACTATTGTTCACCAAACGACAACGCTAACTAACCATTTCTTAACAAAAACGTTATGAATCTTGATTTTTATCGATTCTCAACTAAATAGGTCGATACTTTGATAGTAAAACAACCTACAATCGAGTTACAACTTTATTAAAATACTGATAAAGTTCAGTTTGCATTGTAGAGTTTGTAGTGCAATTTTTACAGTTGAGTTGTAAAAGGTAAATTGTAAAATGTTCTAAAAACAACTTTCTTTTATCGAAATATGAATGTTCATGTTAAGGTGGACAATAGAACGATCTTAAAAGTTGATTCAAAATCATTTGGTATAGTTATTTATGCTACAAGTGCGGAAGGTAGGTGATTTCCGATGAGTGGCATTTTTATTCACGAGCGAGCAAAGCGAGTGAGTGGATAAATCGACACGAGTCGGAAATCATCTTACGTACGTGTATCATACAACATTTTACTATGCATTGTGCGAGGTAATAAATAAATTAATAAAATGAAATTAATAAAATGGCGGGCTTATTCAAGCGCGTTCAGCATATCCACAGATTAACTAATAGTTCCTCGGGCATATCTACTGCGCATGTGCGAATAGCTGTCACATCGTAACGCAATAAGGCACGAGCAAAATATACGTGCTGCCAAACATATTTAATTAATATTTTAAATTAATTTATTGATCAAAATCTAAATCTAGAGTAATTAAAAACGCCTAAAATAAAGTATTCGTTTTATTTTCCCTTTTATATGAATGATAATCTGTACATAACTAATTTATAAAACTTTTCTCAAATAATAAAAACTCTATGCGTCGGGCTGACGTTGGAGTTAAAAATTAAAAAAGTACAGGAAAGTAAAAAGCACTAGTGAAAAAAAGTGACACTTTCCGCACAGTTTGGCTGCTTGGAAAACCGCTCTTTTCGAGGACATGCATTGTAAAACATTTTAAAGTAATTCTAGAATGAAATTCATTCAAAAATCGATAAGTAGATATTTTTGATTAATTTATCTGTGTGAATCATTCGGTATGTCTTTGCAGAGGATTATGATTTACAGCTGATGATAGAAAGCTCAAAACTACAATGTTTTGTTTTTGACAATTACTATAAGCGATGATGTGGTCGAAAATGAAACCGGTTGCCTTGAAGTAACATTGCTCTTGACCTTAAGACCCCCTGGTTATGTCAATTTCAACCAACGTATCAATCTTTTTATTCATCGGGTTTGTATTGGTCAACTAAAACTTCCAATTCGAAACTTAAAAAAAACTTAATTCAAAAAATCAAAAAACCCGACTGCTTTAAAAGCGAACTAAAAAGTCGTAAACAACAAAACCCTTTATTTTGATACCCCACACGATGGGTTTGGAAGAAAAAATTTGGGCCCCCACAATTTGGCACTCAAAATCCGCCATTTTTTTATTGTCCAATTTTAATGTAGCCTATGACACTCACAGGGTTAAGACGAATCGATTGACGTATGAATCATCAAAATCGGCCAACGCGTTTGGTCTCTGGAACGCCATATAGGAACAAACATACATACATACTTACATACATCATACATAGACTGTTAAACACATTACCCTCCTTCGGCAGTCGGCTAAAAAATAACCATCAACAATTTACTATTGAACCTCGGCACCATCAGCTACCATTTTTTACACTGCACGTTTACGCATCAAACTTACACACTAAGTTTCACTTAATCAGTTGCTATCAGCCGTTATCACGTGATCAATCAATAGCAGATGTCGGTAATCCAAACTACTGATAACTGATAAGAGCAGTTTCGCAATAACCTCGTACTGTTGACTTACTACTTGTAGTTAGATATACGGGGTTATTTGCAAAGCTTGGTTGTTACATTGCTTTTGTAGTTAGGGTGTTATATTTAGGTGAACTGCCTCGGTAGTCTCGTCAGAGTCTTTTATTCAGTAAAGAACTCGTCTCGATAATCCAAATTATTACAAGATTTTCTGACTTAGGGAGATTATAAGGAGTATTTAATTGTAGCCACTGATTATATTTCTTAGTAAAAAGTAAGTTGAGTGCAGTCCCTAATATTCGAATGATTGCTAAACTTTTAGGTATTGAATGAAACTATTTTTAATGATACGCTCGTAAACCACCGCCACCTTTGTAAAACTGTTTTTTAGTAATGATGGTAACATTTTCATAAAAATTGGCATCAAAATTGAACAAATTTTAATTTTCTACTTATTTTAGATGCTTTTGCTCTTGTCTCTAGTCTAGGTCAGTGGTGACAGAGACAAAGTTGACGATGGAGTGAGCTTACACAGAAGAAGCCTGCTCACTCTAACTCTGAAGAGATTCGGGTTGAATGCGTTCGGAAACACAGACACAAGTAGTGAGTTCCACTCTGGCGCTTGGTGCGAATTGGTGGAATGGAAACCAGGTAAGCATTGTAACTTGCAGTGCGTCAACATTTCCTTTCTTTGATATATTAATTCAGGACAGGGTAGAAAGAAGCAGATAAGTAAATATATAATAGGTATATTTTGGGGTAGAGCAGTGTCGAATCCCGATCTTCCAATATTTATTAGATGATCTACTATAATGAAATAATCTAATCTATAATGATTTAGATGTTTCTATCACCGATCATAACCCTATAAAAGCTATCCAACAAACATGACACGTAAACTTCAAAAGTGTTCAGTCAGTCGTGGTGACGTCGCCGCGTAATTTCCTCGCGGCCGTCCCGTTGTCCTGCCGTACTCGTGCCGTTGTCGTGTCGTAACCGTGCCGTCTGCACCGGACAGCACAAAGAGCAAGAACTCTTTGTTGGCGACCGATTCCGCATTAAAATCGAATGAAGTTTTGCGATATTGATAGGTCAATTTTAATTTTCAATAAGTTAGTTATAGAGTATAGTAGCTTTGAATGGAATGTTGGACTGTTAGTCTGTTGAACTGTTGGTTATTAAATTGATAGCGTTGATTATTTTGTTTGGTTTGTAAATGGATGCCTGTTTAAATGCATTTGTTTATTATTGATGTGTTATATAATTGATATGTTGTTGGTTGACTGAAGGGAGTGAAGTCTACTTCCAAAGACTTTGTAAGTATCCTTGTAAATTTGTGGTGGTACTGAAAAGGGATTTGTACAGTCACAAAATAATATATACTTTCTTTCCATTTTAGTATTTGACTTCATCATCATCATCATAATTTCAGCCAAAAGACGTATACCTGCTGAATATAGGCTTCCCCAAAGTGTCACCACAACTGAATTATAAACGAATTTGACTTTTATTATTTTGTTAATAAAAGTCAAATTCAAGAAATTATACTTTCTACCTTTGTCTTGTAATTTCTATTTTCATTATTTTAGGATTATTATACTTATTATAATTTAAAAAAAATATCATGAAATTATTCTCAAATACACAATCCCTTTATCTTAACATCACCAACAACGTTTCTCACTCGCACAATCACATCTCACTAATTACGAACACTGTAAAAAATAAAAACGCCAAACGAAGAACATCACCGATCTGTCTCAGGTTCGTGCTCGTGTCGATAAATCCGCTGCGCGCACGCACGCACTATAAATTCTGCTTACCACCGATGGGTGATCGCGATGTTTCGAATTTGTCCTTCGACTTTTCGTATTAAGTGTTCCAATTATAATCGTCTGGTTTGGTGATCGAGTTATCGCTTTTTTAAAGTTTAGGATGTAAGGTTTAGTTAATTTTTGCGTTTTTTTTGGCTTTGTTGTTTTATGATTGCATTGGTTTACTTGAAGAATTATGCGATATTTTTTTTGTTTTTTTTTTTGGTTTGTTTATTTTGTTTATATTGTTTATATTGATTTATGCTTGCATATGGAATAAGGAGTACCTAACTTAAATCTGACTTACCTAATACAATGTTTTCAGTTAATCAACCAAATTAAGAATCATCATATCACATCACATCATCAGCATATTTATGTTACCACTGCTGGGACACAGGCGTCTCTGTGAGAGGGAATGGGCCGTAATCCACCACGCGGGCCCAGTGCGGGTTGGTGGATGTCACATATCTTCGAATTTTTGGTTCTAGGACATGCCGGTTTCCTCACGATGTTTTCCTTCACCGTTTTTAGGGCAGTGGTGAAGAAATAATTTACACAAAGTAAAGCACCTGCCTGGGCTCGAACCCACAACCTACAACTTGTAAGTCGCGGCCGATACCACTGGGCCACCACTGCTCGTAATTAATCATACTTATACTAAAATGAACTATTATGACATGACCAATTTATGAAGTGCGTTTTTATTACAATGGTACATGTCATTTTATTTTTATCAATTTGTTAAGTCATCGTTTCTTATTTATATACCTATTGCACTAATTATTCTGATTAATCATGAGAATCCCTTTTGTAAATTAGGTAATTTACATGAAAATTGCGCAATGATGAAATCTAGATATATGTTGTTGCCTTGCAGACTTCACACTGATAAACCTTTTTTACATTTATTTTTTTATTATGTAGTATGATAAATCATGAGAACCATTTTTAGAAACAAGGTACAGAACATGAATTTAGACCTTTTTTCCATAGGTGAAGACAGAAACTACAGAAAGCCACCTACCAATTTACAAGAATTTTCCATATCAACAAAGCATTTTTTTATGTTAGTTTGGCTCGCTTTTGACCACTATCTCACCTGATGGTAAGCGATGATGTGGTCGACGGTGAAGCACGCTTGTCTAGAAGTAACCTATTCACTCTTGACTTAAAGACCCTTAGGTTTTAGCTGTCAGGAACAAGATGCCATGAATACCACTCTTTAGTTATACGCTCAATGAAAGTATTCTAATAACTTTTAGTGCGTATGGGTAGGATGTCCACCTTGTACTCCTACATGTTAACAGGAATGTTACCTGGGTAGAAAAATGATTATTATATTTGGTCCGTCAGTGAGATTATCAATTAATACATGACCCGTAAGTTTTGCTTTAACAAATTAAATTAATATAATACATAAGTACAGTATTATTTATAAACTAATATTAGAAATAAAATAAGAATAAAGATATGTACATTTACGGGGCGTCAAAAAATTCGTCCACATCGCTGTCAACAGGAAAAGTGCCCAGAAGGCTGGCAGCATTGCCACGTTGGATGGCAATGCTGATTCTTTGGCCAAAAAAAAGGCCAGCCCTCTGGTCTCGAGAAGAGTCGACCAACCGTTTGGCGATATCCCGAAATAATATGTGAGCACTCGGACCCCATGGCCCTAGTGTTTCAACCCCAAACGGCTCAAACACATAATAACCAATTAAATTGTTGTATTTGCGCCGTTTGAGGTTTTCAGCACCTGCAGCAGCCGCCCCAGCGCAGCCCTTTAACAAATAAATAAAAAAATCCAAAGATACAGCGTATCAAAGTTCAGGAGTGAGGGCTTGTGACGTCACTTTGTCAGTATAAAGTATAGCACACCGTGACGTCACACGATATTTTGTCAAGTACCCTATCCGCTGTTAATTTGAAGAACTGCTCATCATGACTAATCTCTGTACATCCCAATTTCCACACAACAAAAAAATCTAACATTTTACAATCCCCGTGCATATTGCACACAATATTGATTCTACACAATAAGCACCCGGTATCTGGTGGTAATTGACCAGCCGTCCGGGCGCGCGCTCGTAAAGTGTCAGATACCGCGTTCTGCCGCGTATGTTCACGATAGTCGCCACCGGGGTGAGCAGACTGATAACTGAGGAATAATGTGGCGCTGGTGATAGTACGGTGATTATGAGATTGGTGGGCAAAAGATTGGCGGTTAAATAGGCGATGGGTGGTGCAAATATGTTGGGGAGTTGTTGTGTTTTTACGCGATTACACGTTTTATGTGTTGTGTCAGCTAGGGATGCACGAAAGTATTTTTTTATTGTAGATAAGCTCGTGCTTGACCACTATCTCACCTGATGGTAAGTAGCTCTTAGAGATGGAAAAAGGTGGTAAGGAAGCGAGACTGAAACCAGAGGGGACTCCAATGAATTGCAGGAACGACATTCGTAGTCTTTTAGCTACAATATGCCAGTTATCTCAATACTGACGTAAATTGGCTTGGCTGTAACAAACTTTTTCATCAATTCATTTACTCAAATCTTTAGAAATTTAAGGGAGGCATTGGCTATGCTGACTGAAATAATCGAGAAGAAAATGCTGCGGGCCTAAATTCTGTATTACTCTTCTCTTGTTGATTTACATCGCTTAACCACCAAATCTCGCTATGAAAATTCCATTTACAGAATCATCAACACAAATTTCTAACAGAATTAATGTTGTCTTAATCAACGTCACTACCAAAATATCAACCCTCAAATGCTCGTGGTGCGTCATCACTGACGCGTCCAGACGTCGACGTGTACGTCGACGCAACAAGTAACAAACACAACGAGGCTCGAGTGTAACTTGTCATGACGTCGCGCGTCACAGGCTCGCAGCTCGCAGCGAGTCTCTTGTTTACGTCGGGTTTGTGGACTGTACGAGTGGACTTCGGTTTTCATGCAAAACGTTTGTGGGAGAAACTGTTAAGAATGGTTCTTCAGTGCGAGGTTAAAGTGAATTGGGTTGATATTGTTTTGGATTATGTTGTAGATAAAATAAGGAAGAAATAATAAAGAATTTGGCAGTTCTAAAATGCATTTGAATTTTATACTTTTCAGGATGTTTGTTTGGAGTGACTAAATCTAGATATCACTGAAACTGGAAAAAATATGTACCAGCTCGCTAAAAGTTGGAAAAAGTGGATAAAAATAGGCTAGAAAAAAAAATTGTTTACAAACTGTATTTTTATTTAATTTTAATAATAACATCATTATATAAACTAGGTAATAGTTGTAAGTGTACGTACGTCCATCTAATAATCCGCATCTCTACTAAAGTTGACAGTTTAATACAGGTTTACTATTATTGACCCACAAAAAACTAAATTGTTAGTTTTGCCACCAATTTTGAAACAAGTGCTTTAAATTCGAAAGCCACCATGAAAATATCAAAATATATTTCCATAAATAAACGGTACATTAATAAACATGTATGATAACAGTGCGGTATCTAAACACTGAGCATATAAAGCTCGCGCAACAAGTAACGATTTGTCGCTGTCACTCCGGCACGGGAGGGTTGACTCCGAGTATATCAACTATTTGAGCTCTTGTTAATGTACGTACTTACGTCTTGTTGGCATTCATAGCGGTTGCGGGTTACATGTCACTATTCTATAGTCAATATAAAAAAGTTAAAAGTAATCTGTGCTCCTGTAAGAGTATTAATGGAGAAATTGATTACTTAAAGACCTCAGAGTAGACAAAATTGTATCGTTTTCTAAAATCTGAAACCAAAGTTTTCCATCTACTCTCGCTGTGTCATTCATTGATCGACACACTATAACAACCACTAACTCTACTCAAATCAAACCTCTGAAAACCTACCCACAACTAAACACATACATCAGCAAAACTTTTACCTTTCACATCAAGATAATTATATAGCTCGTTAATATCATAAATATCCATCAATGTCGTGCCGAAGTTAAATTAATACGCTCATGAATCCAGTGTCGTCGGGTATCCATCAAGAGATGGCGTTGATTGATTGAGACGGCGACCGGCGAAACAAATTCTAGTATCAATCATGTTATCGACGAATATCAATGGTGGATGGCGGGCCTTATTCGTTTATTAAATTATTGCTGGAGTGTTTTGATCTGAGAGGCGACGTTTTACGTGGCTGTGGGTAGTTTTAAAGTCATTTTTATTAGGGTTCCGTAGCCAAATGGCAAAAAAACGGAACCCTTATAGATTCGTCATGTCTGTCTGTCTGTCTGTTCGTCCGTATGTCACAGCCACTTTTTTCCGAAACTATAAGAACTATGCTGTTGAAACTTGGTGAGTAGATGTATTCTGGAAAGAAAGAAAGAAAGAAAGGAAAGAAACTTTATTTGCAAATATGGGTACAGTCATGCTTGATGTCATTTATAGGTTACAATGTTCAGCCATATTTTACCAGCGGCATGCAAATACATTCATTAAAATTTGATTAGAAAATTCAATATAAAACAAAAACATGTCAACCAACAATAATAGCATTAACATTCATTATAATTTGATTAAAAAATTCAATATAAGACAAAAACATGTCAACTAACAAAAATAGCATTAGTGGTCAAGACTATAAAAATTACAATGCACAATTTAATTCATAATGTCATAATCCTGATTCACAATGTCATAATTTCATAATTTAATTCATAATGTCATAATTTCATAATTTAATTCATAATGTCATAATTTCATAATTTAATTCAAAATGTCATAATTTAATTCATAAATAAATAAGTTACAATTATAATCAAATCAATATTTTCTCTGCTAGAAAATCAGTCACACTATAATATGCCTTATTATTCAAGAATTTTCGCAGTGTTTTTTTGAACAGTGTAAGTGGTAACTCTTTCCAGCTCTTAGGGATTTTATTAAATATGACCGGTGCCATGCAGTAGACACCCTTGCGCATTAGTGCAGTATTAGACGACTGGTGACATAATTGACTATTATCACGCCTGTTTCTTGGAAATGCATCAGCTATACGCTTAAAACGACTTTTGTTTGTTTTTACAAATATAGCCACTTCCAATATATACAAACAAGGCAGTGTTAAAATTTTATATTTTTTAAAATAGGGCAAACAGCTATCCGTACTTTTAAGATTGAACATTGCCCGTATGCAGCATTTCTGTGCCTTAAATGCACTTACTTTATCGGTTGAGTTGCCCCAGAAAATGACTCCATAACGTAGGTGTGATTCTGCTATGCCATAATACGCAGTCAGCAATGCATCCGTATTTATAGTGTAGGATAGATTATGTAAGGCGTATGCAGATTTACTTAGTTTTTTGCACAGATTATGTATATGTGATTTCCAGTTGAGTTGGCTGTCAATCGTAACACCTAAGAATTTTGTAGTTTCAACGTCTTCTACAACAACGTTATTACAACTTACAGTTAGGTTCATACTAGGCATACGTTGTCTAAAGTGTATAACTTTTGTTTTGCATAAATTTATTTTTAAATTGTTCTCTTCCAACCAGTTTACAACTAGTTTTAAAGATGCATTAATGTCATTTTCATATGTCTCTGCATGTTTACAGGGTATTATTACTGTGCTGTCATCGGCAAAAAGAGTCATAGGTTGTTCGATACTTTTAGGTAGGTCATTAATATACAATATAAACAAAAACGGCCCCAAGACGCTCCCTTGTGGTACACCGTATAAAACTTCTCGCTCTGTCGAATGATATATTTCTTCAATATTATTAGCTAAGTTAATCTGGTTAATTTCTGTTACTTGTTTTCTTTTTCTTAGGTAGGATTCAATTAGTTTAAGAACGTTGCCTCTAATGCCGTATATTTCAAGTTTTTTTAGAAGAGTTGTGTAATGTACGTGGTCAAAGGCCTTGGTCATATCACAGAATATGCCACAGATAGGTTTACGTTTATCAACATTATTAATTATTTGATGTATTGAGTCATATATAGCCATATTAATCGTCATTTGTGGTCTAAATCCCTTTTGTTCGTCAGATAGAATAATATTTTTGTCAATAAATGAATATAATTCCTTATATATGTATTTTTCGAAAATTTTTGAAATTACTGGTATCAGCGAAATAGGACGGTAATTTTCTATTAATTCTTTATCTTTGTCTTTTTTAAGCAACGGCTTTACTATTGATGTTTTTAACGCATCAGGGTAAATGCCTGCACCAATACTTAAATTGATAATATGGCTTAGGTGAGTACAGATTTCATACGATACATATTTCAATACCTTTGTACAAATTCCATCATATCCCACGCTATTTGTATTGTTTAACGACATTATAATCTTTTGTATGTCTAAAGGTACGCTCGGTGCCATAAACATAGATTTACAATTGGAGTTTATTTTACAAAATTTAGGGGAGTAGGTGCTATCTAATTTTGGTTGAATATTGTCTATAAAGTAGTTGTTAAAAGTCTCTGCGATTCTCTTGGGACCTGTCAGAACCTCATTTTTTATACGAATTTTATTAATATTATGCTTGGGCAAGTTATGCTTTGTGCGGTTAATGATTTGCCAAGTAGTTTTAGATTTGTTTTTAGATGTTAGTATTTTATTATTGTTCTGTGCTTTTTGTGTTAAAAGTATAATTTTCTTATGTAAACGGGAATATTTATGAAATTTGAATTTATTAATGTTATTTTTATTTAGTCTAAATTGCCACAAAAGTTTTCGCTTCTTGCGACTGCATAATTTTATTCCTCTAGACAACCACTTAGGTCTTTTTATTATTTCTGTTTTTATTAATCTTGTAGGGAAACATAAATCGTAGATTAATTTGAATAATTCATAGAATTTATTATATGCCACATTTGGATCATCAGTCTCGTAGATTTCAGAGAATGAGAGACCTTTTAAATAGCTTTTAAACTTTACAAGATTTTCTACACTATAATCTCTTTTTGTCGTGAGCCAATATTTGATGGAATATCTTCTCTGTACTGGACAATGAAATAGCTGTGCCGTATGATCGGATAATGCCAATTCGATAACGTCAGTCTTACATGACTTACCAAAATTATGCGCAAAGTTATCTATACATGACATGCTGGACAAACGAGTTGGTTGATTTAATGCTAGCTTCATATTGTATCTCATTAATAAACACTCAAACGCGATAGTGTGACTATTTTTTTTAAGCATGTCTATGTTGAAGTCGCCACAAATTACAATGTTCTTACTGTGCCATGAGCGAGATATTTCACGCAAAAGTGTTTCGAGCTTATCCATGCAACAATTTAGATTATTGACGTTTGGCACTCTGTAAATACATACAACAATTATCTTGTAGTCCGTAAGCTCTATTGCACAACATTCAAATATGCCTGGAGATGACAAGTTTGTTATTTTAGGCAATTCCTTCCATTGAATACCGTTTTTCACTAGAATACAAGCCCCTCCTCGCTTTTGCTCTTTTCTACAGAAACAACTAGCTAAACAGTAATTCGGTATATACAATTGATTTTGGAATCCATCTTTCATAAAATGTTCCGTAATACAAACAATATCTACATTCACGTTTTTTTCAGACAACTCGTCCAAACATACTACCAGATTATTCGATTTATTCAATAAGCCGGCAATATTTTGATGCATAATTTTTACGTATTTATTGGAGAAAAAACAGTTCGGTTCTGTGAACCGCATTAGGATTTTCACTCAAAAATAGAAGAAAAACAATAATTTTTGGGGGTCCCCATACTTGAAACTGAAACTAAACTTTTTTTTTTCCATCAAACCCATACGTGTGGGGTATCTATGGATAGGTACCCCACACGTATGATGATATTGAGACACAAAAATGATATTGAGGTTTCTAATTTTTTTTTTTTTCTAAACTGAATAGTTTACGCGAGAGACACTTCCAAAGTGGTAAAATATGTGTGTCCCCCCCCTGTAACTTCTAAAATAAGAGAATGATAAAACTAAAAAAATATATGATGTACATTACCATGTAAACTACCACCGAAAATTGGTTTGAACGAGACCTAGTAAGTAGTTTTTTTTTTAATACATCATAAATCGTAAACCGCAATTTACCAAGTACGGAACCCTTCGTGCGCGAGTCCGACTCGCACTTGGCCGGTTTTTTTAGGAAAGTTATGATAAAACTGAGTAGTTGCACTAGAATATTCTTCGGTATTTTGCCAGGAAAAAGTGGAACAAAAATATTCGAAAAGTGATGTTATTCAGTTTGAAAAATTCTACTGAGTCTGGACATAATTTTGATTGTCAAATTAGATAGTTGCCCAAACAGCATAGGTACTTACGGTGTTTTATTCCGATTACATAAGTATAACAAGCTACTTGATATCCAGTTGTATATGTTATTAATTTGAATCTCGTTAGTCGAAGTTTATGATGCAAATAAGTTTATGTATACTGCAATAAAATCTCACAAAGGCAACAGACTCATTGGTTGGCAAGCAAGTTTCATATCATTTGTGAATGTATAACATCGATACAATTTTAAAAAACAAATATCAAAAATAAAATCAACAACGTTCATCATGTCATATTTTTATTTTTTTTATTGACCAATATTTAGATTTGATCGATAAATCATTGATAGTTAATGACTTGAAATATAAATCAGATCTAATGGCTAATCAAACTAAGACTTGTTTTTCAACAAAAACGAAGTAGAATACGTGCAATATTTTTTGTCTGAAATTGTTCAATATACTTTTTATAGTAATAAGTTATGGGTGGAACAAAGTTGCCGACAGAGTATCAATCGCTAATGTTCGGACTTATTTGGAAATGTCAATTCTATTATTTCGATGTTCTTGTGAGTTTTTGTAACATGACAAATAAAGTCATCGAAACGAAACCGTGACACGTCAAAATATGCAAAATTATTCTAATTAAAAGAAAAAGAATGACAAAAACTGCATTCACCTGCAGTATATGCAAATTAATCAGATGCCAAAAATAATGTCTTGTCAAAATAAACAATTGATTTGTTTGTTTAAATTAATCTTGCTCATCAGAATTATAAATGTGAAGGTTATCGTCTTTTATAACATTTAAATATCACGATTATCTGTTTAGATGTCTCGCGTCGATAAAGGATGAAATGATACTTCAAAATAAGGCAGAAAAAACTGGATATGATTTTAACTACCATAAAAATGATCTAATAAAGGAAAAAGATAGCCAGTCTTAAAAAAAGTACGACACGCTGTCAGTCTAGATAGAAACGGGTTTGGTTGCTTTATGTGGACGAGACACAGACCAGGCCACGTTCCGTTTTAAATGTTTTGATGATGATCGCAGAGTTTTCAGATTGTGGCTCTATGAACCTTTTAAACTTTCGTACCTCTGTTATTATTATGTTATTTCCAAAAGGGGTTCAATTTAAAAGATAAATTAATGATAACAACAGAACGACAGGCGTACAAACTATTAAGGGCCCGACTTCCCCTATTCATTCATCCCATCATTTCACCACCAAAGATTACAAAAATATCACCAAATCCTCGCAATAGATGAATGTTAATCTTCCCTCGAAATCACGAGATAACCCTAAAAAATCGTCCGTCTGGCGACAAACATTGGGACAAATCTATCGGTCCAACCGACCCCGACATCGGATTAGACGGGTTCGCGAGAAAAATCCCGGACGGGGTACTGTCCCGGCCGATGCGATCCGTATTTGTCAACGCTCTGATGTCCGGACATCATTTTCATTAGCGGGAAGAGCCTGCGTCATTTGTACCAATGTTTGGTTATAGATGGGGTAGGAATGACCGGATGAATGGTTTTTTTCTTAAGTTTTTTTTGGGTGCAGAATTTTAGGGTTGAAGTCGGTCAAAAAATATACAAAAAAATTAAAATATTTACATGATAAAAATAACAAGTAACAATAAAGATTAGCTTGAGAGCAATATTTTTACATACATTTTGTATTTCAGTGAGGTGACGATGATTTTTTTATAAGAATGTTTTTGGATTTTTGTGTTCGAAGGACCATAAATTGGTATAACTGATCGTAATTTGTGGTTGTTGAACATTTTAATTGTATTATTACCTTAATAAATACTAATATAAAACCAGTTGCTAACATCTAATACGTCCTTCACAAAATCTTTGCATAATTTAAAGCGACTAATGTTATCTAAACACATTAATTACTACTTCATTTTATTTCATCAATAAATTATCAATTTATTGTTTTAAATAAACTCCAGTTTTCACACAAATTCACATTAAAATTATGGCATTTTAAACGTTATATTAAAACATTTATATCGTTAATTATGAGAGTTCTTAATTGATTAGTAGCTAACGAGTTTCCAAAAACTTTCTGCATTTTTTTTCACATTAATTTGTGAATATAGCCAAATAAAAAAATATCATTTGGGTAAATCTAAAGCAGTAAAATTTTATTAATTTTCTATGCATTCATAATTATAGATAGATTTGACAGATAATTATAAAAATACCGTATAATGAGTGACATTATAAATGTGTAAAAGCATGACAGTTTTTTGATAATTTATGAAAATTACTGCTATAGATTGAATTTCATTAACACGACATTTTAAAAGCTATAATGTTATGCTTCACTAATTAGTGAATCAAAATAAGGAAAATCCGATTGATAGAACCCAGGGTTTTCGTGCAAGAAACAAACAACCAGAAAACGTGACTCATAAATTATTTCCTTCTCAATTTAAAAGTAGGGCGTGTCCTTAGCGGTAGACCATAGGCTCTAGAGTCTAAACAAAGTGACATCCTATCAACGACCGACCGATTTTAAGAAGCAGTAAGTTTATTACCAATACATGAATTTACATAGTATAAAATATTTAATTACCAATAACTTCCTATAAATTCACTAAAATAAATAAAAAACTACGAATGCGTATAAAAAAGGCAGCGGTCATTGGGCGTCAAAAAAGCATTGCCACGTTGGATGCCAATGCTGATTCTCTAGCCAAAGAAAATCCCAGCACTCTGGTCATTTTCAGAACGAGCTATCGCATTAGGTATACAACTGTAATGATAGTTGTATGGGATTTTAATAAATAAATAATAGCGATTTTCGGTAAGCCAAATTTGAATGAGATGGGCGTATGCTACAGAAATGTGACGTAGTATTTTATTTTAGCAAATCGACATTCGCTAACGCCACTAGTATGTCACTTTAGCTAAAGCCTCGTTACCTAAACGCTGATGTAACTACACGAAACTAAATACATAATACATACATAATTTTATTATAAAAGAAAACATTAAACTCATTTTATTTTCCCATAAAACAAAGAAACTTTCCTTACTATTTTCATATTATTAATAAAACGTCACCAAGTTTCTAATAATTAAAATGATAACATAAAAAGGCTTTCCTTATTAAAGTGCAAAGTGAGTGAGTGTAAGTGTGTGCTTATGAATTCCACTCATCATGTGCCACTAATGAGTTGGAACGGTGGTCTGAATATCTTAGTCATAATGATTGGAAATTAATTAATGAAGTTAAGTTTGTAATTAAATTTTGCTAATAATGGACACACACGGTGATTTTTAGTTAATTGAATGGTCGAAGAAAAGGGTTTTTTTCAGGTATTTTTTGATAAGGTCGCGTTTGATAAGAATTACTAATTGTACCTTAATAGCTCTCCATAACCCGAATCGATTTTTATGATCAAATAAAGTCATAAAAATCGATAGAAAATATCTTCGAATCATTAAAACCCTTTCCTTTGTTTCATTACGTACGAACACGAATTCCATTGGTTTTATTATCCAAAACAAATAAAAGAGTTTGTATGTAAATACAATACATTTACATAAGAATGTAAACTTTCTAATACATAAGGAATTAACGTTTAATTATGATAATAATGGCGTTAAGGCTTTTTAATGGGTGTCGCAGGTCAAATCTTTAGAAATGGCTTAATGAGGGGGTTAAGCAACCGTTCGTCAGGTCAATAGTTTGATGGGTTTTGCTTTACGTAAGATAAACCTACATTTATTCATAATTTTATTGATTAGTGTCAGATAAGCTTTTGTTTTTGTGTTTTGTTCCTAATTTTAAGTCACTGATTTTAAATGATAGTACAATTGGTACATAAAGATAAAAAAGGTGGTTATTTTTAGTCATTGCTGTCTTGTGACCGAAAATCGGTAATCGTTGTGTTTGATTGCCTCATTGATATGTACCTACTTATAAGTGGTTCATCCTTATTTAAAATATACATATCATAATCACCAAGGTTGGCTGCATTTTCTGCGATTTCCTCCATTCGACTCAACCTCGACTCTGCCTCGATCAAACAAATTGATATTATGCAGTGAAGAATATCTATTATCTATATAACTAACAAGTATCTCACAGATTCCAAAACAAATGTTTAAAACCTTATGAATCAAATAAGTAACTAGTTGTGGAACAATAGCGAATCAATTAATAATATACCATAGATGGAAATCAATAACTAAGATCATTATCTGGCTAGTATTGTATGTCATCAATTACTAAGCTAACCAATTCTATGCCATAGCAACGACATTATCAGTTCGTCAAAATCGTCATGATTCAAAAGCTTTGAGGGAAAAACATACGGGATACCCCTACAAAAACACTTTAACATTTCTATTTAAGCTACTGACATACATTTCAAGACTAGCTATCTTGTCAAATTCTTTTAGTTAATGGCAATTTGAGAAGTGTCTCCTGTATTACACTGTGCAAAACTGTTGTTCATAAAATGCTAACCTGAGATTTTTAAAGAAGGGAATTAAAGAAGGGATTCTTTGTGCCTAAATCTGTCTCTTCTTTAGGCATAATCCTGTCACTGCTAGCGTAGTTGAGACAGTTGTCAATTTAACAAAAAAATAATAACGGATAGACGATTATATCTAGCTTTCAGATTAAAGAAATGACAGCTAAGTTAACCTTAAAATACTCATAACCGGCTCATACATGACCAATGATAAAAGCAAAAAAAATAACTTGAAATAAATTGGAACAAAAAAAGAAAATCATGTCAAAACATGTGTTATTGTGAAGGCTACTCAGCACGTTGCATTGTTGCTACTTGTACGAGTTGTAGACACTTTTGTGAATGCGAGACCCGGAGGTCGTGCTAGTCAAGTAGGGTTAGCAAACAGAGCATAGGATTTTTGTAAATAGATTTTTGCTGAAGGTTTTTTAGCTTATCTTTCAGGAAGTGGTGGTATTTGTGGCTGTGTCATTCGCACCTCATCATCATCATATTAGCTGAAAGACGTCAATTGCTGGACATAGGCCTCCCCAAGCATGGCCACATTGAGTGGTTCCGTGCGTCCCGCATCCAGCGGAACCCCGCAACCTTCACCAGATCATTCGCAACTAGATGACATGAATTCTGGTAATCCAATCTGTCCAGTCTTTTTCTAACTATGTTGGGGTCGGCTTCCACTCTAATCGGAGGCAGCTGAGTACCAGTATTTTACAAGGAGCGTCTGCCTATTTGACCACCACAACCCAGTAACTGGGTAGCATTATCACCTCTTGGTTAGACTGGTGACTGATTTCCTGGCTTCTGAGTTCTAAATATCAACAACTGTCATAAACAACTGCCAAAGATCTGCAAGGGCCCAATAGCTTAACTTGCTTGCCGAGGCACAGAGGCATCTCGTTATGTTAAGATGGTCCCTATCCACGATTTTTTTTCTTAAATACTAAAGATACATCCAAGAAGATTAGGTAAATCTAAGATTAGGTAAATTAAGTAAAAAAATGACTTTAGATATTTCTAGAAATCTACGACCATCACAGTATCTTCAAGCACAAAGACCTTCAAGCATAACAATGCGCCACAATCTTATCCCATACTACTTCAAAAACACGAATAAGTTACTCGACTAGCACTTAACAGATTTTCAGTACAGATAAACACGGCCATCCGCACTCGCATTGCTAACGTTACGTTTGATCCAATTGAACAGCGAGCCTCTAACGTCGACCAAGAGACCACGATGCATGCTGCACCGCAGGGGCGTGGCCTCCGTGCGTTTTGACCAATGATTTCGCTCCGTTCAAGCAAAACTAATTATACTGATTTATGCTCCCATTGTTCATTGTTTTATGTCTTTCTCTTAGTGTACACTTACAAACCCATATTCGTATGTAGATAAGTGAGTAACTTGATATATCGCGTTTTGTTGCCTTTTTATGTTTTCGTGACTCGGCCGGTTGTGAGTTACGGGTGTAATTAGCCGTTTATTTTCTGGGACCTTCGATAGAGGCCACTGAGTTGAAGGCAAGAAGGGATCAGATCAGATAGCTTGCTTTCGTTTATTAAGTAGGAATGATAGCAATGGTATGATAATTGAGCAGATTACTGAAGATTATGAGTCGTTTAAGATTATAATCAGGTAAGTAAACCAACAGGTGTGCTCATAGCATCGCGACCTCGCTGCCTTCACGCATTGTGTGAACGGAAAGCTTCACATTATGAAGTCGCCACTCGCCACCATCCAGACGTTACCTTTCACTCGCTCGACGTAAAATCCAATCGCTATTTAAGACAGCATTTCGAAAATGCCAGCATAGTTAAAGATAACATAAAAAGAGACAGGCGGACGATCTCGGACAATGAGGTCGGAGATGTAACAGAAATCGCGCGCGGTGTCACCACCCATTGTATATCAATATTTTATTAAACATATTCTGAAGAAAAACAGAGCAGCAAATGGTAGCGTCCGCCGCGGCAGCTGCGCCCGAGTCGCATTCACCTGTCGATCCGCGCGCGCGCACGTGGGCGGGGCCAAGGAATGCAACGTTTTCGCGCTTTTTTCCATTTGCCCCGTCAACGGCCACCGGAATTCGGGTGCGATATTTTCTTTGGTTGGAATCCAAAGGCTTTACCGGGACTTGAGTCTTGAGATATTTATTTCTCTTTAGTCCGTTGTCTTTTAGATTTATGAACGCAGATCTTTTTATGCGATTTATTGGTTTTAATTCAGGTAACCAAACGAAGGTTAAGAGTTATGATTTTTAGAATTAGACTTTGGTTTTATTTGAGTCTTTTTACGAAGGATAATAAAGTAGAAGAGGTATATTTCTTGTAAATTAAATGTTAAGTGATGCGTTTAAAGGCCATCTCGCAGAGAATAAGGGTTAAGATACTAAATATGTTTTGCAAGTCAAAGGCGCACTTAACAGATATTGTGGCATTTCTTGCGCGTGAGAAATCTCTGTGCGTCGTAATAGCAATTTTATTAAATCAGTTTATTCAGTTAAAAGAGTTTTAATTGATTTTATTGTTTTAAAAGTGGGTAGTTTATAAACGCACTCTGTAATATTCTATTTTTACCGAAGAAAGGGCTTTGCCCTGCAGTGGTATAACTTAGGCCGAAAATAAATAAAAAATTACTTAAAAAAAAGAAGGAAGTTCTCAATTCGGATGTATTTTTTTATGTTTGTTTTTGTGGAGTCCTTGGTCTAATAAGTTTCATAGCATTTCTGTCAAAAAAAAAACAATTTACCAACAAGGAAACTCAACAAATCACGCTCCAGTAAAATTCATCATTTTCACTAAACAATTCGTGTGTACTTAACATTTAACATAACCGTCTAATCGCGTGTGGTTTTACCGATAAAGCAAGTGGGTCAGCAGTGGCCTATCAGTCAAAAATAAACAACAATAATACACTGAAATACATGGGGAACAGCCGAACAGCCGAACAGCGAACTGGGCGAGGTTGAGTGGCTTCCGACGACGAAAGATTGATCGAGCAATCGCAATTATGAAAAATGATTTCGTGATAGCGGTGTCGAAGTGATAGGCGAGAGCGGTGAAATGGTTAGCGGGTTGTAGAGCAGTCGTTGTCATTGTCGGTTGAATTGGTATTCTCTTGTGTTGACTTGAATTAGATATCAGAAAATAGATCATCATCACCATTTCATCCGAAAGACGTCCACTGCTGGACATAGGTCTCCCACAGCATTCCAGCGTTCCGCATCCAGCGGATCCCGGCAACCTTCACAAGGTAATCGGTCCACCTAGTAGGAGGCCTGTCAACGCATCGTCTTCCGAATCGCGGTCGCCATTCCAGAACTTTTCGGCCCCATCGGCCACCCGTTCTGCGAGCAATGTGCCCTGCCCACTGCCACTTTCTCAATACTTCGGGCTATGATGTTAAATTTGGATTTCCAGTGGATATCATCATTTCTGATGCGGTCACGCAAGGAAACTCCGAGCATAACCCTGACGATGACTTAAGGACAAAAGGTAGTATTTCCAATAAAAACTGCAGAAGTGACCATTACGACAAAAGGAAGAAACAGTTCGAAAATCCTTTTTTCTTATTCTGTGATTCCTCTACTCACGTGTATATAGCGATTATACAAATCAGTATTTATTAGTTCAAAGATAATCGAGGAATTTACGTATATGATTACTTTATCGATCACATCTAAAACAGCAAGTCACCGTAATCACTCTAATGATATCTAATTTAATATGTGTTCCTAATCGCCATATATTTTGATTAAATCTCACCTTCTAAAAGTTTGTACAATAAACCGAACCACGTGAAGGCTTTTGAAACTTCAGCAACTAGTAACTATCCAAAAAATATAACGAAAATAAATAATAATTATATAAATCGCTACTACCTCATAACTTGTGTCTCTTGTCCCTGAATTTGTACCGGACTGTCGACTAAGCTCTTCATAGAACTTATTTGTGAACGTGTAAAATAAACAATGGGAAACAAAATGTAATTGGTACATCGACTAAAAAAAGTCTATCAGAAAAGCTGCAGATTTTGATTTTCTTTTCGCCACCGACGCCTGAAACTGAAAATATTTTTCACGAGGCTATTCGCCCCGGTGGCGTTTACCACTAGAACCATTTATTTTTTGGGATAAAGGTTATCTGTGTTAATAGTTTTGTTTTTAACCATCGAAACAATTTTGAACCGACTCTCCAAAAAAGAGGAGGTTCTCAATTCGGATGTTCATATTTTTTTTTTATTTTTTTTCGGTTATAACTCTATCATACATATACGGGTTTGCAAAATTATTTTTTTTGTCGAAAGAAATTTATTCCGAAATGGTCCCTTTAAATTTGGTAAAGATCTGATAAAGAACTTTGGATATATACAACAGAACTCTTCGGCATATCTCTCGGGATCGATGCAATCGCATGTATGTTAATTGTTTACACCATTTCATAACAGACCTTCACGCCGATATGCTCTAAACAGGTACGCAGATGTGTACAGTTCAACCCGGTACTCTCATTCCACCGGTTATGTTCAAGTTACATGTTATTCGGGTAATCTATTCTGGCATCACTGTGGGCATTATAGGTGCTTTACTATAGAGCTTGACCATTATATACCACTAAAAAGTAAAAATAAAAACTGTCTTTACAAATAAATACAACCGACTTCCAAAAATAAACTCTACAAAGTAAACAATAACTTCAATTTCGGAAATCGGTGTCAAAAAACGAAGAAACGAAGACAGGAACACCGACTTTGGAAATTTAAGTTTTGTTCAATTGTAGTAATTATTTTTGGAAGTTGGTTGTCTTTTTTTTAGGTTTTAATCATATCAGAACTTCCAGAGGTTTTTCCTTGTACTGACAATCCTTTTACTGACAATAAAACTTACTACTTCACTATAAATTCCTACTTCATGTATAATCGTAGTTTAGATAAGTATGATTTGTATCTATTTACGGATAACACTAACCCCTTTATTGTAAAGTCGGTTTAAAATACCTTATGACAAATAGGTGACTCTAATCACTCCTTGGCGACGAAAAAGTATTTTCATACTCACCAATATTGAAATTTATCATGAAGTGATACGAAGGATTATAACGTTGCTAAAATTAACTCATAATAAAATGTGACAGTGCTATCTAGCAGAGATAGTTGTCATATCAAAATTATCATAATAAAATGTTATTGAAGCTAGTTGCAAAGATAGTTATTATATCATTATCACAAGAAAAGCTATCTAAGGTAGGTATCTAAAATCACCTGATTTTAATTACCTATACATAGTACTGTTTTTATCGTAAATTGTTTAGCTTTATTGGTACCATATGGAGACATATTATTTTAAAGATTACTTAACTTTAGTTTGATGAGTCATACTGCACCAAAATCCTTGTTTACACTGACATTTTTAGGATTAGTCAGCAAACAATTTTTTTTATTCACAATACGAACCCCCGACACATTTTTATTTCATGCTACATAATTTATCTATTAGTAGACACGCTTCGATCGACAATCTATTGAACATGTAATTATGACACGATATCATGCGAAAACACCCCGCTTCAAACAGTATAACGCGCATAACTTTTGAGCGGCTGCACCGATTTTCATCAAACATAGCTAAGAACACTCTCGATAAAGTCACATTTCAAACAAAATAAACGAATTCAAAATCGGTTCTTCTGTTTAGGAGCTATAATGTCACAGACAGATACACATACACATAGGTACACCCGTCAAACTTATTAACACCCCTCTTTTTCCGTCGTGGGTTAAAAACAGTCACGTCCTGGACAAAATGGTCGAGACAATGTGACATCCTATCAGCGATAGCAATTGTCGTAATGCCAAAATGTTTGGTCAAGTGGACTCGCGTGCCCGTAGCGAGTGGCAGATTTTTATTCTTCTCTTTTTAATTTTGTTACCATGAAAATGCGCGTTATTAAGGATTACTTAAAAACTTGTCGTCAAATCTTGATCAAATGAGCTCATTTGATCAAGATTTGACGACAAGTTTTTTTTTCACAAGAGATGCGTCAGCTTTCAAATAAAAAAAAAATCATCATAATCGGTTCATAATTGGCGGAGTTATCGTGTAACAAACATACAAAAACATAAAGTCGAATTGAGAACCTCATCCTTTTTGAAGTCGGTTGACAAATGAATCCCGCCAGCTTATGCGCATACCAAGATCAATTTATTGTTATTAAAAAATCCTTTTACAATAAAACATTTACTTAAATCCCTCAGAAAGCACTTAGGTCCAGACTTATTAGAATAGTCTTGCATCTGAAGACACTCGGCTAAAATATGCCTGTATATAACTTATGGACGTATATAAGTCCGAGTGTGTGAAATCCTTCTGCGGTCAGGGCGTCCAATTTCGGATTCGATCACATTACCATAAGGTGAGTGCGCGAGTGTGCGATGCACTGCCCAGTGCGGACATACAGATGGAGAGGATGGGTAAAGTAGAGTTTTAAGATGAAGTTGTTTTTTTTTTTACTGTAGGTTAATGCACCTGTACCCTAAAGGACCTTTGGAGGCAAATGAAAACGCTGTTGACGTGGCTGAATACTGGTCAAAACATATATAATTGTGGAACCATGGATACGACGAAGAAAATGACTGTTGGTTATTGAGGTGATAGTGAAATATAATAAAAAACTGGCCAAGTGCGAGTCGGACTCGCGCACGAAGGGTTCCATACCATTATCGCAAAAAAACGTTTGTTGTGTGGGAGCCATACTTAAACATTATTTTTATTCTGGTTTTAGTATTTCTTGTTATAGCGGCAACAGAAATACATAATCTGTGAAAATTTCAACTGTCTAGCTATCACGGTTCAGTGATACAGCCTGGTGACAGACGGACAGACAGACAGATAGATGGATCGTGAAGTCTTAGTAATAGGGTCCCGTTTTTAGCCTTTGGGTACGGAACCCTAAAAAAATACCTGATCGTTAAAAACAGATAGTTTTTTTATCTTAAAAAAAAAAATATTGCATTATACTAGGAATAACTAAGCCCACAATGAACCTAAGTGTAAAATTAATTGCTATACCTAAGGTGGAAGGTTTCATATTGGTCTTTGCTACTTATTACTACTTACTCGAACATTTGGTGCGGGAAATGTTCTAGTGACCGGACCGCAGGACGCAGAACGCATCCAATGTGACAAATGCCTTAAAAAAACAAACACCTGAAGCACAAAATCCTATTGTAGTTAATAACCCATAAATTAATTTCAATAAATGGTGCCTGAAAGAAAACAATTGTCGAAACTTGTATGTCATCCGGAGGTTATCATTTGACAGGCGTTTCTCCTGAGGTAGTTTTTCTTTCTAACTATTGAAAAGATAAACGTGTACACCCTCAAATAATTTCCTAACAACTACTCACTTACAAAAATATCCAACTACCCTACAACAAAACAATTATATTTTCTCCAACCATCCAAGTTTACACTCGCTTTATTCTCCATCCGTGTGTCCCACAACAACCTCGCCGACTATTTTATATAGTATTTAGATGCACATTAAGAGTCATCTTTAACTGGAGAATGTTCCGATCGGGTATCATTACCATATTGCTGGTCGGGAACCCTTGACTACAGACTAGTGTATGATTTTCAGACTAGATTATGCTGGAATAGATAGGGACTCATTACTGGGTGCTGACTAAGATTTTGCGGAGATTTTTTGAGTGGACTGCTGCAGTTTAGTGTTGAGAAGGTTTTATAAGAAGGAGATTGGTGTCTGGAAACCATGGAACAGGTTGATTGTTAGATTTATAAAATTCTTCTTCTTCATCGTGTCGATGATTCCATTTTTTTGTTTTTAATTTAGATGTTGTGCTTCGACCAGAACTCAGCAACGTCGACAGCCCTAGCGCTGGCCAGGGCTGTCGTCGCAAGTTGTTTTAGCCGACTTTAGGAAGCTGTTCCGACTCTTTAGTCGCCCCCTGGATGGCTCCGTGTTGTAAAGTAGGTGTCGGTTATCGGTCTCCTGCTTGTGCTTTTCGAAGGAACAGGCAACTTCCCTACAAAAAAAAAAAAAAAAAAATTGTGTCTTAACAAGAGCGATTTTTTTGTACGAAGTTGAAGTAGTTGTCATTAGTTTTGGTTCTTGCAGATAATTGAATCATTGAAAGACTTCTCCCCAGCCCTTTTCACAACCTCTTTCAAATTGAATCCTCGAGCAATAAAAAATGATTTAAACCCCAGCTGAATACGAAAGCAGCACCAATTCCCAATCAATTAAAGCAAACCGAAGCAAACGAACAAAACCAACATTAACCAGTCCATTAACCCTAAAGCCAGTAATTATAAAGGTGGCGAACGCGAAAACAAAAGCCTCGTCCTCCAGCAAGCTAACGTGTAAAGAATGCACCGATTCCGAGAGAGGACGCCTCTCGACCGCATTTTATCACCGACTAATGATCTCGGGCGTCTCCGCCGTAATGAGAGCGCCAACCACCCCGGCTCACAACCAATAAAATATTTATGAAACCATCCCCCGCCCTAATGGAACGCGTCAACTCACCACTTAGAAAACTCCACTCGCATTAACATCCGCTAAATTATCATTACCGCTCCACAAATGGACAATAGCCGATCGCATGTCCTATACGCAGAATGCGACTCGTTAAGTCGCCGAGGACGCGAATTTAAGAGACAGCTTCTAAATATCCAGTGGCAGCGTGCACATGCGTCCCGAGATCTGTATCGCGCACAATACCGAGCCCGGCCGTCACGACGGTAGCAGAAATATGGACGCGGCCCGCCGCTCGGCCGCTTGTTTTATGTTAATGTGAGGCATAAACGGCTAGCTGCGGGGAAAAATAACGCGCCGACGTCCTCGTGATGGAATACCCGATACCCGCTGATCGTTAGCCAGCCCTCCACCAGATCCACACCTAACGCCATTGTCTCCGACGCACGAGGAAGTCGAATAATTAAAGCGAACGCGTCGTCAGTCCGCGTGCATTCCCACAGAGCACAGACGCTATCGCTCCTGTCGATCTCGCGAGCGAAATACCGAAACCTAATAAGTCCGAGCCGAGTCTCATTTGTGTAAGGAGTCGCTTAAAAAAACGAACAATACGGAGGCGCCCGATAAAGGAGACGGCCCAATAATTTAGTGTCATTGTTTCGCCTCTTAATTTATGGAGTGCGGGCGTACGATTGATTTGTAGGTTTAGGAGGGAGATTCCTCGGCCCAAGAGTGTTGGGGATAAGCGGTTTTAAATCCGCGGCGGATTATCGCGAGGCGACGTCGCGGGTCCTGTGACGCGCGTCAAGGACTCAATTTATTCGCGTGGCTCTCGATATACATACAATGCGCGGCGGCATTTAAAATGCGCGATAGGATTGGCCGGCCGGGCTGGGCGGGGTGCGCGGACCATATACGCGTGCTTCGTGATGCACATATTAAGTTAGAAGGCTCTGTACATGGGTTGCGGTGGAATTACGATAGGCACCGATGATGTCTAAGATCGTGAGTGTCCCTCCGGTAGTACAATGGGCGAACTCGGAGAAAATTATTAATGCCCCCGGGTTGTTCGGTGTTACATTAAATTGCGGGTGGCGAGCGATGCCATTAAATTATCGGACTCGCTGATGTCCTCCTACAATGCATCGCTTGATAGTAATTCACGGTCGAAGCTCTGTGGTATAATTTTGCGGGTGCATTATGTACCCATGAGTGGAATTGGATTTGTTTGATTTAGAGAATTGAAGTTGTAGTAAGCCGTGTGCTATTTGTTGCATTAATGCTGCATCTGTATTGTGATCTATGATTTTTAGCTCCATTATAAAACTGACCCTTGAATACATGTCCCTTAAAGAACGAGCATTCAAAACCCCCACCAATTTCAAACTGGTATTTAACCCTAACAAAATCAACAAATAAAACCGTCCATCGCAAGTAGGTACAGCCTATCAGGCATTGAGCGTCTGCATTAATTGGAACAGCCGATCTGGACGACGCAGATTTCACTTCTATAAATGGCTCGAAACTTTATGGTATCGCGGTGCGTTGTTACCGTCAACTTGCGCAGCACACACTTGTAATTGGTCGACCGCCGGTTGACATTTACAAGAGGTCCAAGATGGCGGCGCATCGGATATGCGACGTGTAATTGACAAATAGGCTGAAGGGTTAGAATAAATTGGGCTTCGCACGCGAACGGTTGGATTTTGTTTTTAGAGATCGATGTGCGTTTGCGCACGCGATGCTCCGACAGATTGTTGACTGGTGATGCGAGTAAGCGAGCTTAGAATTAGATGGGTTCTCTGTAAGATATGGACATTCTGAGGGACAATAAAATTTTATTCGTTTATGTGCAGTGTTGCCAGATCTGAAACTGCAAATGGGTGACATGCTTGCTAGCTAGGCTTTTTAGCAAGACTTTAATATCTGATTTTGGCTGTGTTTTTTGACAAGCAGTGAAGTTATGGACTGGAGGAGGTTTTCAAAGGCTTTTTTTCATTCCGTCTGAATTTAATCTGAAGGAAAGTCTTAAGAAAGCCGGATAGGCCAGACCTGTAATTATTTTTCTGATCGTATTAATTCCTGAAATTCTCGGTGTTTGACTAACACCTAACAATTCTATGCGTGACCAATACTAATTTGTCCCCTTACACAAACACACTAGCAAAAAAAAAAGTTTGTTTATTCGCATACCAGTCACTTAACTATAACCAAAGGATAATTATAAGTCCTTGAATGCAACTCCGCTGTCGCTATTCAAACATCCGTATTTAAAGTATAGGTAATGAGTACCTTTCGTACTTAACAGCCAATTGAACGTGAAATGCTTTCGGCGTAAACATGGACAAATATATAAAAAGGGTTGAAAAAAGTTTTATTGCAAGAAGTATTCTTGGAATGTCTAATTGCTGTCATCCTTTAGGTGACTAAATATCGCTTGACTGTGGCTTTACATGCATTGCAGTGGCAACTGTGTTGCCAGTTGTTGGCATTTGAAAATATAATTAGACTAGCTATGTCGTTGAAAGTAGAGAGATATTTTGCTACTTTGTGGTCTTTTCCAGTGGTATCTCAAATGTTCATAAAGCAGTGGCTTGATGACTTGAACGGGCACAGCGAAGACTGGTTCGAGGTGATGCTAGAAAAGAGGGTCAGGAGAGACATGAGGGTAGCCTTTTTCCATCAGTGGGATAATCCAGCATAAAAAAAACCCTGATTTTAGATAAAACCAAAACCATTTAAACGTTTGCAGTAAATTGATGATTTTGCACTTATTTGCAGTTTAAATCAACTTGGACAATGTTGCTGTCATCCACGAGTGAATTTATTTTGAATCACATGATACTTACATACAGCTTCATATTTGTATAATTAATTTTGTATTATACAAAACCATTTTAAACTACAGAATTTTTACCACTCCCAAAGGTACCCTAAAAAGATAATTCAACATAATAATCACTAGTTATCCGAATTAACATACAAACACACTAAAGTTCAAATTAACAGTAATTAAAAACACTGCTCAGCCACCACTTATATACGGTGTGAAGTTATGGTCTAGGTTTTCACACTATAGGACTTTTAAAATACTAGATGACTGCTAATAAGCGTAATTGAAGACGATTATCTTTAAGATAGCACTTTTGCAAACACTTTGAGTGGCTAGTGGTTAAAGTGTTATTAGTGGCTTCCTAGGTTATGCCTTGTGGGTAACTATCGGATGTTATGAAGTAGGCATGAATATTTATAAGGCAACGCATCTAGTTTGGGTCATCTGAAAACAGAGGGCTTAGACAAAATGCAAGATGACCGTTGGGGCAGAAGTGTTCTTGAGTGGCGACAATGAATGAGTAAACGTAAGGTAGGACGCCCTCAGGCGGGTAGAGCAACGGTAACAGATAGATGAGGGCTGCCGTAAATCGTGACAAATGGCGTGACAATAGGCCTTTGCCCAGCAGTGGACTACTCTAGGTTGATCATGATGAGAATGAACAACTGTCAAAAAACCCAAAAAGTATAAGATTGTCTTGCGATACCGAAATGTCAAGTGGTCTATCCCAAACATTATAAGGGCGGTTACGCACTACATCCGATCCGTGTCCGTCAAATCTCGGTTCAGAAGTAGTCGTAGTACTTCTTGTAGGGAAGCTTACGCACTACATCAGAACTCTATCCGTCATAATTCAGAACATTTTGAACTCCGAACTCAAATCACGGACACAGGCATGTAGTGCGTAACCGCTCTAACAATTGTCCATTTTAGTGTTGTCGCTTTTAGAATATCACTTTTTGTAGAGCTTTAGGAAACTTTTCCTACTTACTTGTTAAGAAGAGCAGATAAGTTATGATTCAATAGCTTCTATGACAATCGAAAGAAGTTGTTAAAAGTTACATAAATGATGTCAGTCTCAGTTAACACGACTGCTGGTCTCTTACTGCAGTTGCAATGATCGATCAATAAGCATCATGTAAACAACTGATATTCAGGGCGAACAGCCATATTGATGTTTGTACAACCAACTTCGATAGAGTGACATTCTCTCGGATTGGCTAGCGTTTTACAAGGATAGCTCATATTATGGTGTAGATATTAGGCCACTCAACAAGGTGGAAGGGCTGCCTGTCTACGGTGTAACAAATCGTCTCAAAAACCTGGATGATACCTGAACCTGTATTGTCCAAGAGCTAGCCATAGTTGTACTTATATTACCCCCACACATTGCCAGTGACGTCATAGGGGAAGAGCATATTGCCATCGTTTGATGGCAATATGCTCACAGATATATGGGCACAAATTGACAAGGCTGGAAAATAAAAGAAACATTCAATACCACTTTGCCTAACATGGAAAGCCCAGATCCCCAAACGCTATTCCGTAGAACATGACTAGGGTGAAGCGGCATCCAAAGCCAGCCTTCACCCTCTTCTGGGTAAAGGCGTCTATTTGCTTGTCTCTACCAGCAGTAGTGAGGGCCATGCTGGCAGAGACAGAAAACTGGACGGAAAGGAGGCTGCCGAGCGGGATTTTGAGAGGGCTGACCCTGATCGGAGAAGAAGGCGTCGTGGAGACAACCACTTCGACACCTAAAATGCCGTAACCCCCTTTGAATCATAGGCAGGTGGGACTCCCGGATCACGGGCCTCCAGATTGAGTACTCTGTCCGCCCAGCATGTGACTCCAGCTAAGACGGTGAGGCAGTGATCACATGCTGCCGTGCACAGCGAGGCTCGGTGGAGACGCTTCGCAGACTCCCCAGAGATGTGCCCTAAGAGGCGTTGCACAGAGGAGGTCCAGCATGGTCTTTTAACACGTTCACTGTCATAATTACCGAAACAATTAAAAATCCGAAATTAATTAGTTAATTAATTAATTAATTAACATTAATTAGTTTCTGCCTACCCCCAATGGGAAAAAGGCGTGAGTTTATGTATGTATGTATGTAATTAAAAATCCTTTGTATTTCGCGCGAGGCGAGTCCGTGGCAGCGAACGTAGAGGTAATGGGGCCTCCTCCATGTGCTGATAGTAATCACCGGGGTGGTTTTAGGTGAAAAGCACACATTCTCTGTTTTTTTTTCCAAAAGTCCATGCATCTTTTGAAGACATACAAACAACAAAAAAAAATCCTTCCCTTGCTTGTGCCAATCCCCATGCTCTTCCTCCAGCGATGCCTTCTGACCATTATAACAGTCAATCAACACACCATGTTCCAATCCTACGCCTTGAATTCACTTGTTTGGAAACAAAGACATAAACTAAATACCACACATAAAGTTATTTATCTTTAAAAAATCTGCCTTCAGATCAAAAATGGCACCTTAATATATCCGTTAAAAGGGTTTTGATTGATCAAGTCGTCAGCGGACAGTCCGGTCGTCCGGCGACACACCGGCGACTGATGATTGATACGCACTGTTAGACAATCGCGCGATCCATCATCACTGTCGCAGTGTCGCCAGTGTGGTCCCAGCCTTATACGTGACCTATTGTATTGTAGAAAGTTCTTATTTTTGATTTTTGTTTGTGTTCTTTTTTTGAATTTTCGTTTTCGGTTTTCGGATATTTTGCGATAGAGGCACGTAGGTAAATATAGTTTTGTTTACCTTTGTCTCTGAGTCTAAGGGCACTCACGTCATTTTTCAAAGATTGTTGTCGTTTGTCATATCAGTATTCTAAGCATGAAGTGAGCGATGTTCAGACTTCTTTCGAGCAGAACACGAATTACTGGTTTTAAAGGATGTTTTTTTCGATCAGCTTTTCTTGAGAGTCCTTTTGCAAGACCCAGTACCAATAAGGGATATTTTTAATAGCACATCAAATAAATAATCACCTATCAATTCATTGTCATCATTAATTTTACTTTTTTACATCAGAAATACTGACATTAAATTAACCAGAGCACCAACGTTATATTCACTCATATTATTAGGTTACTTCAGACCATGCAGACAAAAATAAGAGCCCCGCAATAGTTGCAAAAATAATAACATTTTGAGATACCAATTTTGATGTGCAATCAGTATTTCTGATTGGAATTCGGATTATTTTTGGATACTAATATATCCTTTCAAAGGATCTTTCTCTATCTCTATCAACAGTCAATCAATAACTTTCGAAGTCTACTAAAACAAACTGCAAGTTCACCGTTGACCACATCATCGCTTACCATCAGATGAGATAGTGGTTAAACGCGAGTCTATCGTGAATAAAAAAACTATCATCAACTAAAAACGACCATTTCGGAAATAAAAATATCGATTTCCTATCAATTTTTTATCGAGTTATCGCGTCTCTTCGGCGCCGGCGCACACAGTGATCGATTGCACGTTTAACACCAGGTAAACACCCCGTATATGAAATGAAACTATCACTTTACTTTGACATAAAAATACCAACATACTGTATACACTCACCAAAAATAAAAACAAACTTTACGTCTCTCCAAATAAGGTTGAATTTTGAATGGCTTTAAGTTTCAGTGGTAGCGTCAGCAAGTTTGCTTGATAAATTAATTAAGCGAATGATGGATTTGTCTGCGTAGTGTAGTGATTGATGATTTGACAATAATTTTGGGGTAGGATGGGTGAATGTCAACAGACAACCATACAAAATGGGTTCCGGACGCACCTGAATATGAGAAATGTAAAAAAAACACATAAAAAAAATTGGTTTAAACTATTTAAAATCGAAAATATGAAGGGATACATTACGTTCATAATGCATTTGAAAGATATCGAGATATTTATGATTATGTATGCAAGCTTTAGCTCTTGTAATACACTCAGTCCATTTATGGCAAGACTAGCATTAAAATTACTTTGAGTTTGTCACCTAGTTACAACCTTCGATTCTTGATCGGGAGTCAACAACCTTTAGCAAGCAGCCTGAATGTTCAAATAAAGTGTATAACTAACATCTCCATAAGGTATTATAAAATATGTATCCACCAGGAGCAAAACACCTAAATATTTGCATCAACAAAGTATTCGATCACAAAACAAACGAATGACATAAATATTTTGACTTAACAACACCGCGCTTTTGAGCAAAATTAAAATAAACTAAAAAAATAAATTAACAATCGATAAACGAACATCATAAACAAATTGAACACTCGTTTAAAATTTAATATAATGCTCATAAATATAGTTTTTTTTTCGCAAAACGAATCACCCCATTTAGTAGGGTGTCCACAATAAACCTGTCACGCGGGACAGTCCGATACCCGACATCGCACTTATCAACGAACATAACATCCTCAACTTTACGACAATCTTGCGCTGGACGCGCGCGCATATAAATTTGAACAAACGTCAAGACAGTCCGATTTTATTTTACTGATCATGGAAATTGTATCGATATTTCAACGATAACGTTATTGTGTTGTGTCGGATAAAGATACTTTTTATGTTCGCGTTCGTTTGATTTTTATACGATCCGAGAATCGGATGAGAGCGGAATCGATTATTATAAAGTTTACAACGCATGTTGTGACTAATAATAACTATCGGGCGATGCATTATCGTAAATCTAAAGTAAAATGAATGTACTTATCAGTCCAGATTTCATTCACGAGCGTAGGTTGAATCATTCACCGTTGAACTTCAATCACCCAACTACGTTTGAATCATGTATGAAGAACCTGTTGCTTCCCAGTGCGTGTACAACGCCGCACAAAGCACACAAATGACGGCATAAATGACAAAACAAAAACAAAAAAGAAGAAAATATAACTTTTCCCCCATTGAAGCGACTGAAAACCTATAAACTACGCGTGAAAGCAAGCAAATAAAAAAATCACAAAAATCATTCCCGCAGCTAAAACCCACACGGCACAATCTAGATCGCAACACACGAATAGCGAAATCTAAAAACCGGTTGTTAGTTCGCCATGTAATTCTAATTAGGTAATTCGAGCAGCCGGTACTAATGGTTCGGTTTGGTGCCATAAAGCAGGCGCAATCTGATCGTGTGAACATGCTGTCCGCGTGTCCCGTGCACATTGTCCGCAGACATGCGACGCTTTGTCACCCTAGCCCACGCGGGAGATAGCGATATGAGAGCCTGTAATTATTGGCTTCAGAGCTATTCTGTAAATCCGATTTTAGAGTTAGTCGACGGTTAATAAATTTTAATTAATAGATGAGCTTTTTGTTTTATTTTTCAGAACAGAAAGTTTCATCTTCTTTTGTTTTACAGCGGACGTTTATTTTTTAGAACGGTATTCTGTTTTTTTTTTGTTTTTCTGCAGACGTTCTTTTTATTCATTTGCCATTTTTCTCACGTCTGCCAAGTACATAGATAGGAGTATTTTTCTAAGCACAATACTTACTCTCAGATCTTTCAAGTTCATTCATTCTTGAGAGCACTCTGTCACTCTCACACACGATGATTACTTGAACTTTGACCTCTTGACATGTAACAGTAGTACTATGAAATAACAATCGATACTATAATCGTTATAATCGGTTGAAATAAGGGACGTCTAGACAAAGTGACATTGTGGATAACGATTGTCGGAAAAGTCTAAAATGGATTGAAATACGCCACTGATGTGTCACGTGATTTTTGAATGAACAAACCATCGCTGATATAATGTTACTTACTCTAGGCTATTTAAGCATTTAAGACCAAAAAAACCTTGTTCCAACGGCCACAAATGACCTTTGCTTCCAAATCGTGACTTAAAGGTAACACCAGAAAATCTTTGTTCAATAGACTCAAAAGTTTCTAAGCTTCCAAAGCTTCCGCAGTGCAGATTTCAACAGCTTTTGTTACTGAATGAAAACTCCTTCAAACGACATTGACAGTAACCCTGGCTAGCCAGTTAGAACAAAAAAAAAGAAGTCTTCACCCAAGTCCGTCTGTCCGGACACAATAAATAAGTGCACAACGACGCGAGACATGAGGACACCGATACACACTCAGTCCCACATTGATGGAAGCGTTTCAAACGCAGTTTAGATAGCAAAGTGACTTTGACGTATCATTATGTGGCATTTCGTTGTACCCTTACCATTTCCGAAGTAAAATTTTCGTGTAGTGTGCCTCTAAAGGCTAATGTTTTAGTAAATGATGGGCCTGGGAATAGCGAAAATGTTTGTTTGAAGGCGATTGATTGTGATCGTATTGTTTTATTGGAGACAGAGCGAGGACTTATTTATGTGTTCGATAAAATATTGTTATGGAACCCTTTCTATGCTATGCTTGATTAAAGATTCGTATCCATTTGTATACTTACGTCTTTATGCAAGTTTTACTAATTATTTTTCTAATTTTGATTGGCTCACGGAATGAGGTCTTTGTGAGGTGTATTATGCGGTAAACCAATTTGAAAGCCTCATAAAATTCAGTAAATAATCCGAATCGCTAACTAAGTTGCTGTATGTTCCTCAATAAACCTCTTTCTTCACCTTTATCTCACGAACTTGTTCGAACAGCTCGTATTCTGACATGTTTTATAGTTCTTCTCGCGTCAATCGGCCGTGTTGCGTCCGAAATACTTCATAGCCCAAACGGTTGAGTCGTCGCGGCCGTAAAAAGTTTTAGTGCTTTCCGATTGAGGCGCCGTGTCTTTATGACCGTTTTTATCAATATTGAGCCGTTTTTGATGGCCTGTTTAGGGTTATGACGTAGTTTTGTTTGTAAAGAAGCTATGGAATTGTAATGCTAGTCATTTTCATGTAACGTGGGTTTATAACGCGAACTTTTGAATGCATCTGCGACAGGTCTTTGAACTAAATGTGTTAATAGAAAGGGAGAACAGGTATGATTTTATCTTTGCTAATAAATTGTTTTGTAGTAATTTGAATTTCCTGCTTTTCATTTACACCTTTAGTTGTGGTGTTACCACAAGTGAACGATTTCCTGTAACTTTGATAGGAATATTCTAGTAATCTATTTTGTGAGATTACAAGATGTTACTGGCTCTCTGATTTATATTTTCAGGAAAACATTTAAAACAATATTCTTATTTAAGGATAGATGACCGATGATAGGCATTGGAGTGCTGTTGACTGACTGACCACATTAGATTTCTCCCGGCAAACTAACCAGAATAATGTTGAAACATCTAGAGATCTTAGTCATCTGTTTTTACTTGTTCTTAATTCTTATCTGTGCCATAAAAATAAGGCACGTATCCCTATCATCCCTGATCATCAATAAAGAAATCTAAGTTCATTGACCCTGCGTGTTAACAATCCGGATATAATTTTTTATATCATTATGTTTAGTGGATCATTAAAACTCTGTCAAAAGAGGCATTTTTATGACTTTTTTACGACAAGAAATCTGATAGTATGTCTTTTTAAATGTTCCCAATGATTTTTATATGAGTACTTTTTATTGCGTACGACGGTAGATTAATTTCATTGTTGTTAAATTTCCGTTTGATTGCTTTTTAAGTGTTTCTTTACGGGCTATTGGTATGTTTGGTTTTCTTTTTTTATGGAAATTCGTTGGTATATGATGATAGGCACGTTTTCTACGTATAAATCTTGGAGTTGAGAGTTAAATACAATAAGGAAGACAATAATGATAAAGAAGGTACTTATCTAGTTTTAGTTTAGCAGTACTGCAAAAACAAACAAAATTAGAATATATACCTAACATAATAAATTGAACATAAAAAAAAAAAAACTGTACACATAAACTGTAAACTGATAAATCTTACGATATGAAAACGTAATTTTCATGAAAACTAGATGGTTATAAATCTAAGTTTAATTTTCAGGCAATATCTGAAGTAAGTTTCTGAATTTTCCTGAACATAGTATTTGAAATTGTGAACTCATTGTCACCCTACTTTAAAGATTTTAACTGAATGAACCGGTGATCATAAGGAAAACAGACTGCCTCTAATTAAAATATTTCATACAAATTACCGTAAAATAAACTGCCCATAAAACTTTTAAAAGCTTTTCAACATAAATAGATAAACCGTAAGTACCTAAATATGAAATATGCACGAATGACTCGTAAAATGATCGAAATTCTTTAAACTGATGGAAACGTTTCAAATTAGATGTTTTAATTTATGAAACTAGCGTGAAACCGTTTATTTAATAATCTAATAAAAATCTCAGTCTCACCAGGATCTATATTGATTAAATTATACGGATTCACATTTTATTTAGTTTGAATTATATTTTGATTTGTGCCTTGTCTTCAAAGAATGTTTTCTGACCTCAATTTTTTACAGAAGACAACTCAGGACCATTTGATTATTGCAACGGTGAGTAATCTGAACTATTAATGTCGCTCTAACTGAAAAAATCTGACCCCAGTCCTTCCAGTCAGTCCAAATCCCAGCTTTAAAATCATACCTACAGTCAGAAAATTTGGTATCTTTTCTTACAGAACATGATCTACTTAATGTAAACACAAATCAAAGGTGTCAATATATCCCAATAACAAACCTTTAAAATAAAAAATAAATACCAAAAATAAAATTCACTAAAATCAATCACCACCATCTAATCGTAGCCCACAAAAACTAAAATCACCCAAAAATATATCAACGAGTGTTAATTAAAACGGAAGTAGGCCCACTCAATCACGTCACGAATCAAAGATGGCGCCTGTTTCATCTTGAAAATGATAAATTTATATAAAAAAGTCGTATGGACTAAAGGAAAGGCCGGAAGACGTTGCGTTGTATATCAATCAAGAGATGAGTGAATTAAGATCTTAGATGTCACGGGACGGACACGATACGAGTGCGTGGTGTTGATTTAATTTGATGGATTTTTTATTTTGGTTTAAATTGGAGAAGGTATGTTTGGGAGAAAGAGTATAAAGTCAGAGATTTGAATTTGATTCTGATGATTTTTAACAGTGTATAGTCAGCAGTTTGGGATGCTTGATACAATGATTTTGTTTCTGATGAGTACACTTAGCAAATGTAGTAGGTATCTATAATAGTACACGTTATTATAACGAAAGCCCTTGACAAAGTTTAGGTACATTATATCAAAGCTCCGTTTGTCAAAAAAGACTAATGAAAAAATCAAAAACCCTACTGCTTCAGTCAGCTCACAATTATGTATCCTCCGACTGCATAGCATGATTATTTTCCTTTTTCAGCATGTTTTATTTTTATTAGACTTATAAACACATTACACTGCTTTGCGTCGCGCAGTCAGGTAAAAAACCAGAATCTTTAGCATTTAACTCGTGGCAATATCGGCTGTGCTTGCCAATACCATACATTCTGAACTGTTCAATAATCATTTTCGCTGATAAAATGCCACTTTATCTAGATACGAGCCTTAGAACAGAAACATCTAAAATTACAGGGAATTCATCAGATAAACACAACCTCAATAGTTTAAAGCCTCCTTTTACAGACACTGATACATTCCGAATCGTGACTTATAAACGCGATTTCTATTCATACATTACAATAACATATTCGCAACTGTGCAACTTCCATACAACATTATTGTATTTAAATGTGAATATAGTCTGATCGGTCAGTCTTTGCAAACGTCAAACCGATTGAGGCGAACAGTTAAAAATATGATTTAAGATCCAAACGCCATGTAATCTGCGGTTACAGCAGCTTGTTGGTTAGTATAAGGTATAAACTTTTAGCGGAATGTAAACGAAGGTCTCAAACGTCAATGCTTTTAATATTCATAATGTGAACGGTATGAGCGAATTCCACAATGAGATAAATTGTTATGAAATTCGTATATTTTTCAAGTATGGATGCATTTTTCCTCATTACTGAGGGTCATGACGCCCCCGGTGCATCAGTTTCTCCCGTACGATTTCCCTCCATCTGCTGCGATCCTTAACTTCATGAAGGGCATTGTGGAAGTTGATGTTCAGTGAAGATCGTATTTGGTCCGACCATCTCGTAGGACTGCGTCCTCTGGGACGTTTGCCATCTACCTTGCCTGTCACCATCAGCTGTTCAAGATTCTGACCCTCTTTACGAGCAATATGTCCGAAGAATTCCAGCACCCTACGAAGGCATATTGTGGAAAGTCTGGATGGATGGATGCATTAACCGCCAGTAAATCACGGCTTATTTTATTTCAGACTTACAACGAACGAGTTGTTGTTTCAGAGAACTACATAGCCAGCCAGTGTTCTAGTCCCTAAAGTAATGAATGCCTGTATTCCGCGAAGGATTGAACAGATGTGTAATGCTTATAAAACACCCACATTTCAACAATTATTTTATTGTTTAGTAAGCTTACTATCTACTATAGTATCTACAACGTCAACATCATCAGCCTTGTAATGTTCCCACTGCTGGGGAGAGAGAGATCTACAACGTGAAACTTCCTAATCGCTACCGCCTATGCCTTACAATATTTTTTCTTTAATTTCAAGAGAGTTTCAGTTTTACTGCCTATGCATACTTAATTAATTGCATCTTGCAATCTTTATTGACATTATTTATTGTCAAAACCTACATCAAAGAGTTTTATTGCTTATTTATAGCTATAACAGATACATGGTTAGATAAAACAGAATTAGTGTGGCGCCTAAATTATTGCTAAATCTAGACGTAAAATTACTGAAATAAAATAGTAATTATTATTTAATTTTTATTAGATTATAGAATAACGTTTTTTTGAGTATTAGTCAGATTGTAAAACTTTGTCGGCTAGCTTGAAATTAAATAGCTCATTCATAATGAATTGTGGATTTGCAAGATCATAGAACCTTAGGCAGGTTTTAAAGCTGTTCTCTGAAATTTCAATGAAGTCGAAAAGGTTGCGTTATTTTCATTACGAATGTCATAGTGAGATCTTAAGCTGTCTTAGTTTATTTCCTTGCAAACATTTTTTTTTAATTCTGTTATGCCTATGCTGTCTCACAGCTTGGCAAAGCCTCTCCCATATTTTTCTTATGCCTTTTCTGGCCGATCATCAGTTAGCGACATTTTTGGGTAATTTCTTGATTACTGAGACTACGACTAAATCTCTCCAGAAAGAAGTAATAACCAAAACACTACAGCCACCAACTCCTTAAAACAGTAACACTGATAAAAAGACCCGGCGTCCGTTGTCTAATTGATAATTAGTATTCAGGCGGGCGGTGCAGGCCTACGTGTGGGCCCCTGGCCTCCCACCGCTGGGCCCCTGGGCCCCTGGGACGTTGGGGGGTTGGTCAACGTTGCATCAGCACGTTCAAGACGTCTGCTATTGACGTAAGACGGCAGCCGCTGGGAACGCGACGTGATCACACGGATATGCGGCAGAGAGAGGGTTGAGGGAGGGTTAAATCCGATGATTCCAGTTCATTGAATATAATTGGTACTTTGATTTGAGATTTGTGCTTTTGATTGTTTTTGATGGCTGTCAGTGTCTAAATATTTGTTTTAAAATTTGGAATTAATTGGCCAAACATCTGGGTCGTAAAAGTGAGTATAATCTAAAGGGTTCCTTAGCAAAAATTACCATAAAAACCCCATTGAGAAAAATAAATACTGAAAGAAAGAAAATACTCTAAACAAATTGTCACTAGTAACTGAATAACCAACTCGAACTGTCACTTACAAAAATAACGTTTAAATATCGAAGGAAACCCACATATATATGAGCACAACCAGATCGTCAATCCAGCATTACCATAATTCATTATAAATTATTCATCCCAATAAACTGACCTATCCCACCACGCCCCGAGGCTGCGACCAATCGCTTGCGACTAGACGGCGACTTTTTCAAAAGATTACCATATCTCCGCTCAAGAATCGCGAGTGAAACAGACGGACCAGTACAGCAAATTGGCTATCTACCTCATGCATCGCGTATGAATCGCTGCGACCGAAGAATCGGAATATTTAGGCGATCGTGCGCAACGCCCGGTAGCCGGTCTGCGTCGGCCCTTATTTAGATACTTTGATGTTTTCAGTGTCTGTCTTTTTGTTCGAGTTGAATAAATTTTGGAGTAGTTTATGTTGTTCGTTTTTTAATTGTGAAAAAGCGAGAGTATTGAATTCTTTGTGTTCTTTATGGGAATGTGGAATCTTTAACTGGTTTGTTACCAAGTGATCGAAATTACCAAGACAGTAAAAGCAACAAACTGTAGATAGTGTTTTTTTTTTAAATTTGGTTGATAGAAAGTCAAGGAGACAACGTGTGATTCTTTCATCGATAATGGTTGTCGAAAATCGCTTATGTTTTGAATCACCACGTGGTTTTTAGGGTTCCGTACCCAAAGGGTAAAAACGGAACCCTATTACTGAGACTCCGCGGTCCGTCTGTCTGTCTGTCTGTCTGTCTGTCTGTCTGTCTGTCTGTCTGTCTGTCTGTCTGTCACCAGGCTGTATCTCATGAACCGTGATAGCTAGACAGTTGAAATTTTCACAGGTGATGTATATCTGTTGCCGCTACAACAACAAATACTAAAAACAAAATAAAATAAATATTTAAGGGGGGCTTCCATACAACAAACGTCATTTTTTTGCCGTTTTTTACGAAAATGGTACGGAACCCTACGTGCGCGAGTCCGACTCGCACTTGGCCGGTTTTTACTAAAACGTGGCTTTATCGCACGGCAATCCCATACATTTTAACCGACTACGGCGAGGCCAAAAAGAAGGGTTATAATTTTAGCAGTGTATATATTATGTATTTTCGTATTTTCCTCCGTAGTGCCTAAGCTATTCATCTGGTTTTGTTGAATAAGGTGCCAATCGATTCTTTATTATGATTCGGGTAACAAAGACTCGTAAAACCGTAGTCGGATTATAGTTTTAAACTCAACTTTTTACATCATCAATAAGTACATAGTTCATGTCTTCGGTGCACCTATTTAGAATAATCAGTTATTTATATTGCATAACTAGTCCTTCGGCAGTGTTAAATGCGGTACACACTTATAACATGCAGTCCTCATTCGTTAATATTTTTTCATCTACTGAAGAAATTAAATGTGTGGACATGGCTCGTTAATTCATGACTTTTCGACGAATTTTTACCTTAACACCTATCTACAAAATCTATGCCGATTATTGAAAAGATACTAGAATACTACATTACTAGACCCAAATATCAAATCACTGATAACAGGACAAATTTCATCAATGTATATGCATTATTAACCTTTCTAATAATTCATCCACCATTCATTCATTTTTTTTTTATTTTTTTTTGTTGCCCACGTCCGTGTGTCGCTGCGGGGTGCCAACTGAAAACCAGCGCTGGATGTCTGACGCCCAGCAAATGCTGAGTTGGTAACCCTTTCGGTATGGGCACGTTCAGCGCAATTTGTCTTTGCATTTCTTTTTTGTCTTTTACTCCATGTTTGTTGCTGTTGTGTTGTGCCTGTGTCGAATAAATATATTTCTATTCTATTCTATTCTTTCTATTCATAAACCCACAAATTCCTCCCATCTTCACCCATCCCGAACACCAGAACCCACAAATTCGCATCTTAATTAACAATGGCCACAAGAATATTCAAAACAATCTCACCTCATTACAGCCAGCGATCTCTAATCCAAAGAACACGGTACGTGCCAATTTCGAGCACCCACAAGCACACACAAGCACCCACAGGCACCCACAGTTCCACAACTCGGAATTTTTCAGCACACTAATGAATCAGTCGGGTTAATGCAACATCGGAGAGCCCGTGTACATATTTAAATCAGGTACATGGTTCTTGATTATAGCAACGGAGTCAACTCAGTTGGTTTTATCTGGATTGTGGAAAGTTTCCCAACGGTTATTGCTCGGGGACAATATAGAGGAAATGGTTGCAGTAGAGGTGGGTTTTACTTTTTGCAGTTTAATTGTTATTTTTGTCTGGTGGATGTGCATCTTTGAAGGTATGAGTGAGAGATATTATTCATGCCGCTGAGGCTGACTTAAAAATGCTGAGACAGAAAATTGGAAATTTACGTTTAAACGTTGAAATTAAACAAAGTTTACCAAAACTGAAATTGGCAAAACTCGTCACTAAAAGTTCACTTTTCCACTCAATCTGGCTGGTTCTTGCCTCAAAAGACCATTTTAGACATCAGTCTACATGGTCTTCAGATGATCTTACCAAGATTTTGTCTGGACTTTAAAAGAGACTGTGACTTCTGAGTTTGTTTCGGCCTTTCTTCTCAGAGTTGTCAGATAGGAAACGCCGACCTCAACTAGTTTTAAAAAATATGATCGACATGTGTGTTTGTTACAAACCAACTTACAGAAAATAAAACATTTATCAATAACTTTACTGTTGGAAATTACATAATGGACAAACAAAGTAAGCTTATAATCAATCAAATCTCATACAAAAGTGACAACAAAAAGATTATTGACGTAACCACCCACATTTCGTCAAAACGAACACTATTCTTTATAGCGATTTTAATAACTTTTTATTTAAATGACATCTCCAAGTCTTCAAGAAAAACCTATCCCAACCCACCTGGCCACATTAGAAGTCGAGACTTCGAGAGATTCCCATCCTCCTTCAACTTCATTTGCAGTCTCCTCCACGTTAAAATCAATTATGCTTGCGATTGTTTCGTTAGTGGAAGCAAATGTTTTTTGTGTTACCCCCCCTACCACCACCCTTCCAACCCCCCCCCCCCTTCTGTCCCTCTTTGTATTCAGTGGACGGAATGTCTCTCCACTGTTTGGTTTTCTTTTGACGAACTTCGTTTCGAATGCATTTTCTTAATTCGTTCGTGATTTTGTGGAAAATTGAATCGTTCTGTCTGGCGAATGGCGGTACCGTGTTTTGTTTCTATTGAATGGCTTTTTGACAATGAATGTGCTGAAATGTGTTATTTTTAAGTGAATTAGAGATGTTGAGGAATTAAGGTAATGAAGGAAATTAAGCTTGCTTTTGTGATGCATTTGTGTTCTTGTGAAAATGGATGTCATTTTTCAGAAAAGTATTTTTTGTTGGGTCCAGATAATGCAGGTGGGGCAATCCGGAAAAAAACTGAGTAAAAAATGGAGGCTTTTCTGAATTCTGAATTAAATGAGAAAACATTAATATGGTATTTTGTCTTTTGATAAAAAGTAATACAGAAACTGCTATTGAAGTAAACAAATACGAAAAACCATTTATCCAGTTACAAAATGCGAGTCAAAGTTTTTATCTGCAACATAACTTCAAATTAAGATTAAATGCAATACTCTTGACGTGATAAGCTCGCCCTGACTGTATCGACATGTCCCTTAATTGACTGACCCTCATCGAAGTAGGTATGCAAATGTGTAATTCGCATCCCAATATTAAAAAAAGTTTATTTATGCTAAGCAAAACTAATGTACACCAATATAGTAAATCACTAAGCAAAGTCGTTAGCAAGTCTGTTAAAATTCTTAAATTACAAACCAACTAAAAACGTTAAACAATTAGCATTTTATTTATTGCAATTACTGTACAAACTAATTTATATACAGACACTTATACCGTATGAATAAAACCTATTTAGTATACTTGGAGCGCTAAATAATTGTCCGTTTTTGTTTATTTGTACTTTTATAAAGGCGAGGACACACTATTGTCGCTCGCCGATGTCCAATATCTACGTGCATTAATTATGCAAACGATCCACTCCAGAGAGGTTCAATGGCGATTTTTGTGTCCCTTTTAATGCGACGGTGGTACGTGATGGTAGAAGATAGGTGATGTAGGATGTTGTTATTGCTTTTGTTTCAAAGATGAGTGTTAATTGAATTAAATCGATTTTAGAGGACCAAATGCAAGGAATTGTTTTTAATTTAGAAACTGCGTAATTTTTTTTTCGCTCTATAATGCGAATAATAAAGATTGAAACAAAAAATCTGAAAATTACCATTGTCTGAAACCGATTCTTACGTTAATACTATATCCACTTTCTATATTTTTTTAAAACTTTTATGTATTGCCGGACTATTCTGTAAACATCTCAACGTGAATTCATAGATGGAGTGAGTTTGAAGTGTATTGTCATTAGCCACTTTGGTTGGATGGTTTGACAGGTTACGTCATGTTACCTTGACCTAAGTTTTTACGATGAGATTTTTACAGAATAGCACTACTGGTCTATTCTCATAAACAACGTTGTTCATCTTAAACCTAACTCAACTATGAAGATTTTGCAGTGTCGTTACAAAGACTAGTACACAATAAAGCGGAGTGCGCAGCGTCACGTACTGTATCGACAGAGCGCTCTAATTAAAAATCGTAAACATCGACGCGCCGTCGATAGCCGTAATGTGTGCAGACCCTAATTACTTGGGCCGTTTGAATTAAAAACATCGATGTTTTTGCTTGTTAAGAGTTTGTTATAGTGATGTTCGTTATTTTTGTGTGTTTTAGTTAGGGGAGAGAAAATCATTTTTTGTTTTTTTTTCGATATTTTTGAATGCTTAAGTGTTTGTATTATTATTTACGTTTAAAATATTTTTTTTCCTCATCCTTTAGTAAACTGGACAGTCACTTCAAGGTCGTAATCAAATAGATTTTTAAATTGATAGACTCTACGAGTGTGCGCTTAAGGGTTCTGTAGATACCTACCAAATACCACTGGTTGTATTTTTTAACTTATTTTCATCCCTTATAAATACAAATACAAGGAAAACATTCGTTATTGTAATCTAATAAATATAACGAAATAACGGATCCTTATCTTCATTTGCGTCAAAGAACGATATTAACAATCAGTTATAATTTATGAAAGTCATCAAAATGTACGTTTAGATAAATATTATGATTAATTAGCAATTTAGACGTTACAATAAAATATTTTATGTATGTAAGCCTTATCTATTGCAACATAATTATTTCCATAACAAATCATGATTGAACAATTTTTCCTGAAATTGTTCCGTTCTGTTGACGACTGTCAACAGTGCTAGTCAAAAATGTTCAAATTAAAGACCAGGACTCTTTATACAATCAATTTAGATTCAGAAGTTCTAATCGTCTGCAATAATTAATAATCATATCAACTGTCATGTTTCCTCATATCCACATATCCTCCTATTCAATCATATGAATCCTTGTTATATTTATTTAAAACCTTTTCTCTTCCCCAAACATCCCCTGCCCGAAACGTCCACATAAAACACAGAAAACACTTACTAACATTAGTAGTACTCCACCCAAAATTCGCTAACGTACCTGAAAAAAAAAACAAAACAAATTAAATATGGCCGGCGTTAATTACACAAACAGACAGACCTCGCCAATTACGCGTACCCATAAAACGACGACATTAGATCCACTTTAGTACGCAACTGTACCAAAGGGACGTTTCCCTAATCCATTTACGATATAACTGATATAAATCAAACTTAATATTAGCTACATGTGTTGATAAAGCCCGCCGAGCTTCCACACAAATGCTTGTGTACATGCACACATTTGCACACATACGCATATCCAAGATGGCGCTTGACTTGAGGGAGAACGCGAGATTATCTTTTTAATGTGTGGCCCGGATTAAAATGACGAATGCTTATTGTTCTATTTTTTCGTGTCCTTTTTCGCCGCGGGTTTTTTAGGGTTAAAACTTTTTTCTGTTTATTTTTTGGTATTGTCACACATGGTGCACATTTTTCAATTTTTTTATCTTACAGTAAAGTTCACAATTTTGTCACGATCACAAATTGGAGGCATGTCTGTTGGACTATTGAACTCATCAGTATATTTATCTGTCTATATCAAGCAAGTTCATCATTGTCTAAGTATGCTTTGATGTATTACTTACGTCAATATAATCTTATTGATATTTTTGCCAAATTATTCATTTTGCGGTTGATAAAAACAACTTAGCTACGGATACTATGTAATCGGATTAGATGACTTGAATTATGATTTCGGGTGTGAGTCAAACATTGTGAAAGCAGACGGAAACTTGATAAGGATCTATCCTCACTTATTGGTAATTTTACAATTTTTATGGCTACATGAAAATATGTGGTCAAAACAACATGATTGCAGTCCAAGGGTATGGTTTGCATACAAAATAAATATGATGCAATGTCGGTCAGGTGTCTATACCTCATAATAATTGATAAACTGTATCATCAATAATTATCTAATCTAATTTTACTACACAACAATCAACATCGAAACATAAACCTAATGATTGAAATAAAAGACTATTTTTCCTAACATTAAAAACCCCGCATTATCATTGCCAAAAGCTCTTACTCAAGCGAACATAACCCTCTCCTGCGATTACAAGACACAACATACCAACACACACACAATCCACAGATGAAGCGCAAATGTGTGCAAGGTGGCATGAAAATGGAATTAAGGGGGGAAAATGCAAAGGAATCAACCGGGCGAGAGCGCGGGGGGCGAAAATGTCCCAGACCGGACACTTTGAACGAATTATGACGGTCATTATTAGAACGTGGACAGAATTAAATTGCCTCCCCCCACCCCATCTCGCCCAGGCGGCCCCTTACCTTCCGGCTAAGTATGCCCGCATAATGATACCTGTCCAATACTAGCAACACTTATCTAAGCCAGCGAGTGGATCTCTATCGCCCGGACGATATTTGTTTTTCTCGTTTTTTCTAAGGGATCGTTTTGTGTGAGTGCGTCGAATGAAGTGTCAATAGTGCTAAGTGAAGTGTTTTGAAAAGATTGAAAGACGGCTGCGTGTGGAATGCAAGGAGTTTTAGGGTCGGCGTGGTTTTTCTTTTTTGTAAAAGTATAAAAATTAAATTAAAAGTTAATATTAGTCTATAACATTTTCATATCATGGAAAATTTTGAAGTTTATAATACTAAAATTATCTAATAAATAAAATCAGTGTAAGAATTCATAGTACACTTAAGGTGAATATTTATCCAAGGCTCACAGCTAATCTGCTCCAAAAAAAATATGATCGTTCAAGTCATACTTTAGTACGCAAACACGGCAGAACAAAAGGATTAGACATAGACAATCTTGTGTTTCTTGTAACTCTCAGCTTAAAGCAATCAAATAAAAGAAATCCCGCAGAGTTTACAATCAGCGGGCACATCACACGATAAGGCCGCAGAACTAAAGTAAATTTACAGAAACAAAAGCAAACATTAGAGCAGATTAGTGGACGTTACGCGGACGCAACGATGCAAAGTTAATGCCAGTATCAATAGTTCTGGAGTCGCAATCAGTAGATTTGCAGTAATCTCGGCAAACGCACCGAGCGATAAAGAGTACGGGCGGGCGGTGGAGCAAGGCATGGGCGAAGAGACCAGACGGTCTGAAGGACCGAGGTTGGTTTTGTCAGGGTTAAAAAAGTAGAAGAAATTATTTTTACAAAAGGATCAAGATTTGGATTCTAATCGATGAGTGTGGCCAAAATGCCTTTGAAAGACGTGAAAAACTAGAAGAGAAAAATAACAGTGAAAATATTATAGTCAAGTCTACAACGACAGCCATAAAAAGTCAATAAGGTTTATTCCGGTCTTCGAATGCGAATAAGGTATATTGTAATTAATTTTCATGTGCTTACGAAATGGGAGCTTCAAACAACCCTGCCTTCTGATGAAACTGAAACAACCTACGAAAAAAACTCCACCCCTAAAAAATGCATAAATCAATTTCCATTTTGATCCCAACACAATCTTTTCCAGATCGTATCGTAAAAATAAAGTGTAACTAATCAAATCATATTGCGAACGCCTTTCCGAATCGCGTTCGCTTGTAGCTTAGACGGGGCTATTATCATGCAATATTGATAGAAGCTTGGTATAAAGCAGCCGAGTTAAGACGGCGGGCACTCTCTGCGTCCCACGTGCCCTTTATCTACAAGATATTGTAAATATTAGGTACAATTGTACCCACAAACAAAGCCCGGATTACTTCTATAGTTCGTCCAATTGTTGATATTTGCTTTTTTATTGGGTCGTTCAAACGATATCTGTGTTTGAGGAGTGTAATCCGAGCTGTAGTGATATAGTTCGTAATGTGAGGCGATGATTGGAGGATAATAAGGTGATCTTGAAGACGAATTATGGATTGTTGTCCAATAAACGGACGAAATTACCGCCAGAAGACGTCTGTTCGAATTTTAATCATATATATTCTTGATAATGTCAACGGATTAATGCAAACTCTGTAAGTTTATGAACTATCTCAAGAGATTATAAACTCTAGATAAATTGTGAACTGAAGATTCTATATACTTATTGCGATTCAAATAGAATAATACAACGAATCAGTACACCAGTCTCCAATCTATCTGTTTTGGTGTAACAGTGTAACATCCCATAATAATGATTCTAATGTAATGTTACTAAGAGTATGTAACATTGTTTTAAGTTGTACAGCATTCACTTTTACTACGCAAGCCAGTAAAAACCCAAAAATATTACTTAAACACATCAAAAGTGTAATTCGCCCAAATAAAACACCAATAACAATAACAGGTCCTGAAAAACAAAACGCCGACATTTTGATAATAACGTAGAACACACACGTAATGCCTAAACACACACAAACACCCATTAACACACACTCTATTACACACATAACATATTTAGGGATGGGAAAGTGAAATTTGCAAGAATATATCGATGAAATGTAAACAGGGGGGCGAGTATATTGACGAGGTCGCAAACACATGGCGCAGAATCAGCAAAGAAAGATTATTAAAACAATGGTTTTGAACTAAATACGGGGACAGAGGGGTTATTACAATATTTGCTGGCATCTCGTTATTTTTAAGTATCAGTACGGCTCCCAAAGTTTAGGGAGGGGGACTAAAATATGGGTTGGGTAACGGAATTTATGATAAAGAGTTTTTGAATGAGGATATTTTGTTTGTAAATAGGATTGTGGATTTTTGCCTATGTTTGTTTTTGTTGTAATTTTCGCTTGGAATGGATGATGCTGAAATATTGGGCTGAGTTTTTTTTGCAGTTATGAAAATTAGAGGAAAAGAAAATTGACTGCGAATGAAACAAAACAAAAGAGAAAAGATTGATGAAATACTAATCCAGTGAGTAACAGCAAGATTTACCAAAGCTAAAATATTTGTCCTCGATTGCTTTACATCAAAATACAATAGAATATAATTTCTATGAAAATAATTTCCATTAGGAAAATAAATTGTGACAGAAATTTCGAAAAATATTTGACCAATTCACAACCCATCACAACCTGAACAATGAAGATTTTTTTTAAGCCTTTACCTGCCCACTGCTGGGCAACGGTCTTGCCCAATTCTGGCAGGTATTTTTTTCTTGAGCAGTTGGCATACTCGAAATCGGTAAATATTTTTCAAAAAACAAAAAAGCTTAAAAAAATCGTTTCATCTTCACTCACATCAAAATCAACCCTTCCCCGCTGAGTAAAAACGCGTAAACTTTGAGAGCCTGCGGAACGTCATAGCCCGGGCGACATAGCGTTGTAAATTATAATGTTTTATGGTTTAATACTGCAGATAAGGCGCGGGAGGGTAAGGAGCCTATTATTAACCGTGTTAACTGGGACCGGGGGTGGCCTCACCTCACGCCGTTTGTACGCTAAGCGACTTTCGGTGGCGACTTTTTATGCGAGTGTAAAGTAAAAGTGGTCGGGACTTGAAGTGTTTTATAGTCTGTGGTGTTGTAAAAATGTTATGTACTGTGAGTTATTGTTGGTGCTGTACACTATGCTGATGAAGTTTCTAAATGAGTCTTGAAACTTTCATTCATTTTTCTGCAATCGACTAAGGGCTGATTTTACCTCACTTCTGTTGAATAAAATTGTCGACTAACAGGTTTGTGAGAAACAACTGTCAACAGTTTTAAATATATTCGCAGAATCAGAGGTTACAAGGTTTAGAAGCTTAATCGAGCTAACCCTTATAATAGGTATTACTACACGGCGTTTAATTGTAAGTTTAATTTACAACCTCAATGACACAAAAGGTATTTAATTTGTGAATCCTGACCATTGAGCACCACGCTAACTAACTTATCTTTGGAGTATTCTAGTAAAGCTCGAACTGACGTATGAGATAAAAGAGAAACACATAGTATATTATTGTATTTTACCAGCGATAAAAAGACTTTAAACCACACACTAATGCCAAAAAACAATATATTCTAAGTCTCACCACAAATGCTTTCAACACATTACCAGCAAGCAGGGAGTCGCTAGTCGCCCCGTCTGCACCCGCCCTTAGAATATGATTTTTAACGAGCCATCCCCAAGTATGTAATTGTGTCTGAATGCGTTTCGTAATGATTATTTATGTAGCGTGGAGAGGCGTCTGGATAAATTATTTTTTATTATTTCCATTGCATAGAGTGTAGTCCTACCCTTTGTGTTGGGGAATTAAAACTGCTGAATTGGGGTAATGTTTTGTCTTGTTGGGATGGAAATGCAATTTCTGCACATGTTGTTGAAATAAGTACGAATATGAAATAAGTTACAAAAAAAAAGGATTACATCAAAAAGAAACAAACGATAGTGTGATGGTTAACAGGTGAGAAAGAAAAAATAAGTGTTGAGATAACCCCAAGTTAAATGGGACAAGGGCAGAGATATGATAATTGTGAACTAAGCCATAAGTTCGAGTATGTAAAAGTTATGCAATTTATTCAGAGATTTTATAATCGCTATTGTTGCAATTTTAAGAAAGCTACGATTAAAACAAATAGAAAGTCATTTTTCAAGAAAACATTTGATTTATGTAACGACACCACGGTCAAGCCTCATATCGCATGCACATACAAGGCTTCCACACTTAAACGACACGTTGTCATCGTAAATCGATGGCAATTAAATATTTAAAGTGACAAGCACTGACAGTCAACTGGACGGCTAGTTTTCAACGCCTTCTTTGCTGAAGAAATTGTTACCTTGGTTATATTTCAAAGGACAAGAAAAATGGGTGTTACATTTTTAATTCAAATGGCCACGACATGTCTGTGATAGGTGTAGGATTCAGCAGGTATTCTCTGGAGTTCGATTTTTATGGTGTAAGGCTGTTTATCATGTAGATTTATAGGTTTCATTGAATAGGAAGTAGCACTTTATTCAGATGACAAATAACATGCTTTATGTGTAACTGAAATAACCTTTTAACATTGTATTCATCATTGTGTACAACTTTTAGAATGAGACCAATCCTGAAATCCCAAAAATAAAAGTAAGATTGCTTAGAGTGCCAGGTAAGTCATCGCTAAACGACGTCACAATTCTGTCACGCACAGCTCCAACAATCTCCTCACCCTAGACAACTCTACCTTATTGACGACCAAATAAATCGAAGCCAAACGACGTCCGACACATATTTTCGCACAAAAATCGTGTGCATTTTAAATCAACGAGTTACCGAGTTGCCGGGGCCTGGTATAATGAAATCGTAAATCGGCTCGGTTCTCGTGGATAATAGTGAAATATAAATTGGGCGGTCGCGGTTTGGCGCCCGTCGGTCCGTTGGCCGACATTTTTGCGGGCTCGCTTCAATCACGCGTTTTATAACGTCAGTGCACGTGTGGCCCAACTGTTGTCACAATAAGCTAAGCTGCGAGTAGGCGAGTGGCGAAGTGTGGAGGAGGCCTTATGTAAACTGAGAGTTTGTCACCAATCAAATGTAGCAGTAAATCTGCTGTAAGTGACACTTATTAAATTTTAAGAGCAACAACCTATCTTGTATGTTAACTTTAAGGGCAATAGATAAACATGTAAGTAAGCATAGAAACATGGACGGGAAAGAATTCATAACATCGGAAATAAAAGCACCTTTACGCTACTTGCTAGACTATACAGCAGACGAAACACAAGGTAACAGCTCAATCCACTCCTAACTATCCACAAGTCACACACTTTAAACCGCAAAAATTAAAACCTATAAACTTCCACGAACAACGCACTAGATTTATAAACCCTACCAACGCTAACACACTTTCACGTGTCGATGGATCCGCGTAAAAGCCTAAAAAGAGAAAAAAAAAAGTCATTGGGTCCTACATGCATCTTTTTCGCCCGGGCTGACAAATGGCTATGAAATGGCCAGGACGGCCCAGTGCGGGACACCGAACGTAAAATCATTCACAAATTGTGATGCCATGGTTAGTTCGGAGGTTCGGACGTTCGGCGCAGGGTTAGCGCGAAGGGTAGTCGTGTTTTTCGGTTTTAAGTGTTGTGCTTTTTTTTCGAGGTGGCGATAGTGGGTTAAGAATTTTTTGGGCTTTTAGCGTGGTGTCAAATAAGGAATGACCTCTTTTAGGTTGATAATGCAATACAGGCGAGTTAATGAAGGAGTTTTGATTGTGATTTAAACGGAGTGTTCCCTAAGAATGTCTTATTTATTTATACTCACTCAAAACACTTAACAGAGAAAAGAAAGAATACAGATAGAAGAGTATTAGTACTGCCTATTTCAATAGTCATTTCTTCCAGCAGACCTGCGACAGAAAAGTTGGATGACATACGAAGACACAGAGTCACGTCACGAGTGTGTAGACGGAAATAAGGAAACTTAAAATAGACTAACAACCTTATAACTTAACTAATTATATATAAATTACACATATACCTTAACTAAATAGAAGATTAAAAATACATATAATATGTATATATAATTACAAGATCGTAGAGAGGGAATCATCTTAGACTTGTTTATTGAATAGTATACATTTAGGAGTCACGGATTTAAGGTAGCAGTGAGTTCCGCAGTCGTACTGCATGAAAAGAGAAGGAGTGGGAGGGGATAGAAATTAGTATGGGAGGAGAACTTAAGATGATGCCTATAGTGGGATCTACACCGGACATCAGCAGGGCGAGTGAAGGAGAAGTGATCGCGCAGATATTCAGACTACGTATGGTTAAACAGGATGTTGAAGAGGAAACATAATACTCGAGTGTTCCTGTGAAGGTCGATAGGGAGCCACTTCAGATCCTTGAGGAATTGAGAGACATGGACGTATTTTCTCAGGTTTGCAAGCAATCAAGCATATTTAAGAACTCCACCGTGGCATAAATTATGTATAAAATGCTACAACAACACAAATTATCGCTTGCATTATTCATTGATAAGTGCACAAATATTGCAAAAATATATTAAAAACATGAATTTACTAAAAGCTTGATTCGCACAATCAGCTGGTCTATACGAGTATTGGCCAAATGGTTTTTGACTAATTTAAATAAAAGTTCCACTCTTACACGTTCATAGACAATAAGCTTCAAACGCATGTTTAAAACCTAGCTCCAACACGGTAACCCTATCACCGCCACTTTTTATCTGAACGCCATCAATAAAAAAGTCTGTACAAAAAAAAACAGAAAAACAAAAGCCGTGACGTCACTAGGTAGGTTTTCGCACCGGCAAACGGCGAGCGTATAAATCAAGCGCTACGCAAGCGTGGAGTCGGCTCCGGCCGAATTGTGGCGTTTTATGGCCTTTTGATTTACACAACCACTATTCGCTACGTATTTTAATGTGCGCTCGATAGTCCGTGTTGCGAGCGACTGTACGTAAATAAAATTCAGAAATCGCTCAATAAAAATCGTCACATATCACCGTTATATTGCAAGTTTGTTGGAATATCTTCCGGGTTTTTATCGATCTTTGGCACAACACTATTTATGTCAGTGTCATTATGGGCGGGTATGACAGACGGTTGACGTAATTGCACTATAAAAACCTGTTTCAAATGACAGATTAACATTGCATTCGCGAATCGCACGTGATGTTGTGTAAATTTTGTTTATGATCGACATAAATTTGATCGTCGACTGTTAATAAATATAACAATAACATATGGGACACATGTTCGGGCACCCGGCTGTAAATGTCACTAAATAGCTACTAGTCAAATTTATAAGTCGCAAACGACATACAAATTGCATATTTAAGTGTTATTTATTTGATAACGCTCAAATATTAATTTTATTTTTGTTTTATTGTTACGACGACGTGTCGATTAGATTGGGAATATTTTGGTACAGCAATATTATAGTGCTCGACTATTAAGATATTAATGTCTAGCCTTGAAACATGTTCTCGTCCTGTACTTTCTAAAAACTTTAAACAGCAAGATTTAACTTAGGATATTTAACATTTTCAGCGTAATTTTTGTCATAATTTTCCTACTTTATATTTTCTCAACCATTGTATTTTTTCTGAAAATATTAGAATTATTTTATATTTACCATCATCCCTCGAACTCTCTCCTCCCTATTTCACTCTGAATGACTTTGACGGACACGAGCGCATCATGGTTGATCAACTGGTGTCCCCGGCCCTCCGCTCACTCACTCACTCATTCATTCATCCGTTCGTTCATTCACTGCGACGTCGGTTACGAGTGATCACCGATCACCTTACGTCGGTTTTATTCGTTCGTAAGCGGAATTTAAAAAAGGAACGAATGAACGGCGGTTTGTTTTCGGCATTTTTGGTTGCAACTTGCAGTGTTAGTTTGAGACTGGCCGTTTTTGGGATGAAAACTTTTTAACTGTTTCTTTTTTACCTATAGTAATTTTCAGTTTAGGTTTTCGACTGCAAATGATTGTAATCGATATAAATAGCGGACTTTAATCGGACGATAATCCACATCAAAATCAATGCAAATGTTTTTCTTTTAATTTTCCCTAAAAGATTTATGATAAAATGATAAGAATTCGCAAATCATTACGGTTTTGCTTACATTTATTGTGAATGGAGTTTCCCATGATTGTGGTATCGCTAGACTGGTTGAAGTCCGTTTGATATTTTTTTATAAAAGCCTGTAGGTATTAAGGCATCCATCAAAATGTTGTTATTATTGGGGTTCGGTGAGTGGTCGCCTTTGTCGCCGCGATGACGTGATGTCGCCTTGACACGTGACAAGCTGTCCTCGATATGTCACGCGTCGCGGTGTAGGGTAGACAACTAGACACTATTTAGTGGTTTGCGGTTTCTTTTTCTTATAAAATCAATGAACAATAACATAAAGGCCAGATTTATTATTTTGATTAAATAGGAAGATAGTCGTATTTAGGAAAATGAGATCCTAAATGCAAAAATAATTTATGACGTATTCAATTCAATAATTATAAATTATTCTCCAATTCTTCACGAAAGAATTTTAATTTACAGTACCAGTTTTTAGCGGTCCTTCTATAAGGTATGACAAACTTAATTTCTTTCAGTATTATATAACTGCACAGCACATGTGTGAGTACTGTGTTCTGACTGTAAATCTTCCATTTACTGTATCTATGCGTCGTTCGTTGACTTGTGTGTGCCCTAGCAGTTGAGTGTGTCATTCTTTCTCTAATGTCTCTCTGATGGTGGCACATGTGTCATTTGGTTCCCTTCATGATAGTTGAGCTGAGTGGTGCCAATCCATGCATCATGTTCGCCAACGGGCGCCATCAGTTGGGATGGGTCATAACTTGGTTGCTTCGGCCTGTTTCTAATTAATTATTGTATTTGGAATTTGTTTATTGCCGACTTCATTTTACTCTAGACGTCTTTTTACATCGTTCTCACATATGTGTAATTTTCCAACAAGAATGATGTAACTAAACACTTGTAATTGAAACTTATTGATGGAAAGTTAAGTGTCCGTGAAGATTCTTGCACATTTTTCTTCATAGAAACCTACCTACTGACGCTTGCGAATGTACAAATAGATTAATCTTTTTTTTGTTTGTCAATTGAAAAGTACCTAAGGTTTATTTGAAATAAACTATTTTTTGATTTATGTAAATGCTGGAAAACCATAGAATATAAAAGCCAAAAACAGCAACCAAGAAATAAAATACGATGTGCACCAGAAATCTTAAATTTAGTCGGACGCGTAGGTACTTAACAAAGTCCGCAAGAATTTTTCTGCTAACTTCAGTTTAACTGTGGAGTTTAAAGCCTAAACCGTGTTTATTGTTAAACTAAGCCGAGATATCCTCTTTCGTATAATAAGTTTGGAAAAACTAGTTCTGATATAACGTCTTATCTGCTTGAGTTAAATTGTAAAGTGTGTTTGTATAGGATCACACATACTTTAAACCTTTAAAAGAAAATTGCCATTTTTTTCTGTTATGTAACTATGCAATGAAGGTACCCATATAACAAGTAGCAATCAATGATTACTAGCACCAAAACTTAAATAACTTCTTACCAAATAGGATGCTACTGAAAAAAGAGGTAACAAGTCAACATAACCTTAAAAAAAAAAGGTACTAAAAATAACCTTACGAATTCGGCTTCCTCTTCAAAATTGCCGGCTCCCATTCAAAATTCGCACCCATAACACACAGCCAATACAAACACGCCATAAAGCATGGAACACATCGAAGCGATCACGACTACCCGCGCCAAATAATCGCCGATCATAAAAAAAACCGCCTTAACGGTCTGCGAACTTTCCTATAGCATTCCAGTCACGTCGAACCGAACTGATTGACGGGAGACGTCTGCGCCTTCTAGAAACACCCCTCACACCCTGTACCACCCCCACCTTAAGGGTGTTTCGCCCCCACAACTTGACCTGTGATCGGAGCTAGAAACATGTGAAAAATGTCATTAATGCACTCCCGTGGTGCCTTATTGAGTGCCTTGTGTAGTAGGGTTATTGTCACGCCGTCACGCGTCGCGTTTAGGTGTTAGCAGTAATCATGCGGTTGATTACAGGGTGTGTTTATGGGTTTATTTTTAATTAGATTTGCCTTTTCTTGTAATGTGGTTTTATTGATAGTAATGGCATGTGTCTTTAATGATAAGGCTGAATGAGAAGCTTGATATGATTTGGACAATGAAGACTGAAAGAAAACGTATTATCAACATTTATTATTTCAATGGTGAACGAAAGAAGTCAAACTTTTTGAATATACGACTTTATTAGCTTCAGCCAGCGGCTTCACCCGCGTGAAAAGTGTTTTTTTTTATCCCAGGGGAACATTATACCGCAATGAAAAATACCCTTTATGCTATAGACTATAATCTAGCTCTTTTCCAAATCCCATCTAGATTCGGTCACCTATTCTGGCGTGATTGAGTGACAAACATACATCAATCCCAACTTGCGCATTTATAAGTTTTTTTTTTTTCGAATATTCCTAACCTTTTCTTTAGTCCTTGACTGACTGTAGCTAAAGATGTCTTATAGATAGACTGGTACAAACCCAAATCGTAAGGTAAATCCTCTTCAGATAGGGGTGACTGCAAAGTTTATTAATTTGGTCCAGATCGTGGCGCGCGTGGTAGCTTACAAATTTGGATTGTTGTACTTCACAATAAATAAATTATTTGACGACATTTGTTTGATGATGTTGATTGAAAAAAAAGTGTTGCCAATCGTAGCATTGGGACTAATGGATAACGTCTTCGAGTAAAATATTCGATGAACTAAGATTTTTTTGGATCAAGAAATAATTGAATAAAAGAGGTTTTGGGATACAGTTTGTATGTCTCTAAGCATTATACTAGAGGCTTTTAAGATCTGTTTTTGTTTTAAAATTAAAGGACCAAGTTTACAAGTAGAGCTCAGAATATGTGGTGCTTTATAGTAGCAAATATTTCCTAACAAACATGACTGTTGTTGTAAATAATATTGTTTTACGCTTGGGGTTTTTGTGCTTTTATTATTTTTGTCTTAAACTTTATTTTTCTGATTATTTATATTACCTGTAGTGAGTTTTAATCGAACAGCACCCAGATAGACTATCCTAACCAAGAACTGCTATCACCTATCCATCCGTCAGTCCCACAATGACCTCGGGAACAATCCACAGCCTCGCACATCAGAGGCCAGTATTGAGATTTACGGCCCGCGATTAGAGGGGTCAAGGTCACCGCTCGATACGTTAACCTGCGCCATTCTGTGTCAACAACCCTGCTTCATGGAATAAGGGTTGAAATTATTGGGAAATTTTGATGGTTTTGACATTTGAGAAATATTTTGTGGCCGGGCGCTTTTCTTCAGACTCTTTTCTTATTTTATATAATATGGTAAAATGGTTTCTAAATCTAAGGCAAAAGATAAGTAATTCTTACAGCGTTGAGTTTAAGCTTGCTTTTATATGGATATTTGCCTTTCTGAAAACACAGGACCAATATTTACAGGTGGAAAACTCTTTGGTATGTGAAAACTGATTCCAATTTTGTTCGTATGTTGTCTATGTAAACTTCCTCGAATATTACACCGTTTGCCTCCGCCCGGATTACTCCAGCAACACATCTAACTAAGAACATAAAAACTCCAAGGCTGTACCATCAATACACACGCAATAACGCGAAACTCGCAAACAATAGACATTAATAAGACGGGCCGGGCACCGGGTCCGGACATAACGGGTCGGCCGCGCTCTGGGATGCGCTTATTAAAACATTTTCACCCGGGCAATATCTGACGATAGCGAGACGTGTACAATATGTGCCGAGCAAACTCTGGCCGCATGTGACGACCTGTGGGAATCGCTGAGAAAACTTCATTAACTCCGCCGGACGCCACCCGGTGGACCCCCTTCTCCGGCAGCAGTCCGGGTGTACGGGACCACCCCACGGTGACGGACGCGACGAGCGGACTCCCCCGTCCGCTTATTACGTCGCGAACGTGCCGCAGAATCGAAGAAATGTGACGTAAATACGTGAAGCGTTTGAGAAAGAATCGGGCCGCTGATTGGCCCGGCTTTGTGTTCGGTTGACCGTTAATTTGATCTGTATCTGAGGGCGCCCACTCATTTTTTCCTCGGGATTATTATTGATGCGATCGATTCGTTTTGATGGGATGCCGATACGTCGGTTATTTTCGGGCGAGCCCGTAATATTATTGTCGCGTCTTTTTGTAATGGCGGTGACTTGTAATCAGATGGCGATCCGCACGGTTTGCTTCTAAATCCGATTGCCTACAGCTAAAACTCTATGAGCATTAAAGAAAGATGAGTCTGTTACCGTCAAGCTGCCAACAACTTATCACGTTTTCTGCAATGTTAACACAACTGCTCGATGCCAAGTATCCACGTCTCCATTAAAAGTCTCAGTACTTTACAAAAATGCACTCAGGCGCATCATCCGGAGACGTTCCGGTTCTTGGAAGACCACACGCGTGCGTCCCGTTGACGTACGACCGATATAACTGCCAAGTTGCGTTCCGTTCTACGCGAAGAGTGACAAAGTGTGAGCTTTGGAGTAATTACGCATGTTTTAAAAATGTGAGGTAAGTAGAAATGTAGGTGTCAATCAGCGAGGAAGATTGACGTTGAGTTGGTCCACTTTGCCGCCTCGAGTTCTTAAAGGCTAATAACAAAAGTCGTGTGGGCCGTTTGTTTAGAAATGTGATTCACTGAGATACGTCATATTAGTTAATCTTTGAGGTACCAAGAAGCTATTACAGATGTTTAGTAAATTAGTGTCAAATGGCTACAAATCTTTAGCAAGGAGTGTTACTGCAGGGTATAAGAGTTTTGACGAAATTGTCTTATTTTTATACAAGTCGATGAGGCTTCGACCAAGACGGAACGTCAGTATATCTTAGCTAAATATTGAAAGAAATTTTAAGACTTCGAAAACTGTAGAATTTCAGTTTACATTCAAGCTAAATTACCAAGAAAAGCCTTCGCACAAAACTAGTATCAAAAAGATTACAATTTTTCTTTCAGTTGCCAAAAGAAAACATCAGAATTCAGAATGATGGCCGATGAGTGACGGATGGACAGATATAATTATAATATTTGATGCCAAAGAAAATATATTTAGTCTTTCCTCTAATCAATCATTTACGTGTCATTTTTGATAAACGGCGTTTCAACAAGTCTCTGAGATATTTTTTTTGTTTTTGGAGAGAATAGAATAATTGTTATTGTAGAGCTTTTAGACTAGCCAGGTCTGATCTAGTGCTTCGAAATTAAGAATTTCGGTTCCCCCGTCTCCTAAGTCCTGACCATACCCATATCTGTCGCAAACTTCTAACGCATCTAGTTAGGGTCCCGTACCCAAAGGGTAAAAACGGGACTCTATTACTAAGACTCCACTGTACGTCTGTCTGTCTGTCTCTTTGTGACTAGGCTATGTCTCATGAATCGTGATAGCTAGACAGTTGAAATTTTCACAGATGATGTATGTCTGTTGCCGATGTAACAACAAATACTAAAACAAAATAAAATAAATATTTAGGCGGGGATCCCATTCAACAAACGTGATTTTTCTGCCTACGTACACGAGTTCGACTCGCACTTGGACGGTTTTTAATACATTTATGCACAAACACCATAATTATCATTTCAGCCGCATGAAGTCCACAGCCGGAAAAAGGCCTGCCCTGAAAGTCACCACGATAGTTATTCAAGCTATATAAGGCCAAGTAAATAATAAACAAAAAGAAGTTTTTTAGAAAGTAATCGAAGAAAAACTAAATACTTACCCAGTCGTTTAATCTTTACAATTGATTTCTTTGACGAGCTGACCAGGACTTCAAGGAACATTTTATTGGACACAAGTAAAATTTCAAAAACCCCCGACACATTTATCTTGCGAAAACACCCCGCTTCAAACAGTAAAACGCCCATAACTTTTGAACGGCTGAACCGATTTTATTCAAACATAGCTAAGAACACTCTCGACAAAATCACCTTTCAAACAAAAAAAAACCTAAATTAAAATCGTTTCAGCCGTTTAGGCGCTATGATGCTACAGACAGACACACAGATACACAGATACACAGCAACACACTTCAAACTTATAACACCCCTCTTTTTCCGGCGGGGGTTAATTAAAAACAAAACCATTTAAACATCAGTCCTTTGTTCTTTAATTTTTTGCATCACATTTAATATGACTTTTAAAAACCTAAAGCTCCTTTTAATATCTCAGAAAAACATCGCTAAAATAAATATAAAACAGAATTAAGAGCCGGGACAGATTAACCCTTCAACGTCAAATGTCTTTTTACACCGGGACAGATGGAGCCACCGCTTCACTGTCAATCACACGTCAGCGGACGGATTTTTGTCCGTCCGTCCGTCAGTCCGTCCATCCGTCGAAACGCGTAACTCGACTCTGGGAATCCGCTTAATCTTTATTGACGTTACGTCTTTCGTTTTCTCAACTATTTACGCCAATTTCTACTCTATTTACTGATACATAAAGGATATAGATGTGCAGTTTGTTATATTGCAAATATATTTCAAACTGTGTTCATTAGTAGCTCGTTTTGCTTTTAAGTAGACAACGTCTGTTATTTTTTATTGATTGATTTTTTTACGTTCTTGTTTATGGGTTAAAGAATATCTATCGTATAAGTGTGTGTTTGTTTGTATGCACTATCTGTTTTCTTTGTAATACGATCAAATAAGAATTTATGAAAAATTATTGTTTCATGTTTAGAGTATATAGGGTATATATTTGCTAAACAAGTTGCCTGTTATCCGACTACTTGTGGGCGGTTAACTGTTGTGCCTTAAGATGCAATAATGACCCTAAAACAACTTCTTGAGATCGGTCTCGGTGTAAGGCAACTACCGATCTTGTTACAGACAGTTTACAACCACGACAGCTGCATTTAAACGTGCTTCACCGTCTCAACCGAGTATTACATAACATTATATAAAACTAGCTTTTTCCGGCGTCTTCTTCCGCGTGACAAGTGTTTTATCATCCCAAGGAAACATTATACCTAGATGAAAAGTAGCCTATCTGCTATTCCAGATTATAATCTCCTCCAAATTTCATAAAGATCCGTTCAGTCGTTCTGGCGTGAATAAATACATACATCCATACGCACATCCATACAAACTTTCACATTTTAATATTAGTAAGATAACAAGTAGGTATGATAAAACCAAAGCAGAAAAAATGATAGCCTTATCCTTAATCTGTTCCAGAGAAGATCTTGTATTGTAGGACAAGGAGCGGAATAAAGAAATATAATTTACTAGCTGACCCGGCAAACTTTGTTTTGCCATAAAAACACCAAACATTTATCTACCCTACCTTACATTACCTACCCTACCCTACCCGACCCTACCCTACCCTACCCTACACTACCCTACACTACCTTCCCTACCCTACATTACCCTACCCTACACTACACTACCCTACCCTACCTTACTCTACACTACCTTCCCTACCCTACCCTACCCTACACTACCTTCCCTACCCTACCCTACCCTACCCCACGCTACACTACCCTAACCTACACTACCTTACCCTACCCTACCCTAAGATTCAATTTAAAAAAATCTTCACATAAACCATAAAATACGAATAAAGCCTAAAATTTGGAACTAACTACGAAAAGTGACATTGATTTTTATATATATAGATGCCGAAAATTAGCACATAACATCAAGTATGTGGGATACATACTTGATGTTATGTGCTAATTTTCTAAGGCTAAAATGCCAGGTTGAAAAACCTAACAACACTTTGCTCAACCTATCGAATCCAGGACCTCAACAGAAGCGTTTGCAACCTCTCTACGAGGCAGTCCCCGAAAATTATTCACCAGTTCAAACATCAAATTACTATGTAAAACCATTTATCGAGTTGTCAATCCAAATTGTTAGCAAAAGGCCTGTCAGTCTGCACAACATCAGAGTGCTAACAATATCTAGGATATTATTCTAATTCTAGTCCAAACGTCTGACGTCTGGCTGCTGTGGACTAAGTCTAGAAATGTATTTCAGATCTGTGACATTTTAGACAAGTTCTTGACCAAGAGACTTTGTTATTTTACTTTTATTTGGACTTTTGACTGATTTTGTGATTGCATTAAAATTAGCTGTCCGTTTGACCAGAAGGATCCGAGATATTTCACTTTTCTACTTCTTGATCGTATAAATTACAAGTTGGTACATATACGATTCTTAACGTCAAGAGACCTATGAAGTTGGCTTTTTTTATTGGACATTAAACAGATTTAGTGACGGCATTAAAATTTGCTGACCACGCGACCAGAAGGTCAACTTGTCTGATTTCTGATCTTAGAAATTACTGATCTTAGAGGTACAGAATGCGACCTTGCCCTGACTCTTTTAAATTGGTCCAATATTGGGGGAAGAAATAGGCGAGAGCCAAACCTCGAATGACTTTTTACTTAGGAAATTCAGTCGTATGTCTGTGACCGCATTTCCTCTTAACTGACATCACCAGTGACTGAAGTACTAAATCAGATATATTGATAAGAGATGATTCAACGTAGAATAGAAACATATTGGCAGAAAATTCACCAGAGGCCTCTCGTGAATTTTCTGGTTAGAAGGAATCATTCTATCAGCGATGGCGACTATCGAAATGCCATTGATCACATATTATGACATTTCGATAGCGCTTTGCAATCCTATACGTTTTTGTCATTATTGAGCAGGTACAAATTTTAATCCTTATTGTCATCACCGGTGGCTGAGGTACTAAATCAGACTGATGGGGTAGACAAGAGATAACTCTATGCAGATAGACCTTTATGGGCACGTGAGCAAACTAGCTTCCTACAATACCACCCATTCATTACGCACAGAACGATCATCTCTTACACCTTAAACAATAAACCCCAGGCTCCATCAAAAACAACACGAACCCAACCACAACATTGACCAACACTTCTCCAACAAGCCGAACTATCCATTTCCAAAAACCGAAATCTCTAAACACGCACCTGACGGCCATTTCACTGGAAGACAAACACGCAAGCAGCAAAGCAAACAGACAAACACGCGGACACACGTGCGCACAAACATGCGGACACACACAGTGGTCGTGCGCGCGCAACCTTACGTTTCAACGGCTCTTTGTCGAACAAACACTGTTTTTTTTTGCTTTGCTTTAGTTGTTGAGATGTTGTGGATACGCCTTTATGGATTATATTTCATTAGAATAATAAGCTCTAATCTATGAAGAAGCATAGTTGGATACGAAGACATTGGCTTTACTAATAACACCATGTTTACATTGGAAGGTTATATATATATATCGGAGGAAGGTAAATGATCGCTTGTAAACTTATTAATTCAGTTTTATTTAATTGGCAACATTTAGCTTCTGATTCAAATTTCAATTAGATTTTATTCGATTGACAACACTTCATTTCCCTTATGTCAAAATACTTGAATTCGATTGGATGTTCAAAGCGGTGGTTTTGTCGGATGTGTGCTTGAGCCAATAATGAAGCGGCGAGCGCCATACTTGGCGATCTGTGTGGGGTCCCCGCCATTGTGGAGCTAGAGTTGGAAAGAAAACGCGCGGACACGCGTTTGGTGTTTGAAAAAGAGTTTGGAGGAATTCTAAAGAGGCGTGTATAAACTTGACAAAGTGTGGTTTTGTTGAAAGAAAGCGAAACTATTGGTGGCCGAATCCACTGCTTCGTTGTTGGATCAAGGATTATCTCTAAAACGGCATAAGTTACCTGCTTTGTGCGAGCATAACCCACGATAAGCCCACAAGTACGAGGGTATATGGAAGGAAGCCCTCGTGTTTCCGACATCAGAAGTATGAACCAATGCACGCACAAGGCGATGCTAGATCAAATGAGACGAGTAATGGCTGGCGCGCTCTCTTTGATGCGCAAAAATTTGCATGGAAGTACCTACCTACATAGAGAGACGTTTCGCAACTCGTCGGCTACTGGAGGGCGGAGACAGGAATATTATGTTGCCCGAATTCAACCGTATAGTGTGGCCTATCCTAGACAATATGCGAAGTCCGGTTGCAGATAATGTTAATGATGACATCGATGCCCAATTCTGACTAGATACCTACTGGGCAAACAACTGTGGTGTACATATGTACAGGGAAGTATAAACTTGAGTATTCTGACAATAATTAGTACCTATCTAATGCCTTGTGAAGTTTAGCCACAATACCTATTGTTTTTCTTGGTATAAAGTGGCTAAAATTTAAAATAAATTTCTATTTTCGTTATGATGCTAAAAGAAACTTAGCCAGTTTCATACTGTCAGTGGAAATCGCATGAGAATAAGACGACTTGTGTAAATACAGTGCAAGAGAGCAAACATCCTTAAGCTACAACTTGATTCAACAAAACATTACGCTTGTGTGAAAACTTGCTCATAGACATGAATTTTTCAGGCATTCGTTCAATATGCAACAAATAGCATGGACGTCTGAGCCCTTCAACATGGCTGCTGTGGATACCACAAGACCTGTTGTGACCAGCTGTGTGTGGTGATACAAGTGCGGAGCTCAGGTTCCATTTCAAAAGGCAACATAACCCGCAGCCTACAGCGCTATGAAAGAGGAAATCTAGTGGTGTTATACATGCCACTGCGGTGATCAATCCATTTAATATTTTCTGGTAGCATCTGGGAGTCTGGACTTGTGCATGTGAGCATGGTCGGCACTGCTGCCTGACCCATCCGGGAGTACAGGCTTAAGGTATGTTACTTTGATTGATCTGCATTCAACAATTGCTGCATCTGCATTCAGCTGTACATTTTTGTGGCAGCTGAAGTATGTATTGGGTTTGGATTTACCGAAGTTTTACAATTAATTCTTGCATTCATTGCAATCTATAACTATTGCATTATTTTGTTTCATGGAAATGTGTCATGTAAGTTACAAAAAAAAAGAGTAAAAAAAAAAAATTCAAACAGCGCTATATGTGTTATGGTGTTGATACTGTATGTTTCTTTCAATAATCATCGAAAGATTCGGGACCCCATTAGCTGTAATATGCTGCTTGAAATAACTTATTGAATAGGTGCATTAATTTTTTTATGATCAATTAAAAAATGAACAAATCATTTTTACATGGACAGAATGAGAAGTCAGTCCATGTCACGCCATCTATTGATATCCTTGCTTTGTTCGAGCTTTGAAATATTTTGTTTCATCAAGTATTTAATCTTTTTTATTCACCAACAAAATAAACAACAAAACGATTTTCGCAATTTTATGTTTCTAATGTACTCGGAGCATTGGAACGTGGGGACGAAACGCAAAGAAATGAGATTGCATTACATTATTATGTTGTTAGAACAATTAACGTAGTTTTATTTTCTCTATGAGAACAATAATACACGGTTTTGTGACTGTCATAAGCATAAGATAATAAATAGGTTGTTAGTGTACTGACAATCGAGAAGTAAAGATATTAGCAATCCGTTTTTTTTTTTTATATGTTTGAACACTAGGAATTTTAGCCATGCATTTTTCATTAATAGGCGTCACTTCAGATTATCCGTAAATATTACTATCACTGAGTTTGTTGTTGATTTGATCTCCAAGGGAATTTGTGAATATGCTATTTCTTGGAAACAACATATAACTTTCTAACTGTTCGCGTTGGTATTTTCAATACAAGTTTGAATCCAGTTACGGAACGCAAAAAGAAAAATCGTAATAATAGTCGATCTTTAGCATCTTTGACCGATTGAAGTTGTTTTTACAACTAAATTAAAGTATCAGGTATAAGGGAACAATATTTATTTTGTTTACGTTGAATTCACTTATGTTTGTGATATACATTCAATAATTTTTAAATGATATTTTGGTTCATGTCGAAAAATCTTATCTGATTTTCTAGGGTTAAATATCGATTCGCTGGATTGATTCAGTACTGGATATCCATTGAAAAACGTTTATTTATTTTTTGTCCTTAAAATCGATTCGTCGATTAATCGATAACAGAACGTCATCCCTTGCTCATCTCTATAAGACATAAAGACAGTGACAAGTGAGTGTCAACATCCGAAAAAGTTTGATGATACAAAACAAATAACTTTGATATGATTTTTAACTTAAAAGTTACTAGATAAAGACTAGATTATTAATAAATCGTTACAAGGTGTGAGCCACTGTGAGGATTACACTTTTAACTTTTGCATTGTTAAATGATAAATGATAAATGATAAATGATAAATGATTTTATTTCTGTAAGTTGGTTTGTACAAACACTTTTACATGTCGATCATATTTTTTAAAACTAGATGAGGTCGGCGTTTCCTATCTGACTACTCTGAGAAGAAAGGCCGAAACAAACTCAGAGGTCACAGTCTCTTTTGAAGTCTTGACAAAAACTTGGTTATATCATGTGAAGACCATGTAGACATATGTCTGAAATGGTCTTTTGAGGAAAGAACCAGCCAGATTGAGTGGACCTGTCCAGTCAGTGCACGCATTTGTCAATAACCGAGCAGCTCAACTCAGAATTTACGGAGCTCAACGATTCGACGAACAATACCAAAGAAAGGACATTCGGGTAGGCCGCATAAACTACTCAAACTGCCAGACCATGAGTAAAAACTAACTAAGTTATAATAAAAAACAAAAATCCACATAATCTTCACATTCACAATAATAAAAATAAAATAATATAATACTTCAAAAAGTAAATATTCTTGTCATTGCAAGAAAACAAAAAAAAAAAACAAAATTAAAAACAAAAACAAAATTCACGGTGCAAAATATAAAAAATCAAAATTAATTGGAGCAGCTCAATCCCAAGCCTTTTTGTCCTCAACGTAATCTTTAATAGTATAAAACGCTTTCTGACACAACTTACGTTTAATGAATGATTTGAATTTATTAAGACTTAGATCTTGTACGTGGCTTGGAAGCTTATTATAAAAGCGTACACATTGACATCTAAACGAGCCACCTATCTTCTTGAGCCTTGTTGTAGGTACTACAAATTTGTGTTTGTTCCTAGTATTTATGTTATGGATATCACTGTATTTTTTAAACAATTTTATATTTTTATGAGCATATAAAAGATTTTCATAAATATACTGAGAGGGCACAGTCATTACATTAATCTCCTTAAATTTCTCTCTGAGAGAGTGCCTCGGGCTTAATTTATATATTGATCGAACAGCTCTTTTCTGCAAAACAAAGATATTCTGGATGTCGGCGGCATTTCCCCACAACAGAATACCGTACGACATTACACTATGAAAATAGCTAAAGTATACTAAACGGGCTGTCTCTATGTCAGTTAAATTACGAATTTTTCTAACAGCATATGCTGCGGAGCTTAACTTCTTTGACAATTTATCTATATGTGGGCCCCACTGAAGCTTAGCATCCAAAGTTAAGCCTAAAAATACTGTGCTATTCTCAGGATTCAATTCTTCGCCCCTTATCAACACATCAGTTTTCACCTGCCTAACGTGAGGTAGGGTAAACTTAATGCATTTGGTTTTTTTTTCATTAAGGAGTAAATTGTTAACATTGAACCAGTGAACTACTTTTGAGATCGCGCTATTTACTTCGTCACATTTACTTCGTGTTGCAAAGACATGCAATAACTTTCAGTTAAGAGCTATGTAATCAAGATTATTTTCAAACCGGTGTTAAAGTTTAGTGAAATAGTTTGTTGTTCGACTCGATTTGCAATCTTACAACCTGCAAACATCACGAGGATTAACGTTACTATAGCCTAGACAGTTGGCGTTTAGTTTTGTTGCTACCAACGGTTGAATAAAGGTAAAGTTAATGTCTGAAGTTGTTATATATCGCATTGTAGAGAACTAACCAACTGATAACATGTCATTCTAATGATACCTACAAATAAAAATGATTTAAATTGACTACGGTGAATGACAAGTGCAACTAGACATTTAGATGGTGTCGAGAAGACGTGTTCAGGTATTATGAGATGCTCGAGAGCCAATAACTGTTCCAAGTCGTGGCTGAGGATGAGATAGATGTTCAATTGGCAACATTTTAATACACATAGAACGGTTTCTCAGTTTCGTGGTTCAGAGAGATGACGGAGTCAAGAGTTTATTCGGCGTTTAAGTTGAAAGTGCATTCTGTGTAGCGAATGTATTTGCTAAGTTATTGTGAATTGTAGACCACGGATGGGATACTTGGGTTCTATTTGATGTACTTGGTACATGGGTTTTTGTTGTTTTTTTGGAGGAAACTAGGAATGGTTTCCTTGTTCTGTGTTGTTCAACGATGCTTGGCCTCGGTAATCTTGTTCAAAAATTTTAATAATTGTAGCATCTCTTTAAAATAAAGGTTTGTATTTGTGAATTGTGTGGTGTCATGTAGGAAGTCTAGTACCTACCTAACTTGAATAATAAGTTTGGAATTTAAAGTATACTGTCAGTAATGGCTGTGCTAACTTGTTGAATAGTTGAATAGTCTGTGCTGGTCATTGTGAACATACCTAACGTTATTTTGTGTTATTTCATTCAAGTTGGATAAGATAATGTTAACACAGATGTAAAGTCGGTGATGTGCGGTGCATGATTTAATTTTTAGTTTGCAAAGTTGGTAATGTTTGGTGTTGTAAGTTATTATACCTATCGTACTGAGAGTTTGGTATGAAATCATGAACATAGAATAGAGTTCTTGAGTATGCTTTTGGCTGTGTATGAAATCATGAACATAGAATAGAGTTCTTGAGTATGCTTTTGGCTGTGTATGAAATCCTGAATGTGAGGTTGCCGTTGTATTCAGAATAAAGATTGATACTGAGAGTAAAGATTGAAATAACAAATTTCATTTTGGTTTAAAGGTGCTGTTTGGAAGTGAAATGGAATTCTGAATGGTGGCAATTATGTGTTGAATTAAAGGCTTTGTTTGGTTCATGATGAGTTTGAGAAAATCTGAAAGATTAAGTACCCATTGACGTAACTGAATGTAATATGTTGAAGACTGATTCAAATCAATCTAGCAATGGTGAGGTCGTGTGCATGATCAAAGGACTGACTGTGCGGTGAAGAGTAGTCACTGCGGTGACTACTGTAGCCTTAGATGGGCTGGTGAGTGGTCAGAGATGACTGCTGTAGCCTAAAATGGGCTGGTGAGTGGTCAGAGATGACTGCTGTAGCCTTAGATGGGCTGGTGAGTGGTCAAAAATGACTGCTGTAGCCTTAGATGGGCTGGTGAGTGGTCAGAGATGACTGCTGTAGCCTAAAGTAGGCTGGTGAGTGGTCAAAAGATGACTGCTGTAACCGAGATGGGTTACGAGGCCTGGTCAGGATGACTATGGTTGCAGGATGGTCACAGGGTTGACCATCAGGAGGCACAGCAATTGCTGTGGGACCAAGAAATGTAAAATGTATGGGGGGGAGCCTAGTCCCTCTGGGGCTTCGGTGACCTGTTGTTTAATGTATGTAGCATGGGTATCTGGCAGTCTTGTTGCTTCGAGAGGACCGGTTGTCTGGGGGAGCCTGGTCCCTCTGGGGCTTTGGTGACCTGTTGTCTGGGGGAGCCTAGTCTCTCTGGGGCTTTGGTGACCTGTTGTGTGTCTGGGGGCGCCTGGTCCCTCTGGGGCCTCGGTGACCCGTTGTTTGGTGTATGTGGCATGGTATGTTGTGTTGGGTGTTTGAGTGGTTTCTGGCACACTTAGTGCTTCGAGACCGATTTGACGTCTGTTGGGAACCTGGTACCTCTGGTGCTTCGGTAACCGTTTAGAATGTGTGAGTGTTAATATGGTTGTCTAAACGGTGAGGTATCTGTTTCTATAGTACGACGATGGTTGTGTATGGTGTACGGTGTGGAGACCTAGATTTACATGGACAATGTGAAAGCTATGAGAATTATGTTTTCATGAGTAAAGAAGTTCTTGATTTTAGTTGTCGGCTGGTAATATACGGTGTTGATTGTAAGTTTCACGTGGAAGATGTCACGACCACGTAATTTTTTTTATTTGGTCAGGAGCGGCCGAACTTTACCTATTGTTTAGGTAATTATTTTTTTCTCCTCTTGGTTTTTGTTTTTTTATCACAATTGAGTAACGATGTTGTTCATCTTGTTCATCGCTCTACATCAAACGTGGGACCGTTTGAATGTCAAGATGGCCGTATCGGAGGAAGGTAAATGATCGCTTGTAAACTTATTAATTCAGTTTTATTTAATTGGCAACATTTAGCTTCTGATTCAAATTTCAATTAGATTTTATTCGATTGACAACACTTCATTTCCCTTATGTCAAAATACTTGAATTCGATTGGATGTTCAAAGCGGTGGTTTTGTCGGATGTGTGCTTGAGCCAATAATGAAGCGGCGAGCGCCATACTTGGCGATCTGTGTGGGGTCCCCGCCATTGTGGAGCTAGAGTTGGAAAGAAAACGCGCGGACACGCGTTTGGTGTTTGAAAAAGAGTTTGGAGGAATTCTAAAGAGGCGTGTATAAACTTGACAAAGTGTGGTTTTGTTGAAAGAAAGCGAAACTATTGGTGGCCGAATCCACTGCTTCGTTGTTGGATCAAGGATTATCTCTAAAACGGCATAAGTTACCTGCTTTGTGCGAGCATAACCCACGATAAGCCCACAAGTACGAGGGTATATGGAAGGAAGCCCTCGTGTTTCCGACATATATACTGACGGTTAGCTAAGAATGACGTTGCGACTCTATAGTCGCACCAAATAGTAATGATTTGATTGCGAATATATTAAGAGAGGTGTCAAAAGAATTGTTTTTTAACTTTAGGCAAACCACAGTGACTTCATAAAATTTTGCAGCAATAAATTCTAAAGGAAATTTATTAAATCTTCGTAATGGACTGTTTTAACTTTTCCAGAAATACCACTAACATTCTCATTTCTGTTACAAAAGATATATTATTTCATCAAATATTTAATCATAAATCACCAAGCATATTATTCAACAACCACAAAAATATCAAAAACACTTCTAAAATAAGCGCTGATCCACACTATTCCATCAGCGCTCCACTTTTTGCTCTCCATCAACATCAAGCGCATTGATTGATTGATGTTTATTCACCAGCATTAGTGGCCGTACCTGCTTTATTGATATTAAGACGTATCCCGTCGCAATTATAATATTATTCATCACTATAGCACCTGTGCGGGCAGTTCGGGTTATTCGGGCTGTGAGGCACTCAGTCAATCAATCCGGATTGATAATCATTGTGCTTCGTTTCGGATTTTTTTCGTAATTAATATCGATTGATAGACGCGGTTTAGGGTTATGATTGACAAGTGTTTTGTTGGTTATAGTTATTTTACAGGTTAGTTATTGGGCTTGGAGAATTTGACGTAGGGGACCTTGAATTTTGATAAAGTTGAGAACACTTCCAAAGATAAAAGTGAAGGTTTTAAAGAGTTTGATGATGCTAGTGTAGTAGTGATACTAGTGTATATAAAAGAGAAAGAAGTTAACCGTGAAAAACGAAAAAGAACTAGATGTAAAGCTACAAATTCTCAACAAAAGAATAGCAAAATGTCTTGTCAAGCAACAAAATATCAAAAAAATAACAACAGGATGGTTAATAGACTAACCAATATCGTTGTGTTCATAACAACTGCAGTAGCCCTGAAATACACGATAGCTAGCAAGCACATCACAATGCAAATCCAGACAGATCCATTGAAACGATCTCAATCTAACCTCCAATAATTCCAGCTGAAGCCGAATCTGGCGCTAACGACTAAGCCGAGATAAAGGCCAAGACACACGGCAGACATAGGTGAGCCAGCCCAAGGGGCCTGGGGAGCAATAACGATGAACCGAGACTAAAGAACTGCACCCATTTGCATATCTAGCTTTATGTTGCACTATAAATGTTCTGAAAGTGCTGTAAAGGAGTAAGTTTGGATAGTGTGCAGTTTTTTAAAGTTATATTTAGAGTGTTGGAGTGTCTTAGTGGTTTTTTTGTTTTTAGTAACTACAGAATTACATTATTAGATTAAGATGTGAGGATACGAATTCTATTTTTCCAGCAGGACAAAGATATTTCCCATACTTTTCTTACTTTATTTGTGTTTTGCTTTCTATGGATTCCACATTGTCTTTTAAAATTTAGCTTATAATCAAAAGGCGTAACTAGAGTTCCTTAAGTTCGAGACACATATAGTACTTTATTTTTTTTAGAATAGGCTTGCGTTTGACTACTACTCACCTGATGGTAAGCGATGATGTCGTCGACAGAGAAGCACGCTTATCTAAAAGCTATTCACTCTTGACTTAAATACCCCGAGGTTGTGGCTATCGGGTGACACAGAGTCCTTAGCTGTACGCATAATGAAAGTATAGCCAAAACTTTGAGTGCATATGGGTGGGATGTCCACCATGTACCGATGGCGCATCGCTGTACGTCTTGTAGTCAAATGATGAAACAGGCTAGGCGGGATTAGATCATGCAATTCCATCGCACACTTCCCGAAATGTAACCGATAAAAACCGACAAGCTGGCAACTCAGCGACGATGTTCAAGGCTTTGACTTGACCAGTGCCTCATTGCCGATGAGCCTCTTGACGCGCTTTAAGATCGACTCCAGTGCATCAAGCTGGTATTTGTAGGTAGTAAATTACTAAGGGATACCCTTATTCCTTACAAGCTACTCCTGCACTAAGTTTCACTCACGCTGGTTCAGCCGGTAATACGTAATACTTTAACAAACATCTGAACATACAGATTTTCACGTTTAAAATATCAGTAGGAAAGGAATACATGAGAATAATTGACATTGGCAGATACATCGGGATTGCAAGTTTTGATCGTTCTTCTATTTGAGTACATTAAATATGATAGGTTGATGGGTGTGGAAGCCAATCTGACTGATTTGAAGTGTTTATGTATATGTCAGTCAGTTTATATTGGCAATCGATGAAAAGTTAAATAAGAATTGAAGTTTTGCTTTTATAAATCAGAATAAAACGAAAGGTCTTCCGCAGACAGGCGCGACGAAACATTGTGACGATACTGAGCGTTATAGAAATTATTTTAATCCCAAAAAAAAAATTTCAGGGTGCCTTAATTTTTTTATTTTAATATTCAAAGTACATAGACCAAAATATTCTGTATCACGCGTTGTCGTATTTTCGTGTTCCGTCTATTTTTGGGAGTTTAGAGTTTTAGACAAACTAATGCAATAAAAATATTTACAGTCATAAAATCTATTGGTAGTTTAAAAAAAAACTTCCCACGACATCGCCAATATTATCATAAATCTTCACACTAATCATAACCCTACGTGCCGAAACTGTCAAATTGTACCCAAGGACTAAAAACCCACGCAGACCACTTTACATCAATCATACTAAAAATAACATTTAAAACAAACAATTTCAAAATACCCTCCTGGCTGGTCCTTTGTGCGTTATTTGACGTCCTTATCGACCGGTGGAGGCGACGTCGACGCAAAAAGAAGTCATCGACGGGGATGTGGAACGAAGTCTGACGTCTGACGAGATGAACGGAACTTGAAGACAACATTGGGCTGATTGGCGAGGGCGGGACACGAGATGTAATGTTGTTGTTGCACTGTTTTTGTTGTTGTGTTGTTTTAATTCCGTTGTTGTCAGATTATGTGTGTATGTGACGGGCTTTGGTGTAGTTTTTGTCACAAATACATGTGAAATTTTCCAAAATTCAGTCCTTGTGGTTCATTTCATGGAGAAAAAATGATAAGATTAGAACTAGATGAAAAGATTTATTGGAGAAAAATTAGAATAATTTAAACAGTCCTACGTCTATGCTTCGCTAAAAACCCAGCATAAATGGCCATAAAATAATTCCTTAGTTCAAATGGATTAAATTGATATACTTTTACGCTTTAAATAATTTAATTATTATGAATCAACGCTTAACCGGCTCTTTAAACGAAAGCGTAATTCATAATAGAATTTTTACAAAAAAATAACTAAACTGTTGCAACACCGGTAATATAAAAAAAAAACCAATCAGTTGGCAACTCAAAAAATTACCAGCTTCCTGTTTTGAATTTGGAACGACAGTAATTGATTGAGTGACGCAATCAATTAAATTGGTTTATCGCTTGATTGATGCGCATGCGACGGGTTGACTCGCTGACTGATTTCTGTTTTTTTTATATTCTTAAGTGCTGTATAAGAACATTGTGGTATTATTATTATTTTAGTTTTATAATGCTTAGAGGAACTCACACATCAAATAAATATTCCATTCTGCTTTCAGCCTGAACTGTTCGAATCTTGGTTAATGATTTCTTGTATTCCTTCCATATCTCAGTGTTGCCACCTCGCCAGAAGTATAATATGTATTAGGTAATAAGGTGAGGATAGTACAAACTTTCAACAAAAAATGGCTTTATTAAAAATTTGTGCCTGTTTTACGCGAAACCTCAATTTAATGCCTAAATATTTTTCTTCTTTTGCGCATTGCAAAAACGATTAGCTCTAATTGATTTACCTACATATATTATTATTATATTATAACATTTAGGCGTCACTTAAAGTTATTGAAAATGGACAGCAATTAATGAGTTGCAATAAATTAAGTTTATTCGAATTATTATTTTTGTGCGTGTGTGAGTAAAGATTATCTTTGAATAGCTCCATTCTTGTACCAGGTACTGCCATGTCCCACAAATTAAGAAGCGTGAAAATACAACAAAAATGCGCTACATAGTCGCCGCCAAACGGAATACTCTATCATTGGGCGCTCGATAAAGATCGGCTTTGTTCGTAACGTGCATTTTATAATTTGCACTGAAGCGTGTGCGCAGGTTGCGTAGGGTTGCCATTTTAATAAATTGAAGTAATTGTTGGTAATTAAATACATACTTAGCTAAACGAAATACTTGCGAAATACATAATTGAGTTTTAAAAATGCTAGTATTTTACTATAAAATTCCTAATTTACCAATCGATTTAGAATTACTGAAAACAATGAATGACACTGAAAAAAGGAACCAACCTACAAAGCCTGCCTATACTACAATTAATAAAATAAAATAGATAATAAAATATCGAACTAGTTTTTACTATCTGCCACTAAATTCGACTTTTTGTACAAACTAACATTAATTCCTTATACCTAACCTAATCTTGATTGAAAAGTCAGCCATTTTTTTCAGATTCAGCCTATCATATAAAACAAGGTATTTTTTATATTAATTCCTCTATCTTTTATGTTTATTTATCATCATTTAATAACAGCAATATGAAACCACCAGGACCTACGAGCCCTAGCCATGTTGCCGGCCATCAATCAGCTGACTGCTCGGGGCAGGATTCATTCCGAGTTGTTGCAGATCGCGCAGATAACACAGCCGTGTATGATGCGATTTAAAGCGAGATGAGATCGTACTCGTGCCCATACGAGTACGAGGTCAGGTGACGATAGATAACAGGGGTGAAGTGGGAATTGTTTCTTTTTACATTTGATGTTTTATGGATGAGAATTTTAGAATGTGGTCGTCGTAATTGCCAAGTGACATTTCATGTTAATTTTATTGTTAGAAGTCCAAAATTATTACATGGGATTTACCACGTGGCACATGTAAATCTTATAGATATTTATGAGTTTTTGACAATTATTATAGCTGATAGAAAATATCACTTTGTGTAGGGCTTCTGGATTTTTCGCCATGATCACAACAAAAAAGTACCTTTGATTACAGTAAAATTGCCAATTATGCGTTAACATTGTCTGAACTAAAGATCGCTTTGTACGGTCACTGCTAGAAAACTGCTGGGTAGGGTGGACAATGTTTAGGTACGTACCTATACCCACTTAAAATAACATTTTATTTTCGAATTAGGTACATTTAAACATATAAGTGATATATATTTTTGAAATCACCTCTTAAAACCCTTTATTTTGATACCTCACACGATGGATTTGGAAGAAAAAAAAAATTGGGCCCAAAAGCCGCCATTTTTCTATTGTCAAATTTTAATGTACCCTATGACACTCGCAGAGTTAAGACGCATCGATTGACGTATGAATCATCAAAATCGGCCAACGCGTTTGGTCTCTGGAACGCCATATAGGAACAAACATACATACATACTTACATAGACTGATAAACACATTACCCTCCTTCGGCAGTCGGGTAAAAAAGCATGGTTATAATGCCAAACAACCAAACAATTTAATTGTCCTATCATAAACCAATGAACTTAGAATTCTACCTAACAAACAATACAAAAACTTTCCTTTTGATCCTGTTATTTCTTGCCAAGATTCACACTATGAAGAGCTGTGATCTGTGAGGTAACCAGATCGTCGGCAGGTGTTGGGCATTCGATCGACGTTTATCTCGTCAGGATGACGTCTTAGAGACTGTGGTCCTCAGCCGATAACGCGAACGTATCCTGACGAACCGATATGTGCATATTGGTAGGTCTAAATTTATGTGAAAACTAGAAGATTTATTGTTACACAATCATTTGAAGGAAGGGAAATTACTGTCTTAATTAGTTACTTAGTTAGATGCATACTGAATAAGTTGACACCTTATTCGAAGCCATGATGTCTCGTTTTGTCCAAGGAAGCTTACCTGAAACAAGGAAATAAAATAATTAGAACCATTGTACAAATTATAACAATGCAAAGTATCTCGATTACATGATTGTTAGTACTCGCATAGTTTTTGTTGTAGGAGTACCTATGCTCTTTTAATCAATTAGACACAACCTCGGCAAATTACATTAGATGACATACGAAAACATAATAAACCTAGAGATTAGAATATCTAGGTTTATTATATTTACACTATTCTAGCTAAATCTAAAACAACAGCAACAAATATAGCATGAACGCAGAGCTGCAGTAATAATTGCGAACGCTAGCACCGCGCATGCGTCGACGCCCTTAATCAGAATCTAGCGCGCGCGCACATCGCGTCAGATTACACTGTTGATCCGTGACGTTTGAGGGAGAGGATATAGTACTAGGAGAAAAGTGAGTTGAAGAGATAAGAATGATTCTAGTAAAATTTGTATTTCAAATTCAATTTATTGCCTAACTCTCTACCTTTTGTTTCACTGAGTTCAAATATTCCACTACACCTATTTATTTGTATACACCAGCATCTTACTCATTTGTTTTTTTTCCGAAATACAGAAATGGGAGTCATTGAGCAAGAACATAATTATTGGAATAACTTGTTGGGACAGAGATAACCAAGTGTCGCAAACCATGGTGGCAACAGGCAACCTCCAACAACTAAGTAGGTACTATAGAAGTGATCTTCAGAAAAACGATGAATAGCTTTTACATTCGATAGACTTATCTTTGTGAAGTTACAGAAATCTCTATTCTTGATCACTTGATGGTGATAGGCGGCAGCGAGAGCGGGTTGAGGAAGGTCAAGATAGGCATGTTTCAGTCATGCCTATCTTGACCTTCCTCAACCCGCTCTCGCTACCGCCTATCACCATACAACCCCCAGCTAGGTGCAACGCCCCACCTGCGCAACAAATCAGGAAGTGTTCCCCTGTCACAACAGTTACGGACAGACCCATCACTTTATATAACTAACGCGTTTGGAGCCGTTTGTTGCAGATGATAGAATATGAGGTGGCAGGCCAGAGATGGGGAAAGGAATCTGCCAGGTGAAAATGAGAATAGTACTGAAAATATATCTAGCATTTACTAACACGTAAGAAAGAGAAACAAGAAAGTGTGTCTTTGTTGCAGATGACAGAATATAAGATGGCTGAATGATTCGTGGGGTTGAAAGGTTTATTTTTTGGTTAAGACGTATCGGTATGAAACCTATGAAAAATTACTATGGACAGTGTAATGGCATTATTTAGGGTAGTTTATAAAGATGGTGGTGTTTTGGAAGAGTCCACTAACAACGGTGGTATATATAAACGCATCACTTTTTATAGGTAACTAACACGTTTGAAGCTGTTAAGGTTAAAGCTTATGACGCTACACCCGTTAAAATTAACGTAGATATAAGAAATAGAAGCATGAAAAGCGTCCGTTTGTTACAGATGATAGAATATGAGACGGCAGGGAGAGCACGAGATGGAGAACTCTGCCAGGTGAATTTAATACTAACAATAAAGAAGAAAACATATTTGCTTTAGCTACTCAGAGTGCATGTATATGCATGGTGGTTTATGAAGACGATAAAACATTATCAGAAGAAACCAATCAATAAAAAATTACGAAAATTATTGCAGCCAGTGAAGCAAAATTAACAGGTTTTAGACATTATGAAACGGAAGAGAAAGATTTTGAAATCGTAGTTGAAGATCTAAACGTCAAATGTTGTTGAAGAACAAGACAAACGAACAAGGAATAGACGGTGTGCAATCTGTCAAACTTGTTGGACGAGGTAATAACTTCAATGATGTCACACTTACTGCTAATAAGAGTTGAGAACTTTTGGCGATGAATGAACTTGTTTAATGCATTGAAACGAACCATTATTAATATTTCCAAGGTGAATGAAAGATAGAAGAATTATATTATAGAATTCTAAAAAAAAACAACATTGAATCACCTGTCATAATCTCCTCAATATTCAAAACACTGACAATTCGATAGCATCACATTTATTTACTTTTAAACCTGAACTGACAAAATCAGTAAATAATGTTTTGAAATAAAATCTATTTCGTTCCCGACTGCACTGCGAGCGTTCGATCAACCGTCAGTTCAGTTCAAACGACGACTGACAGTTGATGTGAAGCGAATTTACTTTGTTTTCCATTTTCAAATGTTGTTTATTTCGTTCGAAAGTTTTCATACCTAGGTACTGGCTGAAACGTTGGGGGTTAAGATTCATCTGTCAAAATCATTTACGTGTTTGCAGCAAGAAGGTTGTTTTAACATCTTCCTCAAATAGTTGTTCATGAGCATATGAAGAAATGTACTCTTTTGCAGTGGCACAACAAATACCTTTCTAAACCTTTATGACATTTCATGTGACTTTGACAGATTGGTAGACATAAACTTTACTTGCCATATTAAATAATTCCATATAAAGAACAAAATAGACATCTGACGAGCTAGGTAATGTAAAAAAATACAAAAATCCTACTTTTATGCCCAAGTCTTAAATACTCGTACCTACATACCTAATAGTCCCATTTTTACCCAACCTTTCCTTCTTCAAAATGATTTTTCCATTGATTAACCTTTCTATGATATTCACACAGTACAAAGTCCTTTTAAGCAATTGAAAAAAACTGCACTCAAACTGTCCTCAACAATCAGCCAATCAATTGATTCTACATCCATCAAAATAACGTTGACAACTCCTAACATACCTACATACATACAGACCTAAATACGTATAGACAATCGCCTGGCAATGACCTGGGGATTGATTCATTCAATCATGGTGATTGATTGACATGTGACGTGTGACAATGCTGTGCTCATTGATCAATCAATTGCTAGATAGTACAGTAGCAGCTGGAGGAGGATTCATTTTATTTTATGTGGAATTATTATTGTTATTTTCTGCTTTGTAATGAGTTTTGTACAGAAAACTATCCTTCCACTTGCATCTTTACTTCTGCATGCAAGTTGGAAATTGTGCTAAAGTATCCTACATTATCCATTACCAAGGTCCAATCTATCAAAATTGGTTAAACGGTTTAGGAGTTGAAATGTAAAAAAATACAGAGAAACAAAGTTACTTTCGCATTTATAATAATGTAGGTAAGTAAGTAGGTGGATGTACAAAATAATGATAAATTCTTATTTTGAGCATGAAAATTTAAGATCAGAGTAATGAAAAGCCATTCTCGGATTTAGAAGTCTTCGTGATCAGCTGAATACAATATTGCCTTCATTCTCATACTATCCTTTTTTACATTTTTACCAAAGAAATCAAACTTACCTAAATTTAACAACTTGCAAAGATCCACAACATGATTTTCATAATGCAATATTTTTCACCATAATACTCCAGTACAATATGATTAAATTCTAAAAGATCCTAAACTACAGAATGAACGACAACAAGTCTCCTAAAATCCCTTCTTTAAGTCTAAAAATTATGGAACACACTAGACATTTTATTACTACCACACAGCAAACAGAACTTTCGCGGTCGAGAATCGAACCCATACCCACCTACAACCACTTGTTTACAACTTGACCGTGGCGATATATTCAGAATCAAATTGTCGACCGATCATCGTGTTGGACTCCCACACTAACAAACTTAACAACACTCTATCAACCGAAAATGTTCTTTATTACTTTAGAGGTAAGGTTTGTAGGAACTGAAAGAGAAATGTTGTAATCTCTCTGAGTAATTTGCGTCCTTTTAGTGCCGTATGTATTCCTAGTACGTTCATGTCGATCTTAAGATAAATTTTGATAAAATATTATGTTTATTTCTTTACCAACTATTCATTACTTGCTTGTTTAATGTGATTTCAGGAAGACTTGCGAAGATTTCCCATCTTAGTAGATATAATCATAATCAAAAGATTGCAGGATTTACTTGTGAGCTTAAATCGTATTGCTAGAACTTTTCTGAACGCAGAATTTACTAGCATACAAAACCACTGTCTGTTACAGACGTTTTTCCACAGACAATTTTCAATAGCGAAAAACGGCTGCATATCTCAAATAGATACACATCCATACACACAATATGATGTTACACTCTGCACCTAAATATATCCAAAAGGAACTCACCAAAGAGAACCTAAGTAAGGTGCTCTGTGTCCAAAACTTCGAACTAAGAATGGCTGTATAGTAACATACTTTCCTGAAAGACCCCTTTCAAAATAAATCCTAAAGAAATACGTCATACCAGAACACCGTCATACAGATATCCACATAGCTACTGTCCATAAATGAACCAACCACAATAATCAGCATCACAATTATATGAAAACAGAAAATATGAGCAAAAATTATACGTTTACGTTAGTGACGGGTCAGACCAAGCCGGACTGATTGCCTGTCTGTCTGTCCGTCCGTCCGTCCGTCCGTCCGTCTGTCCGACGGACGTATTAACGTTGCGTGCAAGCGTTGATTTTGTTTTTGTTTGATATTAATAATAAATATGGATCGTGTTGGCGCTCTTATTTTTATGTGCACTACTGTTTGTGAAACTGTCAAGTCTGAAAAGGTAGTAGGAGATAACGTCAAGATAGAAGACAGAAGCATTTACTTCTTATACTATATTAAGAGAGTTATGAAAGAAAAAGGAATCAGTGATAGCGTGACGGTGGATAGGACGGTAAGGAAGAAGAAAACGTGTTGCGCCAACCACAAGTAACATGAGACAAGGGCAGGAAGATGATGATGAATCACAACGAACTGTTATCACCAGTTCGTCAGCCAAGCTTGGTGATTACTGCAAGTTTTTGATAAGGTCAGTTCCAAGGTCAAAACTCAGAAGGCTAATTCTCGAACCGTCCTACTTCAAAACGTCAGAATTCGAGTTGCAATCCCATTTCAGCAATTGTCAATCAATGTCAGAAACTTACCAAAATTATGGAAAATTAGAGATTTTTTTGGAAAGATTGACACTGACTCAAGTTTTTGACTGTTTCCTAATTTATATATTCACTGGTTACTGATACCTAATATGTATATGACTATTCCCGGCTTCGCCCACAGCTGGGCTTGGACCTTTTTTTTGGTTTGTGCCAATACCCACGCTCCTGTGCTAACCTCATTCATCTGCCTAGCCTTTTCCCAATTGTTGTTGGAGTCGGCTTCCATTCTTACCGGATTCATTTGAGTACCAGTGTTTTACATGGAGCGACTGCCTATCAGACCTCCACAACCCAGTAACTGGGTAACATACCCCTTGGCAAGACTAGTGTCAGATCTCAAGCTTCTGACTACCCGTAACGGCTGTCAAAGATCTTTAAATGACAGCCGGGACCAACGGCTTAACGTGCTTTCCGAGGCACGGAGGAAATTCGGTATGTTGAAATGGTCACCCATCAACGGACCGACCTCGGCAAGCCTTAACCTTGAAGATCGACCCGTGCGGCTGTTATTATTTAGCCACGAGCTCCTGTGCTAACCTCTTTCAGGTACAAACATTAGGACAAATTCAGAATAATCGGACCAAAAGACGAATGCAGAGTCTATCGTGACAAACGAACAAAATTAAAACCGCATCAATCACAAATACATAAAGAATTGGCGACTATATATTACCGCATTAACATCATACTAACCATATACTTAATGTTAATCCTGTGTGCACATTGCCCTCAGCAGATTAATTATAACAACACCGTCGCACCGGATGTACCACGGCCATCCATCACGCGTCAAGCTCGCATCACTAATTACAAACACCTCACAAACCGTATTAAAACGATCCAACGTATATTTTAATTTATAATAATAACATGTGCAATATTCTTCACAATAATTCTCAGTTTAAACGCGAAACACACGCAACGAAAACGCGAGCGTAAACGTTTGTCATAGAGCTATATATTGCACAGACGCGGCACGTCGCTTGCCGCACTCCGCCGTGAGGCACCCATCTCGCCGCGCGCATTAAGTCTGCAGTCACTCTCAATCACTCAAGCTGTCCGGCCGTCACTCATAAGCAAGACGAACGGGGGAATGTCGGTGGCCTCCTTTGAACCCCCTTCTCCCTGTAGGTGCACAGGGGGGATGGTCAGCTCTTGAAGACAATTTACTGTACAAGTCGAGTTCGCCGTCCGGGATTCGTGCACTGATGAAATTTATTTGGAGCAACTTGTGTTGCAGTTTCCTTCTGTTATGGGATTTCCATAGCGACCGTTGGAACTTATATTTTTATGGACTTTTGTGCGGGGAAATGGGAATGTATGTTTTCCAGTTCTGTTATGTATGAACACAGTTTGTGATTTTTATAAAACTGTGTGTAACTTTTGTTTGTATTCGGAAGAAAGTACGGCTAATAGAATTTTTTATCGTTCTGTTTTCTAGGATAGGATTGTAGTTGTGCGAGAACTTTTCGTAACTGTCCTGACAGTCGACATGAATACAATTTATGATATGGCTTCTTCGTCGCTGACTGATCGATCTGATGTTTTCTTTGTAGGGCTGTCCCAAAGATACAGTTTCTTAAATGAATCCCACATACCGTCTACACAATTATCCTGCAACCTCTATCGATCCATCTAAATTAACACAATACACGACTAAACTACAAAACATTAGCTCAGAAAAAACTCAACAAAGCGGGGCCAGTCTCAAACGGTGAGTTAACATCATTATCGGCGTTGGACGCGGGTGGGGGCGAGTTGGGGGCGAAGTAGGGGGGCAAAACGGGGCGGAGGGGGGCGACACACGTCGCTCAGATGTCGCGCGCAGACGGACGTCTTTGTCGACCGAAGCTTTATTTACTCTTCGCGTGGACTCGCTACGCCTAGAAGTGACAGCGTTTGAAAAACATTATTTTTTCATTTGACCTCTTGCTAATTAGGACAATTTTGAGAAATGAATGGATGGCGTGTTCTGGTCAGGTTTTTGATGGATTCTAGTTAAGCTGAGTTTTAAGTAGTTGAGATTTTATTAAAATATGGTTGATTTTATAAACTTAAGCTTTGATTTGATACAAATATAAAGGATGGTATTTAAAAGTACTGAAATTTATTCCCATTTCATTTACCTAATTTTGCCTGTGTTCCACCAAATATACTGAATGTGCACCTAAATATTTCAGCTCCCGTCATCTCGTTCGAACCTAACCTGTCCGTGTCGGGGTGCCCTAAGTTCCCGAGCTCGCTTCGCTCGCTCTTGGACTGATTCTTTGACCATAATTTATTCGTAGATCAACTAATATTTGGTGCACGATCATTATTTTAGATGTACCTTTAGATTTTTGGTGCACACAAGAATATTATCCAAATATAAATATGTATAAGAAAACTAGAGAGACAAATAAATCTAAAATGTGCTTGTACAGTGTTTTGTCACTGGCATGCCACTAGAAAAACGGTTGTCTGTATCATGTATGTTACGCTCAAAACAGGTTATAGTTTTATAGATGAGACTAGACATATCTATCAACAAAGATAGATTACAGCCAGCGATTTTTTTCCAAAACATGTGTCCTTTCTAATTCACAACATTTTAGTTTAAAATGGAACAGGCTCACTTCGTTTCTACGTATTTCAGTACTCGGGCAATTGAAAGCTGATCCAATTACTACAAAACTACACCACTCTCACAGACCAATGATCACCAATATATTGCAAATTTGAAGCAATTTATTCGCACTAATAAAATATCGCGAAACAAACACATGTCGCTTCTACTCTCTACATCTGTGTTCACCGTGTTGATTCAATCAAACCTGACAGCACAAAGTCGATGTGGGTTGGACAGTCTACTGATGATCGATTTTTCCACCCCCCCCCCCTCGTGTAAATAGCGTTATGAATAACTGGCTAATGCAGGCTCACAAACAGAGTGGCCTCACAAATACTGGGTTTTTGTTGGTGCTAGGTGGGCACTTGTTTGGGTCCTTTCTTGATTTGGTGGCCATTAGTAGGTGGGTAAGATTTTAGAAGATTTTTGTGTGTGTCCAAAATGATAAAGGCGAAGTAGAGATATGGTCCAATGCAGGCCAGTAGATTCTTTAAACTTTAAGATATCTACTGGCCAGCATTGGACCATATCGCTACGGTGTCAAAGTCATGAATTCGACTACTGTCTAACATTGGAACGAAATGGAGATGTGGTACAATGCCAGGCATTGGGGATTTCGTCTACCTGCAAGAAAATTACGAAAATTAAGAAAGATGGAAAAAACCAGACGAATATCTTCGAACCTACAACAAATTCAGATTTTCATAGTAAAATTCAACTCTCACAATCAAATAAAATCCTCTCATAGCAGCCCAGCTATACTTCCACAGCCTGCATGACTGCACTCAATCACACCCAAGACGCACCTCCTCAACCCTCTCCCACTTAATTGACGTTCCACTCCATCAAAACAACCTTAAACATTTCAACCAACACAAACCCAACTGCAGAACAAACGAAATGCAACCTTAAAACAACAACATTAAAATTCAGTCCAACTGCAAGAAAAAAATTGCAGAAAATTTGCATTGTGCTGCAAATCACTCTACTGTAGAAATAAGCAATTATGAACTGTATTTTACCGGAATAAGAGTTTTATAAGATTAAATAGTTGTTGGTAATCTTGAGATCTGCAGCTGTCATCAGGAAATCATACGTCACAGTTGAAGTGTCAAAGAAAAGATGCTTAAGCTGAATGTGGGAAAGAAAAAGACTTAGGCTAAGGTCAAAATGGCAATGCACTTTTGTGATTATTTACAAACGTGTTTCTGAAATGAGATATCGTGTATTAATCTTTTAAGTCTCTAAATTATGTGACATGAGGACTGGATATAAATTATTGATTTTTATAAATTATGATAGATTTGTCATTTATTTGGCATGCATATTATTTAAAGCCAAGCTGCAGTTTTTAATGAAATCAATCAACTTAGTTTTTTTTTTTTTTGTAATCAGGATTATTTATAAAGTTATATGGCTTTGTTTATACCTAGCGATATCGACAGGTTATAAACTTTAATTCTATCAATCAACGCCTTCTGTGAACTTTATAGTCTAAAGATTATTGGCTCACTGATATAAAATTTTGTTTTATTACTATCAGCATTTTATTAAAGAAACACCAAACGGTAATCTGGGTTTCAAAAACAAGCCATTAAACACCACATCTTTAACATTAACGACCAACATAAAAAATGCTTAAAAGTTTTAAACAAACTTCTAAAGACCGCAAGTCTCCAGAAAGCGCCCAAATGCGATGCACTGTGTGACAAACTAAATGTTGCCCGACGAAAATAGGCAACGATGTTTGACAAATAGCTAACAGATGTCGCTTTACAAGTGGGAGGTCTACGGCGCTTTTTTTTCGTCGCGTTTCGCGCCTCGGAACACTTGGCGAGCAATATTCGGCGATTGTTTTCAAACTTGGAACAGAAGTTCCCTTATTGTGGATGGTCGTGGAAAACTCTTAATAAGATAGCGTTGTGTTCGGCTTAGATATTTCTTTTTGCCTTGGAATTGGCGGAGTTTGTAGCACTGGGTATTTTCTGTCTAGGATATAGTTGTTGAGGTCTTAACTGTGTAGTTATAGAGTAAATATATACATTGTGAGTTCTAAGAGAATCCTAATGCTAGTTAGTAGTTTTTGATGCCGTGTAAAATCAAACACCTGTAATTTATTATATTCTGTGTCGCAACGACTTCAAAGACACATTTTGTATTGAACTTCCAAAGAACTCATCAACCAACCAAACATTATTTAAAATATCCAAAATTACACGAATCTGCCGCAAACAAACATAAATCGCTTTAATACAAAACCGCGCGGAATCAATCTATCAATCAATAAATCGCGCTAAAGATTGAGATATTCCACTCGGGAGGCGAGACGGCTAGTGGGGGTGAAAGGGGGTGAAAGTGGGTGACAGGGAGGGGGTCTGTTTACCGCGCCCGTGACGGATATATCCCTCGTAGACACCCGTCAATCATCCACGATATGATGAGAATTAATATTTCACGAAGATATTACGACGACCGATGAGTCTTGATATTTAAATGCGGGTAATAACGACTGTGGCTGTTGTTTTACGAAGAAGGATGATTTGAGGATTGTGAAAGTTGAAGTTAATAAATGGAAATGTTTGAGCTAGAACAAATAGAAAAGTTGTTATTATTTGTCAAACGTGGGAAAAAAATCTGTCAAACTGTTGGTTGGAAAGTATAATCAACCAAACTGCTGCAATCATAATGATTGAGATTACGAATTCGTTTGTCGAACAATAAAAGCCATAATCTAAACTACAAGCTCCTAGTTTGACCTTTATTTACCAATCGGTTTAAAAATCCAATACTTCACATTACTTCAAATCCAACCAACTCCACATTTCTCACATTCGATCAGAAGCATTTCTTAACTACATATTTCAGAAAAAGTAAAACAAAATTACATCAGAAAGTTGTACTAGAAGTAGAAATGTGTAAACAGCTAGGAAATCAATCAAGTCGGACTTGCACCCCCAGGTTGGGGGGTGAAAGGAGGTGAAGCGGGGTGTCGCGGGGTGTCGTGAGACCCCTTGACCCCTGCAGTAGACGGGTGATGGCTGACTGATGGCTTTCACGGGACATTGTTGCAACTGCTTAGTATGGGGGTGAAATGTTGGTTTTAGTGATAGATAGGTAACGGATTAGAAGTTGTTGATGAAATAATACGTACTTATAGAAGCGGTTGGGGTAGGTAAAGGCCTTATAATGGCAAGGATAACAATAAAGGTAAAGCTCAAAGACTTTGAGATAGAAATAAGTGAAAATGATATCTTGGTTTTGGTCAGATTTTATTACTTTTTAAACAGCCATACCAGGTTCTTTCTGTACCTGAGAATGTTTCATCTTGAAATCGTGATTACGCGTGGTATTGTGATCGAGAAATCTCAAGCGACAAATTTTAATTAGTTGTCACAGATTTCTCCAATTACCAGGGTTCATCCATCTCCAAAGGACTTTCCAAAACTGACGGCTCCTTCCTCCTTTCACAAAAACGAATAAACCTTAATCTTATTATAGTTAATTATTTCTGTACAAACACATCACACTCTTGCATAACCTCGAAACTCATAAATGGGAAACGACATTAATATATCAAAATTATTTGGGCCACAAACAAGCGGTACCAAGACATTTATTGCCATATTTAAAAATAAATCGTATCAATCAGTTATTATGTTAACTACCTTGAGTTCGTAATAAAACTTTCCTCGGTGCTGACGTGTTGATTTAACGGAAAATAGATGCCAAAGAGTATTTTGTCAGAAGCGACATTGACAAAAATAATAAAATATCTTATATAATGCATTTTATGCCACAGACTTATGAATGGATAGACCAATCAAATTATAAAGTACTATTTAGTGAAGGCTACTGCAAGGCCGGCTATTTTCACCTTACTTTAGTGCCGATAAACTACATAAAATTAGCATATCGGTGAAATTAAAGCGTTTCTGGTTGAAGTTATAAATCAGAGGTAATCACTTCATCGCTCGCCGTACTCGTATACCTGCCTACGAAACAGTTTACGAAAGGCCACATGTATAGCTAGTGGTTTATTATTTCTTGTCATAATATTTCTAAAACTGCACTGTTTAGGCGATTTAGTAAACTTTAAAAATATGATATATATAATAATCAGTAAGAGTAAATTTGTTAGTTAAACGTAACAAAAATAGAACTTACAACTAAAATAATTCCAAAATAATGGTGTCTTCGTCACACAAACTTAAGTTTTTTAAATAATTTATTCTTGCATTTTCTACGTAACTGAAAACTTACGAGTAGTAATATTTTTTTTCAATACATTTGTTAAACATGGCGCACTTTCAGAGGCAATAGTTATGATTCGAAAATCAAATCTTTTGCACAGGCGTCTTTCTATTACGCGGTCGTGACTTTTGTTTACGCGCTCGGTCATTAGTTTTGCAGTTTAGTTTTAAATTTATAAGTCAATTTATAAAGTTTAGTAGCAAGGAGTTTTCATACATAGAATAAAATGGGATAGATTTTATATGAGGAAAAATTAATGAGTCCGTACGTCTTAGCATTGAATTCTCAAATGTCTTTAAGATGGTTGTTTAATATATTTAATTAAAAGTTTTAATTTAATTATTTTCACATTAACATTTTTCAAAATCGAATAGGCTGTATAGACTGTTTTTGTTGTAAAAAAAAAAATGTCCAGTTGCAAAAACGCGCTATTTTCTGAAAATTTTAATATCATGTGTGATAAATTGATTATTTTTTTTATAATGAGTTCAGGTACAAGTGATGAAATAGAATTAACTTTGCCCGATATTTTATCTGAGGCAAAAACTGCGCAGGATGAAATTTTTCCCCAAAAATCTCGAGAAAGATATATGGGGACTTACGATATTTTTTTATTTTATGGACAAAACAAATTTAATTCTTTGATTTGTTTTTACTATTTCCCACAACTGTATTGAAAAACGTCGTGTTATACACGGGTGTGTAGGTTATTGCAAACTCGTGTCATTAAAAACCCTCGCCTTCGGCTCGGGCTTGTTATTGATACCTAACTCGTTTGCAATAACCTACTTGCCACCCTTGTATCACAATGTACTATTTTTGTACATATTACATAAACCCGATATAATCATCAGACCGCCTGTAACTAATCAAAAACAAACAACAAGCAACGTCACCGAAATGCGTCTCAACGACAGTGTAAAATGCATTTGAATCGTTTGCCCCGTCTACACTCCTCCTAACTCTGTGGCATTTGATATTGATTGGTGGAGTGCACTTGACATAATTGTGTATGTTCGTACGAGGTCGCCATGTTTTAGGACATAATCGTTAATAAACGAGCTATTTTTAGTATTCATTGGATCATTAAATATGTTTAATGAGTAAGTTTATGGAGTAGGCAGCTAAGTAGATAATATGTTTGTCATGGATTTTGTCGAAGTCCTATTTTTAAGTCGTTTTGCAGGAGTATGCAAAAGAAGCAAAAAAATAATGTGATGTAATTTTTTTTGTAAAGCAAAAGTAATGTACATGAATCAAAGTTTATTTTTCTTCCCTCTTCTTTAGAAATTAACCACCGTTTTACGGCACTAAAGCGGCTCTAAAGAATTTTCCATCAATTCGAAAAAAGAAGAGGAAGAAGTAGTCGCACTCCCATTTCCCTTTTCTTTTGCACTTTATGCATGCAGTAGTATTGTCACTTTCAAGCTGCATCACAGCTTGCAAAACTGCTGGAAATAGAATGAGCATAGCTCTTGTAATTCTAGTTAGATCACACGTTTACAACTTCAAACTGCTTTATCAGAACTCTTAATCATAATTTTATTAATCAATCAATGCAAACCGATCTTCTCCAACAAAATTACGATCGCTATAATTTTTATCTTAGCAAGTGCATGCACATTGCATAACACTTGTACCCAGCTTAAAAATAACTAGACTGCCCCATTAAAATATTATTAAACACAGAATTAACATACATTGTACCGTCGAAATAAGCACAGACGGGCGCCCCTGACACGTCGCTCAATTAATACCCGCTATACGTCAATTAAAACCAAAATCTGTCAATCATTTTACAGACGGGTCATAGAGTAAGAAAAGTTCAGAAGGATCATTTCGCATTTCAGCGCACGATATGAAACATAAGGTACTTAAAAACACAGTTCTAGGAATTCTAGGTAATCGCTGCGTTGCTTGGAAGTTTATTCTAATTAATTTTATGAAAAAGGATCCCTTCACTATAAACTCGTGTAACATAAATGGTTCACAGTTAAAAACTGGTCTGAGGCATTCTAAACTTACGCCAAATTCATTAATTCGTCGTGAAACATATATTTTGTATGAATCCCTGCGGATACAATGTGACTTTAGTGTTGCCAAACTTTCATAATGATAAGAAAGTATCTTCTTTCTTAGAAATCGTAATAAGTTAAAACAATTAGGTATTTCAAAATACTAAAATTATTTCCTACAAAAAGTCCACAGTTTTTGTAGTATTTCGTGTATCATAAAAGAGCCTATCCTATTCATGATACTTCATTGTCACTTACGACAATTCTCACAACAAATTTTAAGAAATGGGCTTTCTGTAACCCATCTAGTCTATGGCCAGACAGACAGACGTCAGGACTTATCATATTAATCAATCAACCACACGATGCGTTATTAATTAAGTATTTTTGTTCGTTTTTATGTTACCTTGTTTTACTACGTGGGACTGGGAATGACTGGCTTACCTGGGAAAGAAAAAAACGATGTTATTATTATATGAAACGACAATAAAATGTAATTAACAGATAGGTAGATAACTACGAGGAACTACTACTACGGGACTAAGGGATTACTTCATCTAGGTTTTGATGAAGTAATTGGAGGGATTCAATTGAAGTTATGACGGACTGATTGACCTAAATACATGCATATAATGGGTAATTTAAAATGTTTGTACAACAATTTATTTGAGTCTTGTTGTACAAATACTACTACGTAGTTTATATGGAGCGACTACCTAGTAACCTAGTACCTATATTATCTCCTCCACAACCCAGTAACTGGGTAACACGATACCCCATGGAAAGACTAATTTAAAACCACTAACTGAAATCACCATTGCAATTGCCAAGAATAGTGAAAATTGCATAATCCCTTAATTTTGAAGGTTTATGAAGAGCTTGTAGACAGACTAATATGAAAGCTGCCAAATAATTACGTAACCGAACTGCTGAGCTGAACAGTTGTATTGGTAACAATGGCAATGGCGCCATTGACAGCTTGTCTGTCTAAACTGTTTTCATCGTCCATCTTGTTTAATGATGTCGTAAATATTGACAGGCCCTTGTATTGTTACAATAAAAGTTACTTTTTCAGAAAGCTTTATTGTAATATGCTACCAGCCGTATTGGTAACTGACGGGCACATTTCATTCATATTTTTACCGATAGGTACTTTTTTCGTTACCCGTACCTTCAGTACAAAACACTAAAATACATAATAAACAACAAGTAATACAATAAATAAGACATAACGCACAAAAAAATCAATGTTGTAAAAGAAAATTTTACCAACTACCCTACCAGGCGGCCGATAAAAAATAATGCCATTTACACCGTCCGACGCCGCGGCGGATTCGACTTATAGTCACTTGCCCCGCTTCGTTATTGCCGTAACAAAATGGCCTACGTTCCCTCTCGCTTGCACCCACGAAAAACCCATATAGAACAATGCGGGCGTAGTAAAATTTTATTGGAAGCACACGTGGGGTACATCCTGGGCCGGCCTGCATAATGCAGAAGCACGTTAGCTAAAAAGAAAGATAACTGCATATTTATACAATCGGTACGCGATATTTCGTGGCGACCGTCACTGTAAAGTGTGGAAACGTATCGGTAGCAGCCAGGCTAGACTAGTCTGCTGGTGGAATTTATGCGTTTTGTATGCTTGATGGAGAAAATTTGACGGAAAATTATGTTTAAGGAACTGTTTTAGTTCGACTTAAGAGACGAGATCCAGCAAAGATATTAAAGTATATTTATATTGTATATATTCTAAGACATTTCATGCACATACTAGGGCAACATTCTAACGTATCATACTTCGGGAAATAAAGCATAAAAATCCACGAAGGCAGTTTCAATACTGTGCCTTTAATTTCTTGTTTATCAAAATGATCATGAAACAAAAACTACCTCCACACAAGCAGACCTGCAATTAAACATGTAACTGATAGGCCATTGTCCTACCCTTTAAACTTCAACACTACAAGTGCCCACTTCTATATCTGGCAACACTGGCATCACTTAAAATCTAGTACAACCTACAAAGGAAACCAGCTTGCAAATAAACAAGGCTATTTTAAACCGCTTTTTTCCGTCTACTAAATAAAGTAGCGCCCGCGCTGGGCGCCGCCTCGTATGTTTTCACCATAGTGTTCGATTACAATTTAATGCATCGCATTCGCACTCAAATTCAAAATCTTAAACGTTCACACTTTACACGGAAAAATCGACCTTAGACCACCCCACTTACAATTTGAATTCCATCGTGTTTTCCTCGTCGGTATGTAGTGTCCGTTTTTGCCACTATCAACTTTATTTCTCCGAGACTAAAGTTTGTTTTGGATTGTTTTTAAATGTCGTATCGTAGTCGTTCCGTTGCATTACAGTGTAGTAGTGACATTGGTCGCTACTATTATTTCTTTTACAACAAAACTAGTAGTTTATTGGTTCCGTGTCTCATTAGAATCGTTGTGGGCGGTTTATTTTAGATCATTTAATATTTTTACACTCTAGCTATGATAGAGAAGTTTACAGTGTAAACTGGATTATTTTTATTGCTCTCTTCAACTTCATTCAAATTACATCATTCGTTTTATTACCGAATAGTCTATGCTTTGATGGATAATATGTAGGAGTAGATTTATGTTGTTTTAAGAGCTTTTGTCGATAGTAACGAACATTAAACTCAACTAATAGTAAGACGTACCTTCACAAGAGAATTATTATTATTATGATAGGTGTGTAGGTCATTCATCCATCCATCAGATAGTAAATTATTAAGTCACTATAAAACCTAATAAGCTCTTGGCTTAGGTCATAAAATCTGTCAAAGCGGTCTTAACATAAATTGGTAGTCAAATAGCTAGCTACTTAAAAGTTTTTCAAGAAGTCCAGTGACATCTAGTTTTTCTGTCTCATCAATGTAACATACATGAGATGACGTTTAGAAAACTGACACCAGCCTAACCTCTATGTAAAATACAGATATGCTTCTGCATCCTGAGAGACTGGAAGCTGAACTTATTACAAGAAGACTAGGTTGATTAACATTTTGGTGGTATGTAATCATACAATAATCGTCATTCGATCACTTAACGTCTTCTGATCCCACAGCAAACATTTCGTTACAAAAATGCTATTTAGTATCTCAATAAAACTGTCGGGATTGCTAATTTGATTTATTTATCGTATTATTAGTTGCAAAGAACGCGTCTTGAAGACAAATCTTGATTTATGTCGCGCCATCTGTGTTAAGGATGTCAATCGGGTAAGAGTTAGCGCGCATGTCGCGATTGTGGGCAACTTTTTGTGGTTGGGTGATTTGTGGGTACATGATAAAAGGCATCCTTGGAATGTGCTCTTTTATCATATTAGCTTAAAAGTGGTGCCTTTTAAAATTTCAGAACTACAAACAAAGTTATTGTTTTTTGTTAGCTTCAACTATCGACTTTTTGACAGGAGGGTCGATTTTTAGACAAGTGTCACTTTATCAGCGATAGCAATTGGCAATGAGTCAAAAATATTTGAAATTGATGAGCGCTATCGAAATGTCAATTAATTAATCCTTTACATTTTAGGATTTCATCACTGTGATAGAATTATACTGTCTAGTAAAAAAGGGAGTAAGAGCAAGTAGTTGGAGTTCTACTTTTGCTAGCCAGACTTACTAAATATCTGAGACTTGTTAAGTCACCCACAAAAGAAGCAACTAACCAGTTTGACAAAAGTGTCCCTGCGTGAGTCGTTACTACATAAATAAAGTAATAACCCAATTTTTCCTCAAAAACTTCACTGAATGACATCACCCTGAAGACTGATGTCTGACCATCTTATGAATCAGCACCACCAGTGTTTTTCCATATGTCACCTCTACTGAAACCTGTCTACTTATATTTATGGCAAAAATATGATAATACAACGCAAAGTTTATATTCCTTGAGATTAATTATATGAACGAATCGCTTATGTCACTCATATTCTGATTAATTGTCTATATAATTATTCTGTTGTGTTTGTTTCTAGAAAACACAAAGACTTATACGTGGGACACTCAGAAAGTTTTGCGAAACTAAAAAAAATTGTTCTATACGTACATATATTTTTATTAAATCTTTTCAAAGTACTTTCCACCAGCCTCTATACAAAGATTCATGCGCCTAAACCAGTTTTCAAAACACTTTTTCCAGTCCGCCGCAGACACCTCGTTTACAGCCTGCTCGAACGCAGCCAGCGCATCTTCCGGCGACGAAAATTGTATCCCTTTGAGCTGATTTTTTATTTTTGGGAATAAAAAGAAGTCACACGGTGCTAGATCAGGGCTGTAAGGAGGGTGACCCAGGAGTTTGACTGGCGTGCTGTCCAGGAAGTCCCTCGTTTTGAGTGCGGTGTGCGCAGGTGCATTGTCGTGGTGGAGCAGTAGCCCGCGGAGCCCTGTGTTTGGTCGCTTGTTGCTTATAACAGAGAAAACTTCTGGCAAACATTTGGTAGTATACCATTCGGCATTAATGCTTCTTTGATCCCGTAAGGGAATTGATACCAAGTGGCCAGTCAAATTAAAAAAGCTAGCGATCAAAATCTTACCCCCGCTTCTAGATCGCTTCACTTTGGTAGGCGTTGGCTCATTTTGAAACACCCAAACAGTCGACTGGCGCTTGGTTTCTGGGTCGTATTGATAAATCCAGGACTCATCACCTGTAACGATGTCGTAAACACGCCGAGACGAGCCTGCTTCAAATTTGTTAAGCATATCACGGCACCATTCCACCCGGGCCTGCTTCTGAGCATCGGTGAGGTTGTGCGGCACCCAGCGTGATACTATCCTCCTCACGCGAAGATGGCTGTGTAGAATCTCGTGAACGCTTCCCGATCCAATCTTCAATATGTGTTGAATCTCCTGATATGTAATTCGCCTATTGTCTTGGATTAAATTTTTCACTGCTAGCACGTTTTCTTCGGTAACAGCCGTCAAAGGGCGACCGCTTCTTTCGTCATCCCCCAAAGTTGGTCGACCGCGCTTGAATTCGTTATACCAACGATACACGGTTGCCTTGGAAGGGCCTTCATCCATGAATGCCATTTGAAGTCTATCGTACGATTCATCCGGTTTCAGGCGACACTTGAAATCGTATAAAATCATAGCTCTAAAATGTTCCCGGCGCAGATCCATATTTCAGTGAGACACAATACTTTGAATTAACTCGCAAAAAATGTGGAGGGAAATTTTGAAATTGGAACTTACTTATTTTTACTTATAAATAATCATATTTTCGAAAAACATTATAACTGGCCAGTCTCCCATATATAAAAACTTTTTTTCGCAATACTTTCTGAGGGGCCTGGTAGTGTTTTTGATTTGTTAAAGTCAACTGTGAATAATGAGGAACAGGTTAATTTTATTGTGAAACTTGGGAATAATATTATCTTTAATTTGAACAAGTTTCTAAGGTGCAATGTTTCAAGGAAGAAAAGTCACTTAAGGCGGTACCCCGACCAAAATGCCGTGCGAGCCGTTTTTTGTGCTGTTTTTAGGAGCTATCTACTCGTTATTTAAAAAGAAATATCAATTAATAAAAATACATTAAATTTCTACATAATATTGATTCTAAAATGGTAGATTTAGTTTTTTTTTAAATGTTGTATATATTTCACTAATCTACTTCCAAAAAAACATAAAAATGAGAAATAATTATTGATATTATGCATCTCCTTGTAAAGTGTTCATTGATTATTTTTTGTACTAACACTAATGGATAGACAATTTAATAACGAACATTTTTGTAGAATTATTTTTTTCAAAAGACCAAAATTCGATTTTATAAAGATTTTATTCTAAAATCAGGGCGTATTCACTACTGTAATTCATGCGCCACCAGTGCCGCTAGACCAATAGGAACGCTCATATCTCATGCCGATTTTTTGGTCAGGGTACCGTCTTAATATAATTATCCATATCATAGCCATCATGTTCACTAGGTTATCAGTAAAACTGAGGAACTAACAATAGCAGCCCTTCTCCTTTTCAAGTCGATGGAAACTCTTCAAATTTTTTAGGCCACGCGTTCATAAAGACTTCTAAAGTGCAGAAGGATGGAAACTTGGAGCATGTGGGTCTTATTCTGCACGGCACTCCGATTGGGTAGGGTCATTTAGCAGTCCTGACACCGACTCTCCCTTTTTGATATAGTCATCATTTGATTCTGAAAACCTCCACCACAATATTACCATTTAAATTGAAAATGACACATACACCTCAAAATTATACAACCTTTGATTCACCTTTTAGTTGATACCTATGTTTATAAATTGACTAACAGTTAGACAGGTAACCTGATTTATTGGTGATGACTTGACTTGCCTGACCTGAACCAAGACCAAAACTATGAACACATATATTTTACAATTTAACATAACATCACGCCTGTATTGCCCGAAGGCATAAGACAGAGATGCTCCTGTAAGACACCCACATTTTGCCAGGGATTTTCAAATCTCATGTAATAGAGGACGACCTTACTATCATCAACCGGGCGCAAATGCAGACTCAGGCCAAAAACCTAATAACACTTTGTCTGATCTGAGAATCGAAACCCAGGACCTCATCCTTACCAGTAACGCGTGCGACCACTAGATCAACGAGGTAAACGAGAAATAAGTACAAACACACTAAAGTCGGTATTGACAGCTATAAAAATACTTAATAATAATTAAACTTGATGCTTACGAATGATACTCATTGTTATAGTGTATGGATAACATAGTAATTAATTAGGATTATGAATTTGAGTTTTCAATTTCTTATATACAAAGTTATCGCGGCATGTAACATGAGAAACGTCATCGGACTTTCTGAGTTTTTTTTTTTTTTTTTTTTTTATATTATAGGCTATTATAGGTTATTCAAGTAGATCCTTAGCGGCAACTAGCAACGGTGATCTGCCCTTTCACAAGAATCACTACAGCAAAATCTTCCCCAAATATTCGCAACTTATAGCTACCTATAGTATGACAACTCCAAGTCCGACCGATCGCGGACAAATGGTACAGGTGTAAGTGAATAATAATGACGCGGTGAGGACCTGACGCGAATATTTTGGCCCCGTCGAGCGCTCTATTAATGGTGACTCATTTATACCGGTCGCGTTGGAATCAGCTGTCTAGTTGATTGTGACGTCATGTTTAAAATGTCTGATGTGACAGGGAAATGCTATTTTAATTAAAATGTGTTTTGTTTTAGTTTTTTAACCGACTTTCCAAAAAGGAGGAGGTTCTATGTTCGACTTAATGTTTGTTTTTTTTTTTTTGTGTATGTTCACCGATATCTCCATCAATTGTAAACCGATTTTAAAAATTATTTTTTGGTTTGAAAGAGTAAGTTTTGATATTGGTCCCATTTTAATTTGGTAAAGGTCTGATGAAGAACTTCGGCGATATACAACAGAACTCTTCAATAAATAACGGCAGATCTCTCGGGATTCTTGCAATCGCATGTCTGTTTATTGTTTATACCATTTCATAAAATAACATCACGCCAGTACGCTCTCAAGGGGTACACAGATCTCTCATTTCACCGGTTATGTTCAAGTTTCAAGTTATTCGGGTAATCTATTCGGTGTTATAGGGACCTTACTAAACAACTTGCTTATTTATTATAATATATAATATAAACTAATATTATTAAACTAAAAAGGGAAAAATTAAAAACTTTTTTGCAAAAAAATACTACCGACTTCCAAATGAACAACTACATAGTGAAAAATAACTTAACTTTTTAAGTCGGTGTCCATATCCCAAAAAAATGGTACCTACGAAAGACACCGACTTAAAAAATTAAGTTATTTTTCACTTTGTAGTTTTTCATTTGGAAGTCGGTAGTATTTTTTTGCAAAAAAGTTTTTTATTTGAAATATTTTGATCCGGGATTGAGTTTTATGGTGATTATGAGTAATCCATTAGTATGTTTTAGACATGTTCTCTCTCGTTTCTAGTATGAAGATTACATTTTAAGGCTGACAAATGTAACGATTTCGAACGAGATTTATTCAGATTATTGAAACATAATTTTGAATCTACTGATATCGTAACTAAAAAATCGTAAGGTGTAAACCGGCCTTCAAATAAGTGGCACTACTAAAATTATCTAATATATTTTTGAACGAAATCTCTAAAATTATCTCAAAAGTGTGTGAATCTCGTTACAATTTCAAAGTAAGTACTACAATATAAATTATTTCACCAAAACATCTTGTCGTGAGTCATGACAGTTCTTTGCGCGGGAAAACGCCGCGTTTCGCAAGGCTCATGTAAAACGCTATAAAACTGAATTATATCTATACAAAACTGTGTTTATGTCTGTTTGTGAATCGTAAATTTGTCTGCCGGTGTGTATTAACTCGAGAGCTATTAGGTTAGTTTTATCGCTTTTTTATATTCATGCTTTTTATACTTTGTAGGGTTTCAGAAGCTGAAGACGGCGGTAACGCTTCCACCTGTTTTGAAATCTTTTAATATAATTAATTTTATTATATATATATAATTTTGATGTAAAACTACACCTACCTAAAAGAGCCACCTAGACCGAAAGTAAAAATATTGATTAGTAATAAAAAAAAACATAGGTATATAGCGAGTTTATTTTAGTGTTGTAAAGGACTAAAACAGCAAATGACTGATAAAATTGATTTTGTTGAGATACCACTTTTAATATTTTTTCAATTTTCCTCATTCAGATTTACAACAATCAATAAGATATCTAGTGGTATGTATTATACACACTAAATCTAAAATAATCATCAATAAACAGTCAAACAATCAGCTCATAATCGAAGACAAAACAGACGATTCTAAAAACTAACACAGCGACATTAAACCCGACAGGCTTACCGCGACAACTCGTAAACCTGTCGCGCCGATGACGAATCATTAACGCGTTGCGACTTTTACAAGTTTTTGGCTAGACGAGGAAGATAGATCAGAAAGCTCACTCCTTACAAACAACGAGAAATAGACTGCAAGAAGCTATATAAATATCTTTGCTGGTGCAAGGAAAAAGAGCATTCAATGTGATATTTATATATTTATTAAAATCTTCATTGCAACAGATGCACATAGGTGGCCTGAGATATATTTCGGTCAGCGATAAGGATTTTCGAATGTCCAAAATGTATAAGACTAACATGACATAATCTACTGAAAAACTTTATTTATTTATTTTATTTATAATATTTATTGGCCTATCTACAATTGTTACACTGTTTATTCTAATAATACAAGCAATATGATACAAGCATAGTATAAAATATAATGTGATAGACACAGTATGTAATCAAATCTCTACTATTCAAGAGTCAATCATTAGAAGTGGCAGTAAGCTAGGTAGATATGTCGACGAATTGTGGTCAGTCTTTGGGCGTAGACGTAGAGCTCAGATGCGAAAACCAGGGTGTTGAGGTGTTACCTACTTGAGACCAGTTTTAACCAGCAGATTGTACTATTGCTTCGTTCGGTGAATATTTATTCATACATTCATAGGGAAGAAGAAGGCAGTAGCTCTGAAACTGGTATTAGTATCTCGGTAGCTTGATACGGTTAGACTGGAAGCGAAACCCGACATAGTTGCTGGCAGATGATTATTGCTTGCCTGTACTACAACGATTTGTGAAGACTACTGTAACTTCTGCCCATTATTTTGTGGCATGTCCCCGTCATTTTTATATCGTTCCGCACATTTTATGTTTTTCTTTTTTAGAATTTTCTCGTACTATTGTGTTGACTAGATATTTTTAATAGTGTGTGTGCCAAGAATGTGATTATTAAAAATATAATGAGATTGCCGATGTGGTACTTTGTTATACTAGTGAACACTGGTAATGACGTGAAGAAAGAAATATGAAGGGAATTTATAAGTGTCAATAGAAGAGTATAATAATACTGTGAAAATAAATCATTGTTGTTGCCCGGAGGATAAAAATAGGGCTTCGATCTCACGTCGTGGGAGACAAGAGAAATGACAAAGAAATTATAGTTGAAACTGAAACAGATATTGATGTACAAAAATTTACCGAAAAGCTGTGCATAAATGCGTGGGTTTTTCAATAAATGTATTGAGAATAAAATAATATGAAGTAGGTATGGTGAATATTCAAAGCATGCTATTAAGCAACTTTATATATTTAATATCAAAGGTATGTATTACTTTAACTATTGAAGAACTCATTAAAAAAAACAAGAAACTGAAACCTTGAATTTTCTATACTATTTATTAGATAGGATCTCTTGCCTAATTTCGACAATATCAACATTTAATCATACTTTTTGGCCCCAGGATCAAAGGCGTTGTTTTTATCATCTAGGGTGCAGGTTAATGGACATTTGGGACACTCCAGCAAATGTAATTTCGAACGGCGCTATGCCATTAAGATATATAGCATTCATGAAACATTTCTTATTGAAAATGAAAAGGTCACAGTTGCATCGCGATGAAAAGTGCAACCCTATGCCAACAATGATTCCGGAATAAAGTACCAACCTGACGAGTCTTCCTAATAATGACAATGATACCAATCATGACACAATTGTAAACATAAATAACCAATATAAACTCATAATAAAACCACTAATAAGTGTCACCTTGTTCGCCATTTGTTCTCGCCCACATAACCATCAAGTGTAGCGTTATTTTTCATGTTTTATGACAGAAAACCATTTGATTTTATGATCGTAAATAACTATTATGATGGCATTTTTGAGACTACACCCACTGATATCGGTCGCGGTTTCTTGCAATCATACAACATTAATTGTCTGTGCTTGTTACTGATTTGGATGATAGATGCCTTGGTTGAGCATTGATGTCTGATGATCTGAATTCCAAGGTGGCTGATCGGGTTTTTTTTTCCTTTGGTTTAGTCAGCTGATTCAATATTGTCGTTATCTATCAGAAAAAAAACCGGCCAAGTGCGAGTCGGACTCGCGCACGAAGGGTTCCGTACTTGGTAAATTGCGGTTTACGATTTATGACGTATTAAAAAAAAACTACTTACTAGATCTCGTTCAAACCAATTTTCGCTGGTAGTTTACATAGTAATGTACATCATATATTTTTTTTAGTTTTATCATTCTCTTATTTTAGAAGTTACAGGGGAGGGGACACACATTTTACCACTTTGGCAGAGTCTCTCGCGCAAACTATTCAGTTTAGAAAAAAATGATATTAGAAACCTCAATATCATTTTTGAAGACCTATCCATAGATACCCCACAAGTATGGGTCTGATGAAAAAAAATATTTTTAGTTTTAGTTTCAAGTATGGGAACCCCCAAAATTTATTGTTTTATTTTTATTTTTGTGTGAAAATCTTAATGCGGTTCACAGAATACATCTACTTACCAAGATCCAACAGCATAGTTCTTATAGTTTCGGAATAAAGTGGCTGTGACATACGGACGGACAGACAGACAGACAGACAGACAGACAGACAGACAGACATGACGAATCTATAAGGGTTCCGTTTTTTGCCATTTGGCTACGGAACCCTAAAAACAGCACTGTTGCTTGAAACCAGAAACAAATATGGGAGCACGTATCTATTACACCGACGTACTCTTGGATATAGAAATACAGTCAAACGACAGAATACTAAGTCTTTTGCTGGGATTTATTTATTAAAACTTCATGTAACAAAAATGTACAATGGCGGACTTAATGCCTGAGGCATTCTGTAGCAGTCAACCAAGGGCGGTGGAGAGATAGCATGGCAGGTGCAATAAACGTAAAATGAGTACCAAAGTAAAAAGCTAATATAAACTTAAATACTGTATATATATGTACATATTAATAAGTTAATAGCAAGGCGCATATTGAAACGACTCTGCTATTAAATATTGCGCCCAAATATTTTAGTCACTATACTTATCTCTACGTAAGTGGGCATTTGTAAATTATGACACTTGCATATAAATGAGACAAGTAACAAAAATAACATGATCATCAGCATCATCAACATAATCATCAAAAGAAAATCATAATAATATCTTTTAGAAAAACAATTTATTAGGGGTCAAGGCTAGATTAATATCTACCTTGAATGAATATTATCAAAACAAGATATAAAGATCACGAATTCAGGTAATTCAAGCCTGATGTATTAATAAAATCACTATTTTTGATGATTTTATACTATCCATGATCAGTGACATTTTCGTAACATGACAGTTCCTAAATTTATCCTTGATTTCTTCTGTTTTAATAACTATAATAAACTATTAATTAATATTATTTTCAAGCCATTTAGCAGAAAAACTGGATTTCATAATTCACATAATTAATGATGTCTAAAAGTTAAAAATGTCACCGCTGAGAATGATCTACACGTCAATAACAATATGATAATATTTTATGTCTTTTTTGTGTCATCTTCTTTTATAAAACTAGTTCTATCAGACGTCTTTGTTCACATTAATTTATTAATAAAATTTTATTTATTACATAGAGATTTCAAAATTATTTTTTTGTTTGTACGTGGATACCTTAGAGTGTACTAAAACGATAAGGAAAAATCTTTCACTAATAATCAGTTACAATATAGATAAGTGCAAGTAACTTTTTAGCCCGAAAAAAGGACGTATTCTGTGAAAGAGTACGCGAGCGAAACCACGCGAATATGTAGGTATCTGTCCTATCTAATCGGTTGCATTGCAGTTTTCCTCGTAATATTCCTGATTCAACATTTCTAGATTATTCGTCTAAGAAAGCTTTATTTCAGTAGCGGACATTAACGGTCTGCCCGCAATTTAATGCTGATGGAAAATCTTAAAACACAAAGTCACTGTTATAAAACTGAAGATTTATTACGAAACTAAATGCAGTCTGGAAAATTACGAAAGATCCACTCACATTCTAATAAAAAGTTACCATACACCGAAGACAGAGTGACATGGAAGCAGCTCGTCAGTGACTACGTCAAAGCATTCCAAGATGGGCACGACCTTCAGAAATGAAGATTTAGAATGAGAAGATACTCCTAATTCTATGACCAACCCTCAGTCTCTTCTTCAATTGGTCCCTCATTAATGAGGATCGTGGTCACTGAACAGAGGATAATCTGCCTCCATCGACACCGGTCCATAGTTGCCATCGCCACCTGCTGCAATTTGCTTGAGGACGTAGCTTACTTGGTCAGACCATCGTGTTGGCGACCGGCCTCCTGCTCTTTCCTTCGGTATTGCCATCAATGACCAGCTTTTCGAGACTGTTATCCCCTTCGCATTCATCATCATCATTAAGTTTTCATATCAGCTAAAAGACGTCGACTGCTGGACAAGGCCCCCCCCAAGCGTCGCCACATTGACCGGTCCCGTGCGTCCCACATCCAGCGGATCCCCGCAACCTTCACCATGTCATCGGTCTACCTAGTGGGAGGCCTTCCAACGCAACGTCTTCCGGTTCGCGGTCACCACTCCAGAACTTTTCAGCCCGATCGGCCATCCGTTCTACGAGCAATGTGCCCTGCCCACTTCTATTTAAGTTTGTCAATTCTTCAGGCTATGCCGGCTTTTGCGGATCTTTACATTTCTTATTCAAATACGCTAGGAAACACAGCACACACAGCACAGGCCAGCACAGGTCTCTCCATTGCCTTTTTGGTGACTGTAAGGTGTGTGTACCTTTGCAGACTATGACACACATGCTGAAATGTCCCAAGTGCTCATACACCTGCACATTGGCAGACCTTATGCTGGCCACTGACGCCGTAAATGGCGTGGCCACCTACTGGGTTCCATCGACTCAAGAAGAATAAGATCGAATTGGGAAACTACAAACAAATTTGGGCATTTGGATGGCACCACATTTCGAACCCTCAGTAGGGCTCACAAAATACAATTACTTTTTCTAATAAAAAAAAACAATATAACACACAACCCAACAATTCGCATTACATAAGCAAATATATTAACATAATTTATGTCCACAACATTAACATTCAAATTATTATGAATATCAAATAATACATAAAACGTTTTTATGTATGTTGATAGACATTATTGTGGCTGTTCGAGTTATATACCAAAGAGCAGTGACCCATTTAGAAGTGGAGTTTACGATGTGGTATATGAGCTTGATTGATGGGATGTTTTGTCTAAAATATATTAAAATAATGTCGAAATTGGATGCTGGGTTTCGATTGAATAGTAGACTAGATTTAATCACAGCCCAGTTACTCGTGAGTAATTCTTCACCTATCGTTCAGTCCATCCAAAGGTTGTCTGTAAGAGATTGCCCTGTGCGATAAGACCGCCCATTGTACACTTTGTTTGAAAATATTTGTTCTGTATGTATTTTTTTTTTTATGGTGTACAATAAAGAATAAAATAATAAATTATAAATAAATAATAAGCAAGCTGTAGTGAATACATTACCCACCCATATTACACATAGAACCGATGACCTTTGGGGTAGACGTGTTCTTAAGTAATCGTAAAGTAAGACGCCCTTAGGCTAGGTGGAGCGATGATCAACGCAGGGTGGCTGGTAGCAACTGGATCAGAGTTTCCGGGAATGGAGATGAATGGCGTGCAATTGGAAAGATTATCTAGCAGTGGATTGCAGGAGGCTGGTGATGATGACAGTTAGAATCCAGCTCTTCAAAATTAAGTGACAGTCTGGCCAAAGCCTCAGTTGTATATTAAAATATAGCCAAGAAGACAGCTGTATTGTCTTACCTGCTTCAACAATACGCGATTCTTACCCTGAAAATCGTGTTCACCATCAAAATTTATTCTATGATGATTGAGAGATAATACTAATAGGGCCTAAAAGTTACATCTCTATGCGATAATGGTAACTGCAACTATGGAAAAGATACAATCATAAAAAGACTGTATCATTTGGCAATGTAGTATTTAATTTTGATAAGTTTATCAAAGGGAAGACATGGCGCTCATTGTTCTGACCGTCTCAAGCACTTACGTTTTCATAAATAACCCAAAATAAATTGCAAAGCAAAACAAAACAGACACACTTACAACCCAAAATTAATACCAAAAACCCATCGTCACCACCCATCAATTACGCGATAAATTAAAATCAAAACATGACGCTAATTTATTGGGCCCACTCAGTTTAACACAACACTTTGCGTGCCAGCGTTATCGCGAGGTTGCGATTGACGCGACCGTTGCGATCACTCATCGGGTGCAGCTTGCAGTGTGTCTTGGGGATGCAGGGAGGTATCTGGACGGTGACAAGGGTGCATGGAATTTAAATAAGAAGGACAAACATGGCTCAAACGTTGATTGGTAAATAGTCTCGTGGTATTATGAACCAGTTTTGGGAGAAAAAGTTCGCTAAATTAATTTATTGGGTCCACTCAGTTTAACAATTGCAAATGCAGGGAGGTATCAGGACGGTGGCGGGGCTGCAAGGATTTTTAAAGTAGAGAAGGTTAAGATTGGTTCAAAGGTTGATTGAAGCCTAGGTTTCGGTGTGAAAATTTACAAACTTGCGTTATCCGTTTAATTAGTTAAATATTCAATAGCCAGTCACATTACTTGAGTTTTATTTAGTTTATAACGCTTACTAACTACCACGGTATTAATTAAGATATAAAACGTTTAAAAAGCGCATACATTTTCAAAAATGCACTATGACCTCAAAGTGACACATTAATTTTAAGTATTAGTACTATAAGTTCAATGAATTAGAATTATTGAATAGAACAGAGACGTATTCCAGTTGGGAAAAATCGAATGAATACCAGAGTTTTTTCTGATGTACTCGAAAGCTTATTGAGTTTCATCATAAGATACGTAAATGACCAGCAATGACATTAATGACTAGTCAAGGTGACCTATGCGTCACAAAGCTACAATCGATGACGAAAATGCCAATGATGAGAAAAATTAGCATCACTCTTAATAAAGCAGTCATGTGCCTAGGCCTTACAAACTAGCCGGCAGATGAGTCAAAAATATAAATAGAGGACATCCCAGATAATTTTGGTAAATGTCTCGTTTATATATAGGCGGTATTGTTTGAAGATAGTTTAAATGGTAATATTGCTTTGTCTACTCTATTAGATTTGCATACAACGAACATTATTTCAAATTTAAATGTTAATCAAATTACTGGCATTTAGTGCTTAATGTTCAGTAAAATATATAATTTGTATTCTCATCTACGTTCGGAATAAAGAAGTCTTTAATTTTTACTGTTTAATGATATTCTTTTATTAATATTTCGACCAGATCTTACGATTTTAACTAGGTTTCGGTTACCTATTTTATCTTAACACAGTTTAGTAACAAAAATTGTTATTGGCATTGTTTGAATTCAGATTTAGTAATTTACAAAACTAACGAAAATTAAGTTTACAGTTGGCTTTTATCACCAATATAAGTCACGTGGTTTAAAGTTGGCTACAGACGCAAAATGACTCGACAAAATGTTTTTATTTAAACCACTTGGACCCAATACAGCAGCCCTAAATCCGGCCCTGTCCTGAACGTGAATGAAACTAAGCAGGTGCACTGAATTATGCGTTCGCTGATGTATGCACCCGATGCGCGATGCACCGCCTGCATCCAGGTGAAAATGCGCAGCGTTGCTTACGTAAATACGCGAAATGGCCGGTCAATCAGCGAGCGATGCGAAAGCTGTAAATATCTGGTAAGTGTATGGTAAAGCATTGTTTTGGATAACAAGCGGAAAGAATAATAATCTTTTAAGATTTAGTGGTGGAAGGGCAGTGAACTTGGCGCTTAAAGTAGGGATGATTTGGTTGAATGTGGATGGTTTGAGTCATGGAGTGGCAAATTCTTGGGCTAAGCCGGATGTTTTCTGTAAACAATGATATCCTTACTAGCATGCCAATAGAGATTATTGAAACGGGTTTTCACGCATAGAAATCATTACAATGCCTATAAGTGTGCGGAAATATTTCCAATTAGGTTGTGAAGGTCAGATAAGCAGTCGCTCTATGTTAAGGACCTTCCACCGCTTTAGTGCCGTAAAACTGTAACTTTCTAAAGCATACTCCTTAGTGATGGCTAGGTTAATTAAAAAAAACCGGCCAAGTGCGAGTCGGACTCGCGTACGAAGGGATTCGTACCATTTTCACAAAAAACGGCAATAAAATCACGTTTATTGTATGGGAGCCCCACTTACATATTTATTCTGTTTTTAGTATTTGTTGTTATAGTGGCAACAGAAATACATCATCTGTGAAAATTTTAACTGCCTATCTATCACGGTTCATGAGATACAGCCTGGTGATAGATGGACAGACAGCCAGACTGCCAGAAAGGAAAGGCCTCCGCCTTTCCTTTCTGGCAGTCTGGCTTTGTAATAGGGTCCCGTTTTTACACTTTGGGTACGGAACCCTAAAAATGAAAAAAAGTATATATATATATTGATTCATGTACCTACATTATTTGTGAAATATGGTTTTTTCGTTCTTATAGTTTTGCTTTAAAAAATAATTAACAACACGATATTTTTCACTACTATTGAAACTTCTCCAAAACGACTTTGATTTTTAAAATATTGTTACACAGAAAAAATTATGGCTTAAACTTCTTCATAACTAAAGTAGCTTAAGTAAATCAAAGAATATTTTGCAAACAAAACGGTCCAAAAGGAGGTTCAATATTGGCTCATTCAACATTGAGGAATATATACGCCTTAAGTATTATATATATATATATACTGGTCTTGAGCTGCTTCTGGTGAGATAGGAAGATAGCTGGGCAGATAAAATACTAAGCTGATGATGATGTAGAAAATATATTAGTAGCGATATGCAATCCGGCAAAGTAAGAAAAGTAAACTTTACGCCAAGTTTAGAATTGGAGTATGAGTCCACTTACAACTCGGAAATTACAATATTGCTGTCTGTAAAACAATTTTCCCGTCATACTCTAGAAAAAATTCGATGCGTTCAACACCAGTGGCTGTGCCATTTCTATATTGTAACCTATTTTATACATAACTATACGTCTACCTACCTTTCCTTCCAACCCATTCAGTGATACCCCTAATATCGTTTGATGCTGGCTCGGATCCAATCACCTCTGACATAGCGTCACTGATCACCGACTGACGGATATAAGTGCCTGCTATAAGTGACATATGGAGGGCATTTGATTGAGATATTTTGAGAACAGGAGAAACAAAAGAAGATTCCGTTTTTTTTTGCTTTTTTTGGAAGGTCCGCATTTGATCACTTCGTCTCCTAATGGTAAGCGGTGCTTGCCTAAAAGTAATCTATTCACTCTTGACTTAAAGACCCACAGGAAACGTAGACTTCGGCAAATAATTTCAGTCCTTGGCCGTACGCACAATGGAAGTATTCCCAAAACGTTTGGTTAAAACCAGAATCGAACAAAATTGACGTGCAAATCTTCGAGATCAACCTCATAGCAAAGCGAATAAAGATCACTGTGATGCAAAAGCTGAGGTAGAATAACTGAACGCGAAAAGATTGTAATGATCGAAGATTGTCATTCCTGCCAAATTAAGGATCTAGAATCGTCAACTTATCTTTAAATCCCCAGATCATTCAACAGCAACGTGTGAAAAGTACTTTACATGAATCATAAAGTTTCTTTATGATTTCCTGCTAGCTAAACAAGCATCTAATCTTCAACTTTTCCGTATTCTTGTGAACATCCCGTCATCCCTAGCTTCTTCATATCGATTTGCTTCCAACTGTCGGTCTGTCTAAACGTGCACTGTTCAGCGTCCTACAATCGCTTTGAAATTTTACTACCTAACATGCAAGTCGGGCATGCAAGTCGACAGATCAAAAGTTGTTAGCATTCTATATGTGATGAGATGAACGTTTCAATAGCTGTAAAATATATGTTCTTTGTGTGTCAGGTTAATGTTCGTTTTTTGAAGTGTTTAGTTTCGCTGTCTGTTTCTGGATTTGAAGGGCAGATGAAGATTGGGTCATATTTCAAGCGGAATAACTAATAGTAGCAATATGTGCAGTAGATTTACATATCTGGTAACGAAGGTAAGATTTTTCATGGTAGAATGATATTTTACATTAAAAGATCTCAGCAAAACTAAAGTGGTAGTATTCGATTCTCCTATTAAACAATTAGTACTAGTTTAGGTGTCAGGGGATTCATATTTTATGTAAAAACGTTTAGTTCAATAACACTTTACTTTTATATTTACCAATGCAGCCATTATCTGCCAAAAGAAGAGATTTATACGACTTTTGAACTTTTTTGAAGTGGCATTTTCCGTCACAAATTTAAATCACCTTTCTATTTTCAGCAACACGTCCAATTTCCCTCCCAAAATCAAAAGAACCCATCAAACACATTAATTTCACCACACTTACTTACCGTCAAAAACTTTAAACTCTAATCCTTCACTGCCTATTTCTTCAAAAAACTAAATACTCAGACATCAGTCTCATTCAAACGCATGATGAAATCAAAACTACACGACCAGAGACATAGCCATTTATCAAAATGAATTAAAAACGCTGCGCAAGAGTTTCAGCCTGTCCGTTGGGATTTGGGGCACTTTAGGATCTATTTCTGGTGACAGACGAACGGATCAGGGATAGCTATCGGGTTTCAAATTCCTGTATTAAAAGGATGTAAGGACTGTAAGTGGTCTTTGTAATTAAAAGGATTTGTGAGTATGGGAGTTGGTTTCCTTTCCTTCTTCAATATGTTACTCTTGAAGATTGATACTGAAACTTTAAATAAAGTATTTTTATTTAAAGTCTTTCTTGACAAGACTTAGACGCTTATGTTTTTCCAGGGTGAATTGACCAAAATACCAAGAATGCTGTTAAAATAAAATGATGAAGTTGGATTGTCATTTTTCAGAGGCATGGAACAGGAAAGTACCCTTTAGGTATGTTAATAGACCGACTAACTGAATGATTGACTCTTATGTCATAGTTTTTAACATGCATAACATAACAGCACGCTTGAACACATCACATGTCATCATGTTTGCTGCACATGCTGAGATAGGAGCCTTTTTGGTCTCGCACGGGGTTTTTATTTTATTATTGTTTAATTTTATGCTTATTTCTCATGTCTCCTGTGCGGGTCGCAAATAAATATTTTTCTTTCTTTCTTTTTTCTTTCTAGTATTCTTTGAAGGGTTTAGGCAGAGGTATAGTAGATTCAGGTTTAATTGATCTAGTTTCTTCAATCTGCAAGGTTTTCAAATCAATCACCAAGTAAATTATACTTCCCCACCATAGCTAGATAATTAACGAAACAAGGCTTCTGCGAACACACAGGTAGCCTTCATTATAATTCGTATTGGCTACATGAAAAGTCAATTAGTACGTGCCGTGAGGCGGCAGCCATCTTGTAATTGCGACAGACAGATGCGCGCGCGCACCTCGTGGGTGTTCGGCGCAACAAAGGGGTGATTTAATTAGGATTTGATTGAGTGGGAGAGAGAGGGAAGATGGCAAGTGGAAGTGGAAGATGGTGACGGATTTGGATTTATTGGAGGTTGGTTGGGTGGATGTTGATGGTGAGGAAGATAAGGTTTCCAGGGTAGAGCAGATAAGAAGGTATATACCCTATAGCGTTGAATCACATGTCTCTCTTAAGAGCCAGAAAGAAGGAAGATGAATGTGTTTTGGTTTTGTAGCTATTAGACAGGATCAAAACACCTGGAAGGAAAGCCTATAATCGCAATTTGTATCTCTGGTATTAACAAGCTAATTAATTGATTAGGTATTGCTTCTGCGTGTAAATAATCCAACAACAGAAACGTGAATAGATACGTGGGTAAAGAGTTTAGGCCATCCTTCTAACGGTCACCCTTCATTGCTAAGTGTGAGCTATATTTCAGCCTCAGGCCCGCTTGAAAGTAAAAAAATATCCAGAAGGAACATATTCCCCGTATAAAAATATCTTATGTGCTAGTCCTGACTATAATCTATCTCTGTGCCAAATTACATCCAGATTCGTCAAGCGGTTTGAGTGTGAACAAGGAACAAACGCACTCACAAACTTTCGCCTTTATAATATTAGTGTGGTAAGCAGACTTTCTACCTCAAACAGATAGGTCATGACAAAAACTGTTCTTCGTGAACAACAATAAATAATTAAAACAATAGAATTAATTCCAGAGAACATCTGTAAGTACATGTTGTCATCAGTCTGTCTGTTTGTCTTGTCACACATTAACGTGTCGAATATTTACTCATTAATGTAAAACATGTGTATTTACATACATAATTGTAGGTTTGTGTGACCTTATGTGACACAAATATTAATAAATGACGACTAAGCAGAAAACCTGTTGTTGAAAATTCTATGATCACCGAACATGCCTGTGAAACCTGATAAAAGCTGCTGTATGATTGACTAAAATATCAACTACCAATCATTATAAATTTGAGAATAGGGTTAAGCCAGATATTACTATTGCCGTAGACTCTGAGAAATTAAGCATCTCACCTCTAAAACTCTAAGAGCGGTAAGAGCCGAAAACACCCACTGTCTGAAAATTCAAAGTTCAATTTAGATTTCCCAAATAAAATATTTAAAGATAAATTGATAGAAGAGAAAAGAGATACATTCTTTAACAGACAAATAATTCCTGGAAACAACATCACATAATACAAAAAAAAAACAACAGACACAAAAGACACCTGTTCCAATCTACCTAATAAAACATCATAATCATCTCGACATTATTTCAATCGAAAGTCACCTTCACCATACAGCACACATTACGAATGCAACCTTTTCCACATTAGGATGCGCACGCGTTCCGGACAACCCGAGACTTTCCCAAATGCCCCTTCCCCTGCCCGGGACAAGGGGACGAGAGGGGGACTAAAGAAGACGTATCTCACCACCACAATCCATTGTCCATTGTTTTTGCCTGATGTTATTTATGACGGACGACGTTGTATCTATCCTTTTCTACCTCCCCCAGAATTATATCGCCGGCTCCCTCTACCAAGGCTTCCGTCCCGTAATGCCGTACCTAATAAATTACGATTCAAAAGATTATTTATTAGATTATTCATGGTAGAGAGGCCCTGTACCGTATTGGTCTTTGGGACATAACACTGCAGTTCGTTTTCGTCTTTTTTCGTGTGATTGATTTGTGTCCTATCGTGTGGTGTGTTGTCAAACAATGGGGTTTGGACGAGGATTGGCTGGTTTATGGATTTTATTGGATTCACAGACGTTGGGTTTTTGCATGTTTAGATGGTTGATAAGCTTTGATATGTGTGTGACACAAGAAAACTTTTGGTGATGGGTAAAAATTTGCATGAATTTGAATTTGACGGAGTTTCTGAAGGAAAGCTTGTTTTTTAGAAACAACAAAAGGATAAAGGAGCTTCGCTATAATCTTTAAAATATTCAACAGGATCTATTTGTTAAATATACCTGTGTTATCAAATATTTGTTACAGAAAATTGTATGCTGGTAGATAATTGTTGTAATAATACGTTTTGAAGAGCAAAGTGCTCTACGGGCTATTTTTGCCTAAAAAAGCACTTCAATTACCAGATGTTTGACATACTTATGTGTAATAAATTATTTTTATTTGTGAACAATGCAAGCAGTAAGCACCTAGTAAGGCGACATTTTATGATACTTATCTTCTTTAATATTCTAATTTGATATAGCTAACAGCTTACTAACGAGATAACTTCAAGTTTAGACCACCTATGACGACCACGATACAATCAGGACCACTAACACTGACTCATTTAATCATAACAAAGAATCTACTAACAACATATTTGTCATACAATTAAAATGTAACAGTCCGATAATTTATAGTAATTAAAGAACGGAACAAACTGCAGGAACAATTTATTTATAAAATATGACATAGTAATTTAGGAGCAATAAAACACATTGTAGAACGCACTCAATTAAAACAGATACAACAAAAAATGTCGCCCCACCGGAAGCAGGGCCGATAATCGTTTGAAAAGAGACGTGCTTTATTCACGACCATTAATTAACCCACACTAAAGTTTTAATTAAAAAACAAGCAAAGAACTTTCCATAAGAATGGTACGTCACAAACGCCGACGAATTCAAAACGCTAGCGTCTCGACCGTCATAAATAATTGGGACAAAACCTTCGCCCCCCGAAACCCGCCCCCCTCCCCCGGATAAGTGTCTAAAATTTTCACAATCCGGCAATAAAAAGATAATTTATTAGTATAGCTCTTATTGTTTTCGTAATTTATGTGTATGGAGTAATGTAATCTAGCTGGTGGGGGCCCTAAATAAATAATTTTCACTTTAATGTCCCTTCTTGCCTAATCTCCCGAGCGGTCGGCTCTGAGTCCACGTTTTGTACGATATAATGGGCACCCGAGGTATTTTTAGGTCTAAATAAACATGATTTGTTGTACCGTCTCTGACAGAATTCAATTTCGTTACGGCAACGATGTGGCTCCCTCTGTCGCGAATATCTTGAATTATTTTTAATGACTCCTAGTCATTTGCATTATCGTCGATTTTTAGTAGCTTCTTAGGATTATTTATTATTTGAAATTATTGCTTCCTTTAATGAGATGGTCTTTTTATTGCTGTAGTCTTAATAACAGAATATTTCGAAAGTTGAGTCTGATATTTATTGCCTCTGTAATACGAGACAACAATAGAATGAATGAGAGCATTTTTTCTATACCAATAAAGAACAGTGCAATGCTACTTAATTTTTAAACGAAACACAAATAAAAAAATGGTCAAAGATTTCCTAGAAAACAATGTTGATTAATTAAACAATATTTTTTCCCAGTATCTAAAACAACCAACAACATTCAAGACAACAACAACAAAAACGAAAAAAAACAACACAAGACCCGCACGTAGATCACATGCAGATTTCAAAAGCGTCTGAACTTCAGTGGCCATTTCTGAAAATTAGTGGACGTGAAGGCAGTCGAGGGGGTTGAAGAGGGGGGTGAAGAGGGGTGGAGGGGCAGCAATGCCGTGGTGGATGATTTACACCACTCCGGTATTATGTTTAGACTTTAATAAACAGAACGTTTGTCATAGCAGACTATGCGTCGCCAACTCGCCAGGCTTGGCCAAGTTTTGTGCTAGTGTTGGTTAAGAGTTGGAAGTTGGATGCAAGTGCTGGCAGATTTACATTTGAAGAGTGCTAGAATTGAGTTTGAGAGACTGTGTTCTCGTAGCAACCACCACTCAATTAAGAAAAAATAATGTGAGAAAGTGTTGTTACATTTAAGTTACTTTGGGAGATGATGAAACTGTTATAAGATAGTTAGGTGGAAATGCAGTGTTTTCATAAGTCATTATTTTTGTAATCAAAATAAGTAAAGAAACTTCTTTTGAGGATTCCAACATGATTCATAATTGATTTCTTTAAATAAATATAGGTTTTGTGAATTATGTTTTTTTTTCCTATATCTTCAGAGTTTTTGAATCGACTATTGACTTTGTTCACCTGAATTAAAGACGTATTATAACTGTTTTGTATTATTAACTATATAATTAAGTATCAAGATTAAATATCTTCAAAACAAAGGCATCAAAAGTCAACTCCAAATTGAAAACAAAATATCCTTCATCAAAACAAACGCTTCTAAAATTGCATCAAAATAATATTCATACAGACTTCCAAACCCATTTTCATTGTGCGGGAAACGTGTCCTAAGTTGACCTTAGTCCGTCTAGTTTTAATTACAACGGACAGACAGACGGAAGGACATCCGAGCTGCTCTGTTTTGAAGACTCGACACGACGTGGTAACGTCCAGTTTGTGCTAGACACAGAGGTTTGAGGAGTTTCGAGTTTATAAGGGAATTTGTGAGTTTATAAGAGTTTATTTATTTGTAAAGGATTTTTTATGGGCAAAATAAACGATGCAGATTGAATTAAATTGAAAAACAAGGTCTTTTTTTTTATAAAAAATAAAAAAATTACATTTATCTGGAAGTTTAGGAGCCGGTTTCTGAATTCAGTATTTAAAGTTAAGATCATGTCAAGCCCTAAGTTCAATAAATACCACTCGCAAGTCTACAGTAGAGCACAATACTGTTCAAAACAAGATCCCACATGAAATACATCATGCCCATAAAGACAAAGCACGAAGACGCCATCAACATGACATTCACCCATAAAACTCATACCACCCATACCTGGCCATCATCGCAGGAGACCACAGCAAACGGCCCATAGTTCCCCCCCTATAGTTTCACCCCTCGTTTCCAGCTTTTAATTATAATACTTTATAGCCCTATAAATCACGGCGTGCGTCCCGGGTGGCTTCAACCCCCTACACCCCCCTTTGAAGGATACCAGTTCAATTCTCGTCGGGTGTAATAATTTATAAAGAAATTATTCTCTTTTTCTGCGCGGGGTTAAAGATGGTCATGACGTGATCTGTGAGTCTGTCGGTGACAATCATTTTGGTTTTGATGTGGTTTTGTGTCAGTTTTGTGACGATTTATCTAAATGTTCTGTACTTGCGTCGGGTTTGAATATAAAGGAAAGATTGAGGGATGCTGCTTAAGATGTGTGTTATTACTACTTTTACTATTGGAAGGTCTATATTCCAAGTCAGTTTAAAGAATCTTCTTTTAACTCAGTTGCCATGGCAACAGAGAAATTTCACGGTTGATTTCAATAATAATTGATGAGTCGATGTGGAGTCAAGTTAGAGTGGTGATGGTTACTAAGTCATCTAATAATACTACTTTATTTTAGACATATATAGCTATTTGGGACAGCAGACATTTATCGTTGGAAACCTGGTTGTTATGACGTAACTTCATCGTATTTTAGGAGCCGTATTTAAACAGTCGTAGTCGTTCAGAGGTTTTAGTTCAAGCTTATAAATTAGGAGCTTCTAACTTTCATTTATTAATAATAGCGTATAGTGACATACACTAGTAAAAAACGGAGAAATATAGAAATAAGACAGATGAATGGCATAATTTCAAACGATAGATGTGTAGCAAAAAATACTCACACGTCAAAATATCTGTCGTCGGGAATTAAATGAAGAATGTATGTCTAATACAGAACCGCTAACGATTGTTCTAAGAAACAGAAGATTTCTCAAGTTCTCAATACGACATATTGTGTCAATAACTTCTAGACACGCGTGGTAACGACTCCAACATTGACAATGTCACTTTGTATGGAGATTTGAGACAATGAGGGTTTACGTTTTTGTGCTCACCACTACCAGTTGGCGCCACTAGCGAGTAAGGTCCTTGAATATAGCAGTCAAACGTTGTTATTACGCGCACGGAAGCAAAGTTTGAATTTAAATCATTTCTCGAGGATAAAATTTTCCGAAACATAAAACTCTATTAAAGCAGTGGTTGGTAAAACCCTATATTAATGTGCCATTTTTGGAAAATATTCACAACAATAAAAAAGTCGTAAATAAATTCGCGCTAAAAGCCAAAAAACTATAAGACATTTTGAAGACCTCACTCTACACCAGCGCCCCTAGCGGCAAATTCAAACGCGTTACGCCCTCATGGCGTACGTTCATGTCAAAAATTCTAAATATGTAAATGGACCGACAGTTTCTGCCAATATTTGACATACTTCAACCGTCCAATAAGGATAGAGTATCGTATAATTATGAAACCTATGTTAAAAGGTATTGTTTGTTTATACCAGGATCTCTGTTATTGTTGATTTAATTGCGAAAATTCTTTTTTTTATTTTATTACACCATCGGTTAGGGCAAATACACCACTTTTATCCCGTTAAAATGTACGGTTCCTGGGGGTAAAGCTACGGGACGGGAGCAAAGACGCTAGAAAAAGTTAGTTAATTATCTTCATACTCGAATGTGTAACTAAATTGTTATTGTGATCTTCACGAGCTATCGGAAAAACTTCCTACGGTTTTCTGTGATATTTAACAGTAGAAGAAAACACAACTTTCATATTACTCGTAAAACTTAACTATGTTCCTTACGCATTAAGTTCTTTTCAGCTGTCATCAGTCACATATCACCAGAAGTTCAGTTAAGTTGAACCGATAAGTCAGTGTTAAGTAAAACTACTGTAACTTAAAGCTACGAGACTTCTAACTTATGGCGTGCCCGCAAAACGCCACAGAGTAGGCATTAACAGTAGGTGCAATTGTGAAAAAGTATTGTGCCTACTGGAGTTCACTCTCAGTGTGACTCTGAAACTTTCGTAATTTTTCTACCTGTAGTAATAAATGCGTCCAAGTACTAGGTACTAAGATTAATTAAAGAAATAAAGAGATGGAAATCTGTGACGTTTCTTTACTGACAAAAAATGGAGATTCTTAAGTTAACATGTATATTATTTTCTTGTGTACTTAAAAACAAAGTTTTGTATTTAAAAAAAATTGTATAGATAGTTGACTTAGTAACTGCTTGATCGAGGAATTATCTAACCTCACATAGACAAATAAACCTTCACTTCCAGACAAAGTATCATTCTATGAACATCGATAGTGATTGTGAAAAGTCTGAAGTGTTTGATATTGATCAAGTAACGTTTCGGCAACTTGATGCGATTCAATTTTAATCTCATCAATAAGCGGAAAATGCGCGATATCGTTCTCAACGCAATTTAAATTGCATTGCGCCACCAAGTCTCTCACGTGTGATAAAGCGAATACGACGTCGACTATGCCAAATATTTCTATCACCTAAAGAAGTTTCAATGTTTGCCAACTTGACGTTTCCTTCTAGAGATGCCGCATTAAATTATTGGAGTTAAAGTTTCCACTGCCATCAGTGAACCTTGTTGACGTGACCTCGTAACCTCGTATTCTCGTACTATTAAAAGAACAAAGATCAGAACTAGTGCTATCAAAATCTTACCAACTTCAGTCGTTCGCTTTTTCTTGTGTTTACAACCAGGACTTACCTGAAAAATAAAGTAAATAGGGTTAAATTTGGTGCGTTTGCTACGTCACAGACGGTCTGAAAATATTTCAGTGGGTAAAATAGCTATTAAAAATAAAAATTGTGTAAAATTTAATTATTTAAATTGCAGGTAACACTTAATTGAGTGACGCACAGAACTTGGAAGTATACTAGATAGGAAGGGTGGTCTATACCCAACAGTTGGTCATTCCTGGCCGGACACGGGATTGGACACGGGACCAGGAGACCACCACGGGAACAAATGTGAGTAGTAGTTGTAAGTTGTGCATGCTTGTATCACTTTCCACTAACCGGGATCGGTATCCCAAAAAACAGACCCCAGCTACCGCTGCCGCGAATTGCGGTGTTGCGGATACAGACCTTGTAGGATGCAGGATTCTGTACATTGCTCATGGGCCCCAGTGTTGTCTCCTGGCTTTGGGATCCGCAGGTTTGTATTCATTATTTTGTTAGCATGATGGTGGTGGTTATAATTTGTAAAGGATGTTTCGTTAGTAGGCAGTTTTTGGTGAAGTGTATCTTTCTTCTGTGATGGCATAATTTTGCGGCATTTACAATCAAAAGTTGATAATTCAATTGATTATTTGGAGTGCAAATAATTCTCTAAAATCTTGTTAAGAATGAGAGTTTTGGAATTGTATATAAAATCTCGGCAGATCGGGGAGCCGTGGTGGCCCAGTGGTAAGGGCTGCTTACAAGTTCGTTACAAGTTCATTGGTTCGAACCTAGGCAGGCACTTTACTTTGTGTAAATCATTTCATCACCACTGCTCTTAAAACGGTCAAGGATATCATCGTGAAGAAACCAGCATGTTCTAGAACCAAAAAAAAAAAAAAAAGTGACATCCACCAACCCGCACTAGACCCGCGTGGTGGATTACGGTCCATTCCCTGTTATAGAGAGGAGGCCCATGTCCCAGCAGTGGGAACATTAAAAGTCCGATGATAATGATGATATAAGATCTCAATCAAAAACACACACAGTTTCATAGAAAACCACAACAGCCTTTCTAAGAGGGCGCGTCTCTAATTACTGCAGAAACCCTTCACTTCGCAAACTGAGCAGAGTTTTCGTGACAATATCTCCTAAACTACTACTATTATAATCGTGAAATTTTGTAAGGATGGTTGAATGGATGGTTTGTTACTCTATAACGCAAAAACTTCTGAGCCGATTTTGATGAAACTTTACAGGAATATAGCTTTAACATCAGAATATCAAATAAGCTATTTTTTATAAAGATATTGGAAGAAGTGCTTATACCACGCGGGCGGAGCCGTGGGTGGCAGCTAGTATCTCCTAAACTTTAACGTTCCATGGGACGATCACGTTACACAAGATGACGTGTAACCTGTCATTCTGTCTGTCAACTTGTATCGCCAGCCAATAAGAACTTCTTACTAATGTCATAAAGGAAAACTTGAAAGGAACTTAGACTGTCACCATAACATCAAACCTGTATTCTGGGAAGGGATAGGCAGAAGTACAAAGATATTTCGCAAGTTTCTCCCATGTAAATGGGGGTAGACTTGGACTTAACGGTCTGAAATCGATACGCTATCTTTGTCAAAAAAATCTTTCTGACCGTTCATTACGTTGTCACGAGCAAAGTTACGAGTTAGTTAATACTGTTGTTCCTGGAATACATTTGGTTGGGATAATTTCCGATTTTTCAAAAAAGGAGGAGGTTCTCATTTCGTTACAATCTTTTTTTATAATTTGTTCCCCGATTACTCAAAGACGTCTGCACCGATTTGGAAAATTCTCCTTTTGTTTGGAACCACCAGGTGGTCCCATGGTCATCAGGTCAAGATCTCATGATGGGATCCCGATTATAGCGATTTTGGTATTTACATCAACAATGCAATCATTTGCACTCAGAAAGTATCATTTGGTAAAGTGAAACTGATGAAGAAGATCACAGATGGCCACTGGAAGCTCTTAATGCTAAATATGTCAGGGGTATAAGGTAACCGACGGTTAACCGACTATCATGAAGCAAATACTTTATAAATAAATGACACTGATAAAAATGGTACCATCGAACTGATCTTATGATGAAACCGGCAGGTAGGCACTGGAAGGCCGAAATAAAACAATGTATCCTAGTAGTGTTGGAACTTATTGGAATCGTCTTGAGATGTACTTTGGCTATAAATGATTTTGTGGTTATTGGAAGTACCTACCAAAGCTAAAAACAGATAAATAAAAAACTTTTTGACAAAAAGATCAAACCGACTACAAAACTAAAAATAACTTTATTTGCCGAAGTCGGTGTCGAAAAACGGAAAACAATACCTAGTAGAAGAAGATTTTTTTTTTAATTTATTTGAGGACGCTGGCAAAAGTCAGTTAACAATTTACAGTTGACTGGATGTCTGCTTCTGGGATGGACAGCAAATGTCACAGTGGGATGCATTACAGCTGGCAGTTTTATACAATCTGGATTCCTAAACCCCCATTTCCAACGTACAATCCAAGTTCTAAGCCCAACAACACTATAAAAGCTGTACAACTTTAGTTACGCTCGTCTCCTATCGTCACCTCTGCCAAAACCACTGGGGAATAAGGCGTGAAGTTATGTAACTTTATTTTATCTACGGATTATCTTCTCCCAATTCTTCACTAGAGCATGTACGGCTGCCATTAGCCCCCATCAAGTCATTTACCGAGAGCTTAAAACTTGGCACGCGTTGGTGAGGGGGTGGGTGCGTACAAATATGACAAATTTATGTAAAACGGCCGCTCTCTTTGTACGGCAAGCAGCCGCCGAGAAATTAGTGCTCATTTTGTATCATGTTTACGAGTACTGTGGGCTTCAAAAATATGGTAATGGCTGCACAGTGGTCGGGTTCCGTCTATGTATCGATTTGGTTCGTTCGAGTTGCAGAGGTTGGGCCGTAGTAGGGGTTGTGATGGTATGACTGAGTTAGGTGTTTTTAGTGGCGCATCGCTGAATACAGGTTAACTCTACATGTAGCTCTTAGGAGAATATTGAGTATGTTGATTATATCTGGGAAAATGCTGTGTATCTCAGTCTGAGGTTATCTAATACACCTTCAGATAAAACTTTAGACTTAGGGTATGCCAAGAACATATGCTACAACTTGGGGGTTATATAACATACTCGTATTACGCTTAACAAAACAAATGGTTTCAAAAGTATTGCCCGAAATTGTTAACCGTCAAACATGAATTGTTAAAGGAGCCTAACGCATCCAAAAATCTACTTAAGCCTTGTTTACCCCATAAATACAGAAGCGTGAAGAAATGTCGTCAGTCTGTATCTATTTCGAGTGCGTCTAAGAGCGGGATCGGGAGGAATTGTCGCGATCCATCGGCCGTTAATCGTGACACATCGCCGTATTTTCATCTAAACTCGTTACGTTTTATGCGAAAGAGGAGTAAGGAGTAGACGTGCGATTATTTCGTCGCAATGTCGGAGAATAAGAAACTCAAAGGTGATGCACGATTTTCAGAAAATAGAATACAAGACCGGCTGAAGATTGGAGATATCTCCAGTTCCTTCTCATTAGATTTATCAAAATTTCGCTTCATAATTATTTCGTTTTTTCTTTCGTTTTTAGTGACTGTACTTACGTCACACTAACTGAATTGCTGATTAATGCCTTCTTTATATGCAATACGCGATGACATCATTAGGTATCTACACTTTTATCCATACATTCAAGAGCAACCCTCTAAAAAATGTACCGACATGCCACAAAACAGTCGACAAATATTTCGGTCGCAGTCGCAGGTGTGCGTCGCCCAGCTGACAGAAGCAACTCGGATTTATGTGTTTACTGTATAAATCACGAGGCGTCAACGTTGCCTCTCATTTCTTTTTTCGTTTCGCGCTATACATCATAGTTTTGTCTTCCGTGGTCAAATTTTTTACCCCAGTCTAGAATGCGAGAGTGCGCGCTTGGAGTTATTTTACGTTTGTGTTTGTTGCTTATGGTTTTACAACCAGACTGAGCTAGAGGTACCTATGGATTACCCAGTAACTGTTTTGGATTAGCAGTGACTCAGTTCATAACATAGTATCCATATTATTAGGCATCCTGTTAATCTAGAAGCTGACCCCAAAGTATTTGGGGTCAGTTCTTGTGTTCGATGATGTTTTCTATGGTTGATATCGTTCTGCAGACATCCGAATTCTATACAGAAAGGCTGTTCCCCAAGACCAGTTCGGCGACCAGTCGGCATTCAAGCGGCTTTTTTTTTTAAAACGTTGCCCCACACTAGGAATTTCTTCCTGTATCGTGGGTGCGTTTACAAACATATGAACTCACATACACAAACACCCAGAGTCGGAACAACTATCTGTAGGTCATACAAATATTTGTTCCGTGCGGGAATCGAACCCGCGACACGCAGCGCAGCAGTCAATCGCTCAACCACTGCGCCAACCGTGCGCCCAAATTGCTGATTTATTTTTAAAAACAAATAAGCAGTCATCGCACTTTCTTCTTTTCTGTTACTTATACTATATTCATATAGTTATATATTTTATTCAGTGTAGATGACCGTTTATTTTATTTATTATACCGTGTTAATTACTGTTTTTTAAATATTTAACAATGCACCTACCATGTTGTCTGTTCACCACTCTTGGTTGACTGGTAAAGAATGCCAAAGTCACAGACATAAATCTAACTAGATGACGCGATTGTATGTACTTCGCATGCCAAAAAACGGAGTAAAGTTACGATAAATGATGGTGATTTGAGCTTTTCATTTAGAATTATCGGCACCGGAAATTCACCGAAATCTACAAAAATGCCTTTTTATGCCATATAGATATGTAAAGACTGTATAGAAAAAGTTGGCAGAGGCATTAGAAATGTTTTTAAGTTGTGTGTGAAAAAGTGGCACGCTTAGTTTTCATACACATGGAGGGATTTGCATTATCTAGTTAGATTTATGTCTGTGACCTAAGGCATTAAAGCCGCCTTTGTACGTTTGTGCATGAAGTCTACATAAATAAATAAGTCTATTGTATAGTAAATTATGTGCAGCAATTTACTTGTTTTATCATTCTTATCCTCTCCACTTATGTGAATTACCTACTTTCACGAATGATTCAGTTTATTTTACAATTCGAGGAAAAACCAAAAAGATCCTGGTTTTTACCAGTAGGTGCGAGTAGGTTTCCTTGTTACTAACTGGTTTGGCGACAGTTTCTAGAAACCTCACTGGAAAATAACACATCATAAAGATTATCAGACATCATTAACACCGTCCAAGAAAAACACGAAAAATCCAACAATAAAATCAATTTTAGACGCGATAAATCCCCTAATCCAGTGCGAGATATAATTCTCGGACGACACGTCGCTACTTCCAGATCAATCATCGTCTCCTTAACGATTGCTACAGCTGTTGTGTGCTCGATTGATGGAGCTATAAACTATATTTATATCTCGAATAGCTCGAGAATAGTTCTGATGTGTGTCGCTCAAGAAACCGGATTATCTAGGATGGATGGCGAGGTGGATGCGGCAGTTACAATGAAATATTGTCAAAAGAATATTCTCAGAACAAATAAAAATACACAATTGGTGGAGGCGTAGAGTGATGGGTTAGACTTCGTGTTTTTAAAGTGTGTCGAAAATGTTGAAGATAAATTGGATTTGCAACATGTGTAGAAAGTGGAATAAAAAAGTCGACATGTAATAAAAATGCTGAGTTATCTGTGACTGTCAGTCTAGATTCCCAGAAACCTTTTAAAAATCAATTGTTGCAGCAGATAGATAGGTGGGTAGAAGCCAACAATGAAATCAAAAATAATGTTGCAACATCAAAGAAAAATTTTCGTCAAAATTCATCTTCGTAAACTTTCTAATTTAAGTTTGTATATCATTGGTTAGTTATGAAATAATATTAATTTTAAAAACCCATTAGGGTAGGCTTGCAAGGCAGACAGTCAAGTCTGCCTTTCAAGTCAAAAGAACTACCTTCTGGCTAACTCAACATCGATTTCCATAGTCATATTACAAAAAAAAACTATGACTGCTCCCACCGATCCCATCCAAGAGCTATTCCTACTTACCCATATGACGAGCGATAATGTCGTAAACAGAGTCGTGTCGCGACAGCAACGCGACTACGACACGACTCGACGCGGCTGCTGCAATAAAACACGCGTTATTGTCGTCAACCACATTATTCACGCCTCTGACAACACCAGTTTTTATTCCGTTTTTATTCACTTCTATAATCCAAGATTTTTTAGCCTCTGACATAGGGAGATTTCGCTGAAAATTTTGAAACGGTGTTCAGTAATTTCTAATGTTTTGAGTGTGCCGGTAAGTAATTGCTATCAGTACGTTGTGTGGTTACTGGTACTCTGAATCTCTGATCATCATCATCAGCCTATTAATGTTCCCACTGCTGGAACATCAGGCCTGCATTTTGAGAGAGGGAATCGGCCGTAATCCACAACGCGGGCCCAGTGCGGGTTGGTGGATGTCACATGTGTCTTCGAATTTTTGGTTCCAGGTCATGCCGGTTTTCCTGTCATGTTGAATAAAATTATTACAATAGTAGAGCAGTGGCGTATGTTTCAGATACTAGACATACCGTTAAAAGACTTTGGATATTGTCTCGCTTGACGTTCAAAATATCGACTTAAGACTTACATAATTACGTCATGTTAAAACCCGAATCTTTTTGAACTACTCTAATGGCTCAATGTTTCATCAAAACTTCCTGAAAATCAGCGAAACACATTAATGCATTCCCACCTGAAAATACCGGAGCGCACATGCACTAATTCCCCTTCTCCCCTCTGTCTCTAAACTCCTGCTTATACCTGAATTCCCGGAGTACAGTTTAAAAACTTCTTCGCGTATCCCGTTGCCCGGTGCACTCCTTGACAATCGATTGACGGGTGTCCCCCTGACCCCCACCTCCTGCCATCTTGCACCCCGAGGGGGTCGCCTCAGCGCATTCGCCTGACCCACATAGACGCCATATTTATAATAATTGTACCCCGATTTGAGTGAGTAAATCAGATAGTTTTGGTATGGTAATAGTTTAAAGTGGGCAGTTACTTTTTTTAAAGTGGGGTATTTTTCAAAGTTTTTTGTTTAGGGCTGTTATGTGGGTTTTGGCTGCAATTAAAAATTTCAGGAATTTGAGCTGCACCACTTCGTTATGTAAACTTAGAAACTTTGACGGTCAAACTTTAACTTCTAAACAGAATTTAACTAGAAATAACTTTAGGATGACAACGCTCAGTCTTCGAAAACCCTTAGCCTCTTCAACATTTGCACAACCAACCCTAAAATGCCCGCTGGATAATAAGACCTTCTAAATCCAAATTCCACTTTCCAAACGTCTCCAACTCAATCAAGCCGAACTATTGATTAGAGCCACCTCCACTCCCCACATGGGCCATCAGAACAAAACAATACGTACATATGCGTCGCGAAAGTAAATAGTCACCCTTTCCCCCCAGTCACCCACTCGTTATCACGCCCCGGACATAATTTAAGACGAGTCGACCGTCCGGGCGACGGACACTCGGATGTATCCGTCAATTCTGTTTGTTGGATTGATTTTTCGAACTAAGCGGACGTTTGAAGGGTTTAGTTTCAGTTCAAATTCAGCTGAAACATGTTACACCCGAAAACTATCATGGTTCAATAAATTTAGTAAAAAATATGAGGCTACAACACACTTTTGGTTATCAAAGCAACTCAAAACCAATCAGAAAAACATATGCGTTGCAAAAGTCACCCCCTGTCACCCGGTCACCCTCTGTGCCCCCTCGTTATCACGTCTCGGACATAATTTAAGACAAGTCGGATCCGGTCCGGTCCGCTCACGGATGGGTATATGCGTCAATACCGTTGGATTGATTTTTCAAAGTAAGCAGACGTTAGACAAACAAAGAATAAGGGACGCGCAAGACTGCAAATAAACTATAGTTTCTAGTATACTTTTTATTTTAGCATCCATACGCACTAAACGTTTTGGGAATACTTTCATTATGCGTACAGCTAAGGAGTGGAATTCCCTGCCGGAGTCTGTGTTTCCCGATTGCTACAACCTAGGGGTCTTTAACTCAAGAGTGAATAGGTTACTTCTAGGTAAGCGTGCTACACCGTCGACCACATCATCGCTTACCATCAGGTGAGATAGTGGTCAAGCTACTTTTCCGAATGGACGGTAGAATCAATTATTATTACTTGTAAATGTTAATTGTTAACTTTGAAAAGTGCCGCTTTATAGCCTCATTTAAATAAATAATTTTGACTTTGAGTTTGGCTTTGACTTTGCCCTATCAAAAACAAAAGAAAACCAGTCAAGGAATAGTGAAATTCTATCAACAGTAATGATCGTCAAAAAGTTCGACACGGGTTTCTGATGCGCTACCAAAATGTCACGAGCGGTCAATCCCATACAATTTGACATTTCGACAATTAGTGATATAAAACAATCGTAAGTCGTCTATATAGGTAGTCAAAGTTTTCTAAGACAACTTAAAATTATGAAAACGTGCTCAACGTGCTCAATTTGTACCTTGTACATGAGTTTTGTTAGAAAGAGAAGAATATAAATTGCTGCGTCCATCGCCCAGGAGAACTGCAATAACCTTTGACTTGTAGAACTTGCGGAGTTCAGAGGTAACTGCGTCAATGTTCAGTTTCTTATTTATTTTTTAACAAGTATAGTCCGGGCGAAATATACAGAAAATTAGGTATGGAGGTAGGGTTGCATTAATTCGCATCGATCCGAAAATCGATAGAGATCTTAAGTACACTATTACAAACGCCTTTTCAGTTCTATGTGAATTAATGCAAACTGAAAAGTATATTTTGAGCTGACTCAGAACATGTCATCAACTATATCTCGATAAAATCCTCCACAATTTGAAAAAAGTTAAAAAAGAACTCAAACAAAATTTTGCTCTACAACATCATGTCACTTCATCTCAAAAAACAAATAAATAAATATAAAAATCAACATTTTTTTTAAACAAAGCTTAACGCAAAACGTTTCCGTTTCCCGAGTCGGGACAAGATGTCAAGTGACGTCATCGAGATAGCGTCCAAAGGGTTGAGTTCCGTCGCTTAAAAAAGTATGAAAAAAATAAATTTCTTATCTCTGGACCGAACGAGCGATTGTCCCCGTCCATATTGTGTGCAAGAAATGTAGGTAAATGAATCAAGGTATCTTTATTTTATCTGTGGGTAGTTAAAAAATGGAAGGTTCTTAAGAAATTGGCACTTATCTGAGGGTACTCGTTTATTTATCTCGCAGCTGCCTGATAACCAATTGATGAGTCTGTTTCATAAATGGTGCTTATTTAATAAATAGATAAGTAATTCAACTGCAGAATTAGTATCGACCGCTTGATCTAAATGTTGACTTTCTTTGAATAAAATATGCACTTCCAAGTGACAGGACATCTGCCTACACATAAAGCTACAAAGTTACTGTAGACTGAAATAAATAACTTGGCACAAATATTGTCCAAATTGGTGGAAAAGCAATAGGAAGTCCATTTCATACCACCTACAAAATAACTACTAAACTCAATCGTATCGGAAATATTTTTTTGTGCAGACAACTCAAGATTTGGCTAAAGTTAGACTGTGTCCCTAGCATACCATGCCCATAGCACTGATAATATAATACTAGCATACAGATGCCTCGTCCCATTCAAAGAAACCGTGCCGACGTAACCAGCGTTTTTCGTCTGACGTACTGATTATTTAAAAAAAAATATAAATGGAATATGTAAAATTACTATAGGTGGTGTTACCACCGACTTGCTTGTTCGTGAAAAACGTGCAAAAATACAGACAGATACAGTATCTATTTGTTTTATAGTATTTTTCGCACGCTTTTACAGTTTCACTGTACGAAAATCTGTTAAAATACAAATAATTTAAAACCACATCATCTATTGGAATAGATTTTAAATCATCCGTTCAAATAACAAATCCATGCATATAGCACCATCTAGTAAAATTTATTTGAACCAAATTTCATTCTTAGCGCTGGGACCCGGTAACCATGGACTCTATATATATCAACCCCATTCATTTTACACTATTTGACAGTCATTAACTCCTTATAGCTGATAGAATGTCTTTTCGTTCAGATAGGAGCTACCTCTTTTCTATATACAAGATAAATCTAAAATCTTTTTACATTAGGTCTTAAGACATGAACCAAGCTTCTCCCTGGACAGCCTAACCCTACCTCATCTTCACAAAACCGTTGACAATCAAAACTTAGTCCATACAAAGCACCACTAGGGACTAAACATGGCACATTTAAAACAAAACGCTAAAAGTTTACATTTACCAAAACTACTTAACGTTTGTAAGATGTCCCGAAACTTGTGAAGTAGTTTAATCCTTTCTATTTATTCGGCGCAGAGGGAAATCATGGTCTGTCAGATCTATTGAGAGTTAAAAGCGAAACAATTTGCCTTTGACATTGAAGGGTTAACTCTAGTTTACTTTTAAATGTTTCATTTTATTTTTGGAATGGTCTCTGAAAAGATTTCGAAGGGCTTAACATACTGTTAGTCGTATTATAGAAAATGTGAGTGTCGATACCGAGTTTGGAAAAAAGGTTTAAGTATAAAATATTATAATTGAACTTACATAGTTTCTAGCCTCCCATGTTAAAGTCAAGAACAAAAAGAAATATAACATCAATAGCCAATAACATTCAAATTGATCTGCATAAAATTTCAAGGACAAAGAAATCAAAGAACATTCACAACCAGCATTTTCATCAAAACTGCAAACACTATGAATCTCTGAAAATATTTCGATGAATTAAATATCCTATCATTCGTTTCGTGTTGTGGAAAAGTGAACATTGATTCCGAGTGCCGAGAAAAGGTTAATACAATAATATCGTTTGTTGCTTCTCAGTCTAAATTTTATAATAAATATTAGTAATATGACAGCGTTCATTGTTTCAGAATGATTTATTAATACTTATCTGCATAAAATCTCAGTGGCAAAGAAATCAAAGAAAACTCACTTTCTACTATTGCCACCGAAGCTGCAAAGACCATCCATCTCCGAACGAACTCACACAAACAACCCTAACATATTCAATAACTCAAACGACAATTACAGGCATCAGGCAAGAAACTCAAAAAGGAACAAAACAAAAGGTGCGCGCACACTAGCGCACACGTCCCATTCGCAACATGTTCCATCTCAAGCGATGCCGTCTCGTGTCCCTCCCGTCTCGCGATTAAAAGTGCAGGTGGGGACTGTCCAGCATTGATCTGGCGGTGACGCCGGACGATGGAGACGTCACCCACCGTCACCCTCCCTACCAGGGGGAGGGGGACACCTCCTCGTAAGTAGACGTGTGGACATGCTTAGCGATGTGCTGATAACGTCGCAGTTTTCTTATTTATTTTGTTTTGTTGGCGTTTGTGGATTAATACGTTTGAGTGGCACGTACCAGTGAAATGAGGGATCTAGGATTAGAATTTTTTGTTTGGACGGTGGATTAATTGATGTTCAATTTTCGTGTGATTCAAAGTATGTCAATATGTACCCATGTGTTTGTTACAGTCAGTTTGTTTGCTTGTATAATAAACACTATGAATGGTTTTTGACTATTTAATTGTAACGCTTTGTCTAACATTAAATCAAACTTACGTATTGTAAAGAAACAATTTGCTGTCACACTTAACGACACCTATTCAAACGGCACAAATCTCAAAACTACAAAAATCTGTAATTAAACATACAATTACAGAACTCATTAAGAAACGTCCGTGGTAGACAATGGGCAGTAACGAGTGTCAGAAAACGACTATCAACTGCGAATCGGTCGAGCGAGAGAACTATTCACAAATTAGTCGGGACAGAACTCTCCACACTCAACGTCGCCACATCCGCGTAGGGTCGCCACTCGCCAGCTTGCTGGATGGACACGTGGTGTTTCGACTGAGAAGTTTCACTTTACTGCAGTTATATTATAATTTGAAAGTGCTGGACAGGGAATTATGTACTTGATACTTTGGTAATCAAATCCCTCAGGATTTTTTTCATAGCTTTACAGTAGCCGTTTTTCCTAGTACCGAAAGCTAAGCTTGCTGGCTTGTATTTCAGATTGGACTTTACTGCATAAAATATGCAGTATGTCTAAAATATTGATTTAAACTTTACAAGATTGTGAATAGGTAGAATTACCTTAATCCTTACTAATGTTATAAATGCGAAAGTTTGGATGGATTGATGGCTGTATGTTTGTTAGATAATCACGCCAGAACGGCTGAAAGGATCTGGATGAAATTTGGCACTTAGATAGATTATACTCTGCAATAATAGGCATAGGTATTTCGTTGTCTGATATAATGTTCCCTTGGAATAAGAAAACACTTTTCATCCGGGTGAATCAACTGTCAGAAGATAGTTCACTAATAAAAATTTAAGAACAAGTCTTCGGCTCATTGACAGTACTTATCAATATCCATTTGTCCTAGGCGACCACTGAAAATCAGCGCACACGGCACAGCATTATGCTGAGTGGAAGCCTTCTTGCCACAATCACGACATGCATCTGCCTGACATCTTTTTCACTCTATTTCTTTTCTGTTAAAAACAAAATGTAGGTAGCATATGTAATTATTGTTTGATTTATTTCTCGTCTTTACTAACTTAATTTAAGTACTACTAATACTATTTTTAAGGGTTTAGCTTAAGTATGTTTTTATATTGTATGTATGTCGTTTTGTGACAAATAAACACTTTTTCTTTCTTTCTTCTTTCTATTTCTACATTATTCTACATATATCAAATGCCCAAACCAACCATCCACGATCGTACTTCACAAATTATATTCATATATAACTAGCTGACCCGGCAAACTTTGTTTTGCCATAAAAACACCAAACATTTATCTACCCTACCTACCCTACCCTACCCTACACTACCCTACCCTACACTACCCTACCCTACCCTACCCTACGCTACACTACCCTACCCTACCCTACACTACCCTACCCTACCCTACACTACCCTACCCTACACTACCCTACCCTACAGCAATAAAGCTCAAATTGACTCTACGTTTTAGTTAGAAAACTTTTGTATGGGCAAAAGAAAAGGGCTGTTTTTTTTCCGGCAATTACTTGAATTTTTCTCTCCGTAAAAACCATCTTTGAACTTCAACGAACATTTAAAAAAAAGAATTGGCCAAAATGGTCCAGGCGTTGTTGAGTTATGCGCTTACCAACACATTTTGCGATTCATTTTTATATTATAGATTATATTCAAATTATATCAAAGCACCATACTTCAAAACAAAACTCCTAACACTAAAACTCGGACGTGAAACGTGGTAACCCTACGGCAGCCGGACCTCGCCCGTCTTGCAACGTTTGACTGAGCGAAATCACTCAAAAGTTTTAATGTCGCTTCCGTGGGGACGCGGCCGTTCCGGTCCGGCAGGCGGTGTGCACGCGACTTTATGTCTGCGTTGTTATTTAGATTATACGCTTTTGTGTCCTAGGGTTAAGAGTTTAGATTTAAGAGGAATGTTGGCTTTAGGGGGGCTGTTGTTAGTGCTGTCTCGGAGTTTCGTTGTATATAGACGAATCTGATTGTGTAGGGAATTCGGTGAAGCAAGACTAGATATTCTTTTTCTTCTTCGTGTTACTGGCACAACGGTCATTCAAATTCCTTTGGCTGAAAACTTTTCTACTTCCACGGCAACGTCGGTAGATCAAAGAATCAAAGTCAAAGTCGGAAGATTTCATATTGGAATACATAACTGTACAAAATATTATTCAACGCCCGAGTAAACACCTCTTTCATATCATCGTATTGTATCAATCAATTCAGAGAAAATCCTTGCTCAAATAATCAAAATTCACCTGAAAAGCAATCCCCAATAATTCGTCAAAATATTCCCGAAAACCAGCCAATTAAACGTATCAAAAAAAACGTCATACGACAATCATCTTTCTCTTCGTTATATATAAGCACGAAATTCCCTTGCATATCGTAATGACAGACAGTTTAATTATCCTCGCGGCCGATATTGCAACAAGCGGGATTAAAAGGAAAAATTAATTGAATCCATTCAATTTTCTAACCGCGAGTGGCGCCGGGTGACGGATACTGTCTGTTAATACCCAATTATCGGCACCCCCTTCCTCCCTTGCCATCGTAACGACTATAATATCGGTGGGTGAAAATTTTTGCGAATATTATTCGGGTAAGTATGTAATGTGGAATGAGGAGTGTGCACGAGAGGGTTAAATTGTGTTAAGAAATGGCAGTGTTTTGAAGAAGATGATAGAAAAGTTGGTAAATATTACCTTTGTATAAATAAACACATTATATAAGTAGTCCAATTGGTGAGCCGAAAGTGAACTTAGAAAAGATGTGGGACTTATTCCTTATGTTTGACATTTGATTGTTGATTCAAACCGTAGTTAATAAAAAAGTTCTTATATTCTTCTGCTAATACCTCAACTTTAAGGAGTGGTTTCATTCTGGCGGCGCACTTTTTTATGGAGATTGAAGTTTTCCGTCACTATGTATGTGTCTGATTGGCAGAAAATGCAGCTTATCGCTCCCTACAAAGGTAAGCTTTTCAAATCCTAGCTTAAATTAATAAAACCTTTGTAATTTACCATAACAGACTAGCCTCTTATCCCTGCATTAATTAAGTGCCACATCATAGCCTTTTATTCCACATAATCTATCCTATCACAACGTATTTATTCCGGCCGCGCTATCAGAAGGGCTGTCAATCACGACGCGTCGACAGAGCGGCGGCGACAGGAGTGACGCGTCACCCTCCCGTCACCCCCACTCCCTTCCAACGATGACGTCATGCTAGTTAAGATGCTCAACTTAAATGCAGTTGGGAACTTGCAGAGTTTTGATTTATTTTATTTTGATAAATAGGGAAATGGAAATGGTGAAGTTGGCAGTTTTTCTGCTTGCTTTGAAAGTCTGGCTTGAAATGTTAAAGCAAGATAATTCTTACATATTTTTGTGTTTATGCCAATAAATATTATTATTATTCGTTTTGAAGACATCCGCTTGTGAACCATGGTTACTGACATAGCCAGAAGAATTGCCAAAATTAAGTGGCAGTGGCCAGGGCACATTGCACGCAGAATGTATGGCCGTTGGGGCTGAAAAGTTCTAGATTGGCGATCCCGTACCGGTAGACGCAGCGTTGGAAGGCGTCCTGCTAGGTGGAGCGACGGCCTGGTCAAGACCGCGGCAGTCCGGTGGGACCCATCAGTGTGACAACGCCAATGTCCAGCAGTGGATCTCATTTCGTTGAAATGATGATGCCAATAAACAATAATGTCCTTGGTTGAAACGGTGTCTTGCCATTAACACTAATGAGGGAAACTGCACTTAAGCAAAACCGGCATTATAGGTGTCAAAATAGGGGGCATTTTCTATTATTCTGTCTATTTTCATAATAGATTAATATCTATCAAGTTCATGCACTATCAACCGTATTAATAAGAACACGCTAAACCCACGAGCGATTAGTTAAAAAAAAAAACAAAATCTGCTAATAACTGTTGAACCTAATCATATAGTTAGAAAGTTTAATAAATAAAGTCCTATATACACAAAAGTGCAGTGAGGTCATATTTGAGGAATTTTATGAAAAAAGCTCTTTAAGTACAAAAGAGCAGAGAGATTGTGTTTCCCCTAGGCCTTTAAAGTGCTTTTACATTTAAGAACCTTTGGCAATAATCATACAAAATTAAACATCCAGCTGTATTTTCCACTAGGTAAGTATCTCGTACAGGATTATGCTTACTTAACGAACGGTGATCAATCATCCATATTTTAATTGCATCACCACAAACAGATCACTGCCTTCAATATTAAATTTAAAATGTTTCAATTTCAATAAGTCTAGGGGAATACTCGCGAAATGCACTTATTACGGGACGAGCCGGGATAACGGTGGGATCCCGGGGTGATTGGCAATCCCAGCCGCGGGATAATGCGACAATTTTAATAGGATCTTCACTAGTGTACATATCTAGGTGTGTTGAGACTATGGAACATTCGGTGAAAAGTTGCAGAAATCTGTATTTATTTTCGAAATAGTAACGATGCTAAGCAGTGTTATTTTTTTATGTATTAAATCAGTATGGCTGATTGTTGCAGGTCAAATTCTAAATATCAACTACAAGGAAAAATTGAGTGACCTGCCTGAATTCTCCAGATAATTAAATAAAAAAGCTTTTCGATAAGAGCGTACTAAATTGATGCATCAGTCAAAATTAAAATCTTGCCTGACGTTTAATTTCTAGGTGATAAATAACAATTTACTTACATTTAACAGGAACGGTTTCGATCTGTCTTAATCTATTATTTCAGCTCAATAGATAGAAAAACTTACCTGGAACAAATTAAAAAGAAAAATTAGATATCAGAATTAACACTGAAGACATCTTTGACCAGCCGGGCGAGCACGTCCTACTGTGACAAGCTTGAGTCACACATTTTTATCACAGTTTAGGGGAAAACCGTGATATGAGTGACTCAAGCCTATCACAGAGGCCGTGCTCGCCCGGCAGTAACTCAATCATTTCATACTTTAAGAAAAAAAAAAAACATTTAGTAGGTATTAAGAGATTATTATATATTATAAATTTATTAATACAGATAACCTTTGTTAAAAAAGTGCAATTAGGTTACAAGTTCATGGAAATAAAGGTAGGTTAAATAATGGAAACCCTGCCTCCTAAACTAGGGAAACCTGTGACTTAGGAGTCAGTGTTCTACCGTTACATCGAATGTCCCAATAAACCTTTCTATGTGTGTTGTTTATAAGTTGATTTAGAACGGCACAAGAATTTTTTGACCTGTGTCTCTCTATTATCCAAGCCTCTTAGTCTCCAAACCGGCCCATTTTATTAAAAAATAAATCTCCGAATACAACACAGATTCTGTTTACTCCACAAATCGCAAGTCAACCCCTCTTGTTTCGACGGAGCGAACCACTGGGACGCGCGGACGGAGTCCATTGGAATTCCTTATACAATGAAGTGGATTTAATATCGGGAAGAATGCCGTTCGAAAGATGGCGACTGGAGTACACGGCCGATTTGTTTGTACTGCGATTATTTGATTTATTTACTGACATCGGGAAATATTTGACGTATGTAGTGATAAAGGGTGAGTGGTTCCTGGTCAATGCTATTGTTTTTTTTTCAGTATTTTAATGAGGTATGAAAACATATATTTAATATGTAGACAAGTAATGGAGGTCAATGCGTCTTATTTATAACGTCAGGTATTTTGCTTTCTTAGTCCAGTGATCACGAAAATAAAACAATTAATTGAATAAACATAATAATTATGGCAAAAAAATCTTGTAGGCCATTAATTGACAACTCAACTAGAACTAAAAACCAAATTCACCCTGAAAAATTACGAAAACAAGGCGATCGAAAAAAAAACGGGAAAAACGACTACAAGATCGCGTTTGCACAGCCCTGTCACCTTAACCCTGCAACGGCGACCTGAAATTTTATAACACGTCCCGTCGCCCCGGACTGGCCAGACCTCTTCTGATCGAATTTTATTTTACGTACTCACAACTTTTTATTGCGCCCAGTTACTTGCGCGACCATCGTTTTGTATTTATGTATTATTTAACGTCCAATCCTGTGGATTTGCATGTATTTGATACCCCTCCGATAGACGACACTGGATTTGGGATAACCCTTTTTCGGGGCACGTAATAATACTCAAATATCGTTTAAATTTTTATTACAGGATATAAAAATGATTTCTACGAATTAGGTATGGACAAGGAACTGTTTTTATTAACCTTTTTATTCGTTCATGCGGAAGTGTAGGTCGGTGATAGAAATGATTTATGAGATTATTTGAATTTATTATGTTTTTGAGTGAAAATATTATAAAGACTTTCTTTATATTCGTTAATCCAATGTAGGCAAGTATAGGAAAGGACTCCGATTTTGCATTTATAAAAAAATCACATCTTTCTATTTATGGAACCACCTTTGTGTACTCACAATGCTTACTATTAGACCATGTTATTCAAAACAGACGCCACAAAAGACTATTGAAAAAAAAAACAAATCGGCGCGATCCACATCAGCCTCCGTACCGAAGTCAAGACAGACGCTGTAAACACGGGCAATATTGTTACCCGGCCGCAATCTCGTATCAAGCGACCAAATAGCTCGGATACTTATGTAAATCGGACCACTATCCCGCTTATTGTATATCTAATTTGATTTCTTTTGCAATACAGTGATGGGATTCAACGAATATTGGTCCTACCTGCCCATCTAATATCGTCCCGGGCCACAATATTCCCGGGAATGTGTGCCGTGGCATTTTCGGGGTTAAAAGATCACTGATACGGACACACGGGTTTGGGTTTTTTAAAATATTTATGAGGGAGCAGCGGTGAGAGTTCGCGTTTCAGCTGTAATCCAATTTCGGTTTATGTCTTTGGTAACTTACTTATTTTTGTTGGTTCGTAGAACTTTTGGAAGGGTCAAACTGTGTTTTTATAAGTGTTAATTAAGTGATGTTATATTCATGGCGGTGGTAGCAGATGTTTTTGCTGCTAGTTAGTAGAAATTAGGGGCTTATTAGATGCGGGTTTAATATTAATAAGATTATGTTTTTGCGGAAGTTCTGTTGGTTAGTTTTGGAGAATATTATGAAAGTTTGGGGTTATGAAGAAGAAAATGACTTGGGGTATTGAAATTGGTTTTTGGACTTACCAAAATAAATTGCAAACAAGGATTTCACTGAGCAAGTGAGCATCAATTTCACTTAATAACTAAAACCTACACTAAAATACGGTAAAAACCAATCTTCCTATGAAAATTAAACAAATATTGAAAACGAAATCTGCAAATACCAAATCTATACCCAACTTTTCAAATCACAGAGCAAAATAAAAGAAAAACCTACTGAACATTCATTAACGAAACCACACTCATTCTAAAAACCACGACAAAAGTCCTCACCAAATTAACCAGCGCACACTATTGAGCGAGAAAAGTGATATTCCTAACTGATTCGCTAAGTAGTTCACGTCTGATCTGTCACCCGCATCGGAAGGGTTAAAAAGTCGCGTCGTTAGTTCTTGCGACCAAAAAAAAATTCGTCGGTATGTCCTGGCTGTCGTTTTTAAGTGGCAGGCAAGTCTGTTCGGGCTATTATCTGGACACTGAAACAGTATTGGTGTATCTTTTTAATTTTAGGACCGAGGACCGACTTTCGTTATGAGTTTTGAATGAGCATTTAAAAGTTGTTCTCACACGTTTTTTTAGAATAAGTGGGGTTGAAAATTGATGCTTTTATGTGATTTTTCTTTTTGTTTTATTTCAATAAAGCTTTTTCATTAGAATTGAAGGCAACTTTTTGATATTGTAAGTTGACTGACTTTCCTGTAGACTGTTCTTTTATAAGATCGTTTCTACACAATTCTTGATCAGTTTCACGCATATCGCAGACCTAGCTTATTTAAGCATATACACATTAGTAGTATATTCACATAGTCCTTATCCCATCAGGGTACGTAGAAACTACAGAACGAAATCTGCTACGAACCTTTAAGGACGTGCAACCTCCTTACTTCTTTAAAGCTGGCAACTGATATTTAGTTTTGGATTTAATCATATTTGGAACGCTAGGAAATATTTGAAGATATTTTTGTTTAGTTTTTCTTGGGACTTCCGTAAAAGCCACCATAGGGTTAAGACTATATTGAAAATATAAATAAGTACCTACAAGCAGTTTTTCTCCTTAATTTAACACTCGCAAGCCACATACGTCCCCACAGTACACACTTTCGTATTTATTTCCATCATGAAATTAATATATTACTGATTAAATACAGATTGTGATAACAATGGCATTTAAGAGGCTTTCATCCAGCAATGTTATAAACTGAGTTAATAAACTATTGAAATGAATTCCAACATTTCTATTTGTAAAATAATTCCCAGAAACACCATCAAAACTTCTACCACTGCAACCGTAATCAGAAACCGTCTCGTTCGACACAAATCACTGTAAACATGTTCAAATGGACGTTTTTTTTGTTTCCAACTTGTTCTAACTCATTCGCTTTTGACTCCAAGCCAATGTTAATTTAGCTCAATGCTGGTAAGCACGCTATTCGCTATAGCAGTGACGGCAACTTCGCTAACTTATGTTATGCAGTTCGGTGACGACGGTAATTAAGAATTTTAGTTGTGAAATGTTATTTTGGTCTGTTAAGGCTTGTTTGGCGGCTGTGAGTTGGTTGAAAAGATATAATTTGGTTACCCCTTAGGCAAATATAATTGACATAGGGAGAATAATAATACTAGAAGAATATAACAATATATTTTTGTTACAATTGTGGTCACCATTGTGGTCTGTTTGCCATGCGGCTATGTTAGCCGTAGACCCGATGACCGTTAGGGTAAATATGTTCTTGAGTGAACCCCGCAAATCGGCAAACGTAAGGTGGAACATCCTCAAGCTAGGTAGAGAGATGATCTGCTCAGAATAGGTACTCTTTACTTTTAAGAAAATGTTATTACTCAGTAAATGACGAATGATGTGACTATATAGAAAATGACTAAATATAACAAAAAAAAAAACAAAAAGGTACAAATTTTTACTGAGCATTTATTGACATGAAATAAATTTTTAATGTTTCTTATGCCTGACTATCTATTGTTTTTCTCATTATTAATTCTATTTGTTTTGTTAATTATTTTTTTTGTAATTTTGTCATTTTTTTGTATTTAGTTTGTATGTTTGACATTTTTTTGTATTTTATTAATGTAATGATTTGCACGCCGTAAGGTAAAATGTAGCTGATCTCATTTTTTATGTTATTTATCTTAACTGTACCTAATTTTTTAGCAAATAAAATTCTGATTCTGATTCTGAATGATCTGTAGCAGCTGGATGAGAGTTCCCGAGCATTATGATGAATGGCATGATGAGTGACATGCGATTGGAGAGGAGCAGAACTGCTGCAGGCTTATGATGTTAAAACTTATAATATTCATAATAACCTGTGCGGTGTACGACCCATATCTTAGGTAGTAGGAACTTTCCTACTGCTTTTTTAACCATTACTGAAAAAAACTCCCCTCACCCCTTTTTCTATTCAATGCATTTTCCACGAAATCTCGATGTTTCCAGATCTCTCCCGAGCACTGCCGCCTCAAGCGCATTCGTTCACCAACAAATCAACAGCTTTGTAACTGTGACGTCAAGTTAATTAAAACAGCGAAAAGTTGGCGATTTAAAACGCGGACTTTGACAGGATTTAAGCCACAAGCGAAAGCGATATACAATTTAGATTCTCAAAAGACTGACCCATAATCACAGAAGACCGAAAAGTGGAAAGAATGTATTTGCTCTGCGGTAGAACAATACCAGACTTAGTATAAATTCTCTTTATTATATTTGACTTAAAATTAGTAAACTTGGTGACGTAGACGTAACGTGTAAACTGACCAACAACAAAATACATATTTGCGTAAAAGAAAGACACCACATTATATTACACATATTGCACAATATTATTTTAATGAAATAAATTTAAACATAAAATTAATAATAACTTCACGTCATTCTCATATTTCTGTCACTCAAAACATGTTTTATTAGCATGATTCAAGATTTTATTATAAATTTTTTTATTTATTATAACACTGGTGTTCTAAATCAGTCTTTGGCGCCATATTGCCAGGCATTAAAACTATTCTTAGATCAGATTAAATATAAAGCGATATTAAAAGTTTTATAAATATAATATTTTAAAATAATATCACGTAAATTACTAGAGTTATGATGCTCAATAAATGTGATGGGCCGTTAAACTTTTGCGATGACTTCCTGAGAATTTTACGATGAAGATATATTTTGCTTTTAATAATTTCACGTGGGAATAAAACTTCAATTAAATTAAGTATTATTTTATAATGTGAATCATTTTTAATTCCATATAACTGTAGTAATTTTAAGTGGTTTTCAAAGTATATATCTTAGGTATAAAATATTGAAAAAACACACCATAAAAATATAGTTTTAATTACTGCTACGTCATTTTCCAGCATAAACATACCCAAAAGTTATGTTAAATTCGAATACTAATGATAAAACTCATTAATTAGTAATTTACATAAACTAAAACTAGTAGCAATAACACAAATTAATAAATTATTTACTTAAACCTATAAATAATGTCAGTTTTATAATTACGTTGATATGTTTATAACAAAATATTGATATTTTTGATCCAAATCGAGGTTAATGTTGATTTTATGAAAATGAATTGGAGAATCAAATCCATTTGTTATTTACACAGTTAGGAATATTTATAGGCATTTCTCTTTACATATTTCGTGACGTTCTGTTAATTAATTAGTTTTCAATGATAATTAGGCAAATGGAGAAATTGTGGGTCGGAGTCATGCCATCCTACGCTTTGGAGAACGTAAAGTAAATGTGTATATGTGTATTAGTAGGCGTTTAAATGCCAAGTTTTACACATTTTTACGTACATACCGTTAAATTTAACACGTCTTTAATGGTTTTGCATTCCTAACAACGGGTTTTTTAATTGGCAACATTATGAAAATAAAACTTTATTACAAAAAAATACAGCTTTTATTTTCATTCCAGTTATTGTGATTCAAAATAGACACTATACATTATACAATATACATTCTAAAATAGATACCTCTAAACATAAGACGACGATTATTTTTGGAAACGCTGTAAATTTAATACTAGGCGAGGATTTTTCCAACGTTGCATAACTAGCATGCAAGCACTAACATAGGATATAAGACTTTATATTGTTACTAACACCCTTTGAGTGTTTTATTTTATTTTGTCAGTGGACCTTTTGCTGTCTAAAATAAATAAATTATTATTATTATATAACTATTAATCGTAGAAAAAATATTTAAATTTAAAAAAATGATTATCGATTTAAGTATTCGTATGGTCCGTCAAAAATGCAAGTTAGTCTTTTTAACTTTACATTCGCTAAATCCTATCACTTGTACCCCGCGCCGCCCTGCCTCCCGCCGCCCAACTGTCGAACCTAAAGAAATAGTCGCAACGTTAACTAACAGCTTATTAATACTTCATACAACTTCATACACTGTTCATGCACTTTTTAATGGAACTTATCATGTTCCTGAAGCTTGTAATTTCATGTTTGGAACTGAAAATAAGTTTGTTCTAATCTAAACTACGTCGTACTACGTCAATACTCGGAAAAGGTACCGAATACTTTTTCAGTATATTTTACATTGTTATCATTTTTTTTTTAAATCAAGTTTTGTTTTTTTTTATTTACTCTCAGCAGCAGGAACGAAAATAAATAATAATAATATCAAACGCACGTATACTGCTGTTGGCGATTCATTCAACCAATCACAGTAGTTTAAACGCGCTTGACAGTTTGTCAATTTATTTCATTATTTTTTCGATAATTATTTACGTTCCAGTAATAAGTCTGATGGGATATCAGTAAAAGGCTATACCGGGTAAGTTAATTGACTTACGATTTTTTTCTATAGACTAAGAAACTTATAAAAACTAGTCCAACTAAGTACCAACGGTAGGTACTTCATTAAAACACCAGTACAAAGGCAAAGCAGATGGCAGATTAATTTTAAACCAAAAAACTTTATTTATGCAACGAGTCTAAGTTTGGGAAGTAAAAACAAGCGATGTAATACGATAATGAAGAAGGCTGGCTACACTGTTTGCAACTAGGCTGAATAAAAAGTAAAACACTTTGTTAACATTCGGTCATAGAGTATACAGATCTTGTGATTCAAAGATGGAATAGCGTGCTGGTTGATAGGGAAGAATGGAGAAAGAAAACCACCTAACCCCAAAGCGAGACAAGAGCAGAAAGATGATTTTTACTATTTACGTTGACTCTCGTGCTTGAGATCGTGAGTTCAAATCCGGGCAAGTACCAATGTGACTTCTTCAAATTCACATGTACTTTCTAAGTTTATCTGAGACATCACAGGCAACGGTGAAGGAAAACATCTTGAGGAAACCTGGACTTACAAAGTTAATTTAAGTATGAAATAGCCAAGTCAGAGGCCTGTGAGGTTCCCAGAGGTGGCTTAAGAGGAAACGGGGGCAGAGAGCGCCGACTGAATTTCCTAAAGAATAAAAGTCATAATTCGAGGTTTGGCTCTCATCTATTTTCTCGACCAATAATGAACCAATTTAAAAGATATTCCATAAACTGATAATGAAAGATATATTCTATGTCCCTATGTTTTCCTTTTTGATGAGAAATTATCTTTAGAAGCAATAGAACCCTCAAAAAATTGCTCAAAATTGCGCTGTCAACAGAGACTTAGTGTACAAATTTGACAAATATAAATGAAAAAAGGAAAACATAGGGACATAGTATATATCTTACTTTACCAGTTTATGGAATATCTTTTATATTGGTCCATTATTGGAAGAGGAAATAGACGAGAGCCAAACCTCGAATTATGACTTTTTACTTAGGAAATTCAGTCGGCGCTCTCTGCCCCCGTTTCCTCTTAATTAACTCTGATACCAGAGGTGGCCACATCCTCACACGAAAAGAAGAAGAAGAAGCTATTTATAATACCGAATCATGCACTTTGGTATAGTACGATGGTGGTACATAAGTAAAATCAGGCAAAAGGCAGTGTCAGGGGGGCAGGCAGTACGGTATGGAAGAAGAAAATTAACATGGGACAAGGACAGGTAAGGAAGAAGATGAGATGATGATAAAAGCGGACGCGTCGATGGTTAAAATGTTTTTAAAAAATTTAAAAAAAAAAAACACTTTTTGGGACATGCAGTCCCAAAAAGTTGTGGAGGGCTTTTTTGTGTAAGGATTTATTAAAACTGTGCTAATCATCAAACAATGATCATAAATTGAACTTTTTATTTTTTCAGAATCAATATAAGTAAGTAAACACTTTCAACCCTTGATGAAACCCATCTGTTTTTTTCATCGGTCATAAATGTTATAAAAATAATAATTATATTTACTGTTGCTGAAGCATGTTTATACCTTAGATACTAATTTTATTTGTAAATTGCAAGTTGTGTAAGCCCTGCTTTGCAGCGGACAGCGGGTCACAAGCTCACAAGTGAACCAGTCTTGGCCGTCACACAAAATTAGCGACGCGGTGAACTTTTTGAATTAAACTTAGTTTCATAGAAAGTATGTGTCAAACGACGCAGTCGAAGCCTGGACTCAAGTTAGTTTATATTTTGTTGATAAGTTACATTAAATATTATGAGATGCTGCCAGCCGTGACAAACGAAGTTTTGGTAGGTTTTCTATAATTTTTGATTGTCGGCGGCCTGCAGCACCTTATAATATTTTTGGAATGAAGTACTTTTAATTTGATACCCATATTGTTATGATAAGAAAAAGAAAATTGTATCACCTCCTTTTGGGGGATGGGGGGCGGAGACACCTTAATTAAAATTATAGTGTATGTCACGCCCACAATTGAGACGAATCCAACGACACCTCATATATGTCATAATGCGTCCAGCCTTTTAGGCTAAGAGCGTGCCATAGAAATGGACGAACATACTTACATACATGCGCTCGAAAAACATTACCCTCTCGCAGTCAGGTAAAAAGAAAAAAAAGCTACTGAAATTTATTGCTAAAGTATTAATGCTGTTTTCCCATTCGTAGAATTCCGTGGAAAATTAGATTAGGCGTGTCAGTCATTCTATCTCTAGAGCCATTTGTTCTAACTGGCTTGAATGAACATTCTTAGAACTAGCGTTTTTCTTCTGAAGTTCAGAATGATTTTCTTTACTCCAACGTTTTAAATGTGCCATGCATTATGAAGCTGTTTTCCTCTTCAATTGGGCAGATTGGTGCGACAACGCGTATTATAGATTTTTCTACACATGGAACAATTTCCATGAAAACGCGTTGTCGTACTGCCACGTCACACCTGTCTGCGAGAGCCTTAATGACCAAAACAATACGTGTTTGTCTATACCAATATTATAAAGAGGAAAAATTGTTTTGTTTGTTTGTACCGAATAGGCTCCGAAACTACTGGACCGATTTTAAAAATTCTTTCACCTATGGAAAGCTACATTATTCCCGAGTAACATAGGCTATAATTTTGACGGGAGCGAAGCCGCGGGGGTCAGCTAGTTATGTACATAAGCGTAATATTTTTTTTTGTTTTTGATAGGCTCGCGTTTGACCACTATCTCACCTGATGGTAAGCGATGTTGTGTTCGACGATGGAGCACGCTTGCCTAGGTTGTAGCTATCAGGAAATACAGACACCGGCAGGGAATTCCAATCCTTAGCTGTACGCATAATAAAAGTATTCCCAAAACGTTTGGTGCGTATGGGTGGGATGTCCACCATGTAGTACCGATGACGCACCGCCATACGTCTTTTAGTCCGATGATGGAACGGGCTAGTAGGAATTAGTTCATGCAATTCCATCGCACACTCACCGAAATGTAACCGATAAAAAACCGACAGGCTGGCAACTCGGCGCCGATGTTCAAGGCTGGAGCCTACACTCGACCAGTATTTCATTGCCAATGAGCCTCTTGGCACCTTATGCGTTGTAATGCTTCTATGCTTACTATTATAATCGTATGTCTCAACCAAGGCATCTAGTTTCGAAATTAAACATTTTTAATAACCATAATGAAAGCTAGGTATCTGAAAGCTAGAGTCGCACATAAGTTGTTACGAAGCACCTGCATGGGCTGCATGCTACATCGGTGCAATGAGCACTAATCAATACGGCGGCAGGAGGTGGCGAAAAATAACGAATGTTGTATTACTGACGATCGTGTGTTTCCGTACGCCCGCTGTGTACGGTTAGCAGAACAATCTAAGTGCAAGTCAAAACTGTAATGAGTTTTTTTCAAATAATAAATTGTCTAGTTTCATTTCAACAGAGGTATTCGCTGAAGTAATTTTGACGTACAGTTTTGTGATAGTTATTTTTTCAATTTTACAAAAATATTATTCAGAAGTTTCAGCGCTGTAGAGCCTTTCTGAAAAAAAAATTCATCCATAATATTCAATTATCATTTTCATTATCATTTTAACTGAAAATCTAGCAAAAAATAAATAAATATTTTTATCAAAATAGGTAGGTCTTTAATTTCTAGTCATAATTATGATTTTAGAATATAAATGATTTATGAACACTTCGTTTTTTTTTAAATCAAAGTACTCATTGACCCTCAATTCATAAACCCATCCCCAAAACAAAAAAAAAATTTACAAAACATCACAATTCACACCTATCTAAAATTCAGTGCGATCAAAAATCCCCATTACATTTGCTAACCCTCCGTCGCCGTATGCATCTACGTCCCGTAATCGACGGCCGGTCGGGGACGTATTGGGCCGTCGCTGAGACGCCGCTGGCTCTCTGTGTTTTTAAAGCTTTCTTCTCCCCCGTGGGGGGAACAACCCCACCCGACTCCCCTCAACAATCGATGGACGGCGTCACGTTAGTGCAGCCCCGATCAAGTGCATACGTGAGGACTTTCTTTGATGCGTCTTTGTGCGGCGTGGGTAGTAGGATGGGGTTAATTGTTTAGTCCTTTTTCTAATGTTAGCAGTTTTGAATGGTATGGTTGGATGTTGCTGTTAGGTTGTTACTTTTATTATTTACCTATTTTGCTTCAAATTAAGCATCAAATTTTATACATAATATGTACAATCTTATGAAGAACTTGGATCTAGTGTTTAGATAAATACATAATTTACAGGCATGCAAAAATAAAACTAATAATTTAATTATACAGTAAAATATTATAATATACGGGTTCTTAACATAAATTTGTGTACAAAAAAACTTAAGAACAATGGCCTAACTGACATCACATAAAAATTGCAACATAATTAACCAACGACTCAAAAACTTAACCAAACTAAAAACTTATCAAAAACCCCGAATTAAAAGTCGGGTCGTTTGGACCCCGCAGCCCGCAGTACAGGGTTGGGTCTTTGTGAAAATTGTTTACAGTAGCGACTTGAATTTCTTGCGAGTAACGTCTGTGGCTTGATGTGACAACTTGTCACTAACAGACTGCAGTGCCGTCATGTGAAATGCAGCTTATAAATACAATGCCAGCTAGATACAGTTTTTGTGCTGGGAAATTAACGGGGTGTAATTTGTGAGGGAATGAGTTTTAGACGGCTGGTTTTTGAAAATCTGTTTTTTCGAAAACTTTGAAGACTGACCGCACACTGGGCTATAAACCCCAAAATGTAAGAGATTGATCACGTGACACTTCGATAGCATTTGACATTCCCAGACTATCACCTATAATGCCACTTGTCTAAAGCCTGAGCCAGATAAAACAGTGGAGGATTGAATCATCTGTTAATGTTTTTCCGAAGAAACATTTCTTGGAACCAAAAAACATTAAAACTGCATGCAAAGATTGTTGAAACTGGATCGACCGGACTTCCAAGTTGCGTCACACAAGATTCTAGTAAGCCTTCCTTATACGACTGCTAAGATTGACACAGATCACAACTATGACTCACCAGCTAAGCCAATATTGCACCATATTAGACAATCGATGTCCAAAATATTTTTTGTTATCTATGTATATCAGTAGTAGTTTTGGCCGTGTCTTTGTCTGCGTAACATGAGTAGTTTGGGTCGCCTTGAGAAATTATTGGTTCGCTATACAAATTTCCATCCCCCTTTCCAGCCCCTTAATGATGATTGCCAGGATGAAAACTAATCAATGCCCAATGTCTATCTCCATACCAAATTTTATCTAAATCGGTTAAGGCGGTTTAAACGTGACAAGGTAACAGACATACCGACTGAGTTGCTTTCGCATTTATACACTTATATAATATTTATAATATTAGTAAGAATTTTCAATAAATAATTCATCGGACAGACAGACGTACTGTCAATAACCAGAATGAATGAATATAGTCTCGTCAAACTGACGGAATTCTCGTAAATATTCAATTTTTCCGAGCTATAAACAGAAAACTTTGCCTGACGCTCGCATTTTATCATAATTATGAAAACGAATGATTGGTAAAAACAGCTCACTCATTTGATGTGACATTTATATAATCGGGCGCTTTCAGTTCAACATTATTTTTGTAAAGGGTATTAATTAAATATTCGTCTATCTTATGACTTAATTATAGTCTTATCAGTGTCCCACAGCTGGTAAAGTCCTCCTCTCTCCTTCCAAACCTCGCTGACCTGCGTGATCGCTGGCCAAGTTTGACTATACTCATTAAAGTGTTAAAATGCCTGACCATTCACGACTTCAGCAACCTTGGTTGATGACACCCAAGATTGACTTGTAGACAATGCTTAAATCGGAAATCTACATTATATCTTTTGTGGGTCATGAAGTTTAGATAAACAGATCATGATTCCGTTTTTAATCTTTACATTTCATGAAATACTTTCATCACTTCCTACTTACCTTTCAATATTGCTACTACGGTTACCATTATTTGTATTAAAATTCACTTATTTCATCTTCTTCCTAACAAATTCCAATCGTACCAGAAAGAAAGAAAGAACAAGTAAAATTTCACAATTTAAAAAACCCCCGACGCATTCATCTTGCGACAAGTAAAATTTCACAATTTAAAAAACCCCCGACGCATTTATCTTGCGACAAGTAAAATTTCACAATTTAAAAAACCCCCGACGCATTCATCTTGCGACAAGTAAAATTTCACAATTTAAAAAACCCCCGACGCATTTATCTTGCGACAAGTAAAATTTCACAATTTAAAAAACCCCCGACGCATTTATCTTGCGAAAACACCCCGATTCAAACAGTAAAATGCCCATAACTTTTGAACGGCTGAACCAATTTTATTCAAACATAGCTAAGAACACTCTCGACAAAATTACCTTTCAAACAAAAAAAACTAAATCGAAATCGGTTCATCCGTTTAGGCGCTATGATGCCACAGACAGACACACAGATACACAGATACACAGATACACAGCAACACACGTGAAACTTATAACACCCCTTCTTTTTCCGGCGGTGGTTAAAAAAAATAGCATGTAGCGATCGTATCCACCGATCAATAACAGCACAACAAACTAAGACGGGGCTTGTCAGCAAGACAGTGCTGAACAGTTCAGTCGCGCCTGTCAGGGAGACAGTCCTAGCAGTGAGCACTGATGTGACGGCCAGTGTGGGTCGAGTGATGAGAGGTGAAGCTGGTTTTTGATAAATATTAATTACCTATATTAAAGAATAATGTCAAACGTGGGTATAAAATTCGGCATTTTAAAAGGTGCAAATGTGAACTACGAAATAATCGTAAGAATCGAGAGGATTTATTGCATGAGATCAAACACATGATAACATTAGAACACGAGGTATAAGTGTGATACATAAAAATAATCTAAATTTTGTGGTGAGACAAATACTCTCTGAGGGACGAATGTATTATCAAAAAACAGTGTAAAGCGACATCAAAAGCGAATCCATCATAAACAGTATAAGAAATACCTCTCTATATCTGCTGAAGACTCTGATTAAAAAGCTGGCAAAAAATATAATAATATGATTACGATTATACTAGAACATAGTCGAATAAATAGTAATGCTCCAATCAGCAGAAAATTTATGAAAACAGTATTTTAAGCTCAAACTCGAAAGAATTCGCAACAACAGTAACATAGTTAAGAAGAAATAAAATAAAAACTCTATACTGAAAAGATCCTATAAAACTACAGACCATAAACAAATAAACGGTTCTAAAAACTATCTGGAAGCAGTCTCAGAGTCGTCACCAGCGTGACATAGACACTGACGTGATAACGGAGTCCTTGTGGCGTGGTCTAACCGAGAGACGAGACCGTCACGACGCGTAAAGGACTAATGCTTCAAACTAAAGGAACAAGGAACAGATAGTGCTGTAAGAACTGTCTTAGAACAGTTGTCTTGTCCTTGTCGGGCGTGACAGTTTTGTTCTGACGTGACAGTACTGACTTGGATGGTGTGTGGTGCAAGTGGCGGCGAAAATAATACTAACTAGAGAAATGAAGTAAACAGCGTTGGGACGATTTGGTTCGGACTGAAAAGGCATTGAGAAGAGATATAGGAAATATTTAGCCTGAAATCTGAAAGCCAGGCTTGCCAAAGGGATATGATACCTGGGTTGTGGACTGCGGAGATCAGTAAAGAAGTAGCTCCATGTAATGTATTGGTTTTCAACTGCTTTCGGTTAAAATGGCAATCAACCTCTACATAGTTGGATAAAAGCCAGGCCTATATCTTTTTCTTTTTCTATATCTTTACTGAAGACTAGTGGACGCCTCGCGGTTTCACCCGCGTAGTTCCCGTTTCCGTGGGAATTATAAGGATAAAAATAGCCTGTCACCCGGGGATAGTGTAGCTTCCCAACGATGAAAGAATTTTTGAAATCGGTCCAGTAGTTTTTAAGTTTATTCGTTACATCCAAAAATACAAATATTTCCTCTTTATAATATTATAGTATAGATATAGAAGTATAGATATAGATAGGTATAGAAAACGTATGATCTAATTAACTATCGAAGGATTAGGACAATAGGCATGTTATATAATATGCCATATGACATTATTTAGGCAGACTTGCCTCCAAAATCTCGAGACCCCATTACTTGGGCCCCAAAAGCAAGTCTGGAGTGAAATTTCCAGCGGAGGCGAGTAAACTTGGGGACGTGGCTGCGACGGGGATGCTCGCGTCATCTCGATGCAAGTTGATAATGCAGGCGTGTGCCCGACGGTTGTTTTAACTTCAGGCGCTGAAACTATCAACTGTCGAGCCGTGATTTCTTGGAACAGGCTTTGATGGCACGTCTCTATTTTCTTGGTTGGTGGAGCAGACAGGTGGAGGTTTAGTCTGCGATCTTCCTAGACGGTTGCTTTGACTTGAGTTGCTGAGTAAGTAGATGTGAACGGTCTGGTTTTGTTGATTGGCATGCATTTGTATGACAGATCGATCACTGTCGAGGTTTGCTCTTAAATTTATCATAAAATGGTCGACTTAACATTCTAGATAGATTTCCTTTATTTATTCCAATGTTAAAGAAAATTTCAGGGAAAACATGTCAAAACACTCAGTTAAAATTTTCGCTACACATATCCACAACTCTTGCCTCAAACTTTTAACGACATAAAACTCCATAAATGCTGACCTACATTGCCATTAAAACTGCACCATAAGAACATAACACGGCGCAATATCCCGAGGATGGCATTGTAAACCCGTCCATCCGCCGTTCTTCAGAGGACGGGCTAGAGTACACCCGTGACAGTCATTTAAGACAGTGACGTGACACCCCCACCACCTCGCTCCGTACCCCCACCCGCTTCTCCCGCCAGATGGATTGATATTGCTGCACCGAGCAGACGTAAGAAGCGATAGCATACGGGAAATAAAAAATATAAAGTACTGATATAGTTTTGAATTAAATGGGGAATTATGTTCGTACGCTTCGGAATAGGGTAGTATTTCTTTTTGTTTTAGACTCGTATTGTTTGTTTACCAACGCGTTTGTTGTGCTTCTGAATAATGCATTTATTATTAAGTAATTAGTAAACATATTCAATTGCAGTCGCTGGAATCAAACGTTTGATTAGTTTCAGGATTTATATTGTGGAGTTCCTGAAAGCAGAACGTGTACAAAAGACAATGCAGACAAAGGATAATGAAATAGAAAATATTTATCTTTGATCATTACTTTATGTTCAGCTCTTCAGCTTATTTGTATCATAAGTCCCTATATATCTAACAACATTACCTTCACAGTGCATACTATACTTTGCATAGGTTGTTATACTATATAGATTTCGATTTTCAGATCCAATTACGTAGAACTTCAACAAACTAGAAAACCTACCGTATTTTGTAATTAGTAGAGTTACGAACAAAATAATAAAACCACATCAAAAAACTGCAGAGCACGCGCCATTAGACAGCTAAAAACATTTCTATTTCGCTACACTTCAAGTTGAAAAGTACGGCGATGGACGCAAACGAGACGCCGGCCCGGCGTGATGGCGATCCTGAGACAGTGACGTGACACGGAGAGCTGGGGTGGCACACCACCCCCACCCACCACCCCGCGGGGTGCATATTGACCCACCCCGGATAATAAGGGGGTTATGCACTGAGGAGCGCACAAGTCGAGGCATCTTTTGTACGAATGTATGTTTTTAGAAATATAACTACTATTAATTTTCTATTGGAGAGTTTTGCGATCTCTGTTATAAAGTTTAGTATTGAAGGAAGGTTTTTCAATTTTTCATTTCATTACTGGACCTTTTTGAGATTACGTACTTTGGAGTTTGAGTTTTCTGCTTGATTGAAGGCGAGTGGAAAATTTTCAGACAAAAGATTTTGATTATGGAGTTTGATTAAAACATATTATGCTAGAAGTATCTCAACTTATTACATATTTTATCGTTTTTTTTTCAATCTCATTTACTTCAGTATTTCTAATCAAGTTTCATGACTGACTTTCAGAACTGAAAAAATATTACCATTTTAGCAAGAATACACAATCAAAGACGAAACTAGTATTCAGGGAAAAATAAAAGTCCATTGTTTTCATCACTTAGAAAAACTAAATAAAAATGAGTGGACACCATGACACGACGGCCTGGACAGACAAGCCGTCATTTGCACAAAATTAAATACCCCTGAAAGACGGACGGGGGTGTCCGTGCACCCCTCGAGGGCGCAGATGGATTGATATCGCCTCACGATGCAGGTGGGCACATCTCGGCACAACGATTTATAAAGTAGTGTCTTATGTTGACTGTACTTTGTGTTGTTTTATATTGTAAATTGTAGTTGGTAGTGGACGTTATTAAAATGGGTGAGTTTTGTGGCAAAGTGAATCGTTTCAAATGTTTTACTGTTTTAATTAGGTTATGTATGTAATACGGTGACCAAGAGTGAATAGGTTACTTCTAGGCAAGCGTGCTTCACCATCGACCACATCATCGCTTGCCATCAGGTGAGATAGTGGTCAAGCGCGAGCCTATGAATAATAAAAAATAGAAAACCGGCCTAGTGCGAGTCGGACTCGCACACGAAGGGTTCCGTACCATTATCGCAAAAAATGGCAAAAAAAAAAACACGTTTGTTGTATGGGAGCCCCACTTACATATTTATTTTATTCTGTAATATATCATCACTGAAAATTTCAACTGTCTAGCCATCACGGTTCATGAGATACAGCCTGGTGACAGACAGACAGACGGACAGTGGAGTCCTAGTAATAAGGTCCCGTTTTCACCCTTTGGGTACGCTTCCCCTTAAAAAACAATTCGTTCTTGAGTACTGTATACAGGCGTGATGTTATGTGTATTTTCTAACCAATGCTGCTGCTACTTACAAAAGTTTATTAAAATAATATTCTATTGAACGAAACAACTCATTCAATAAAACCCAGACGATAAAATTATATAAACCCAAACGCAGAACATCCCTAATGCAAAAATCATAGCTGTCTAATAATTGAATATTGAATGACCTATCGTCCCATCTCCTTTTATTACCTCTGATCAAGTGTAATGAAATGAATCCGAATAAAAATCCCATTCCGACACAATCACTCTACCCTCGAATTGTACAAACAAAAAATACCAAAATTAATAGTCAAAAGTCGGAAAAAACAACATCCCTCTCTTACACACCATAAAAACGCGACAAAGACACATGTCCTCCCTTATTATCTTCAATTAAGAAACTCCGATAATGTAGTGTGACATACGGACGAAATATCCAAATAACATAGACCTGCCAACACGTAACGTACATTCACAATTAGGGCTCAAGTTGAATAAGTCTTTTGCATCTAAAAAAATTATGCTACAGTTTGTATATTCCAATTTCAACCCTGCTACACCGTGATAAAAGTTGTTGCGACGGTAAAATGAAAGTTGTTGTTGAGTTGGCCGTGAGTGATGGCCGGTGGACGCTGAGTGATGGCCCCCTGTAACACATGATTAGTGAATACTGCTCGCTCCCGTAATCTGGGATAATGAGTCGTGATGGTAATCATTCTGTGGTCACAGACTAAATGACAGACGTCATTATTTGTCTTTTTTCGCAGACAAACATGGAGTAGGTAATTATGTCAACTGTTTTCACGTGGGGATTATGGAACAGGATAAAGTTATATCTTGTCATGGCTACTGTGTAGGCGTCCATTGATTGATTACTCAGTACTTTGTTTGGCGTCCGTTGTACTAAAGGAGAGTTGGATACTGAGAAGTGTATACAGGCCTTGTATACGGAAGCCTATCAAAAGGAAACATCCAGGGGACTAATGCTTTCGATCATGATGAAATTTCCTTTTCATGGAATGAAAAACTTTACAGAAGGTCTGCCCTTCTACGAACCACATGAAAATGAGACCTTCTGTTCACCTCCAGAGTGATAAAATATAATGTAGAAATATTGTTTATTTCTTTGGTAGTTAACAGAAGGGCACTTTTAGACAGGAAAGTCAGCTCTGAACAAAATCATTGCAAACAGACTATCCCACGGTTTCTTAACCATTAAAGTAGGGTTTTGACACATTCTTAACTCCAAATTCTCAATTCAGAAACTGATTTTTAACACTTTGTCTACACAATAAGCCCCATAATGAGAAGTTTTTCAATTTTCACCAGAAAATTGAAAATCCATTCAGAACCAACATCAATTGCAATTTCAAAACTGTAAACACACGTCCGTACCAAACAGCTAAAACTTCACTCGAACGAGTCAATAAATAGGATTTGATCACAAAGCTGTCACTCGCAAATATTATAGACACTCCACCGGAAGCGAGACTCAGCTGTCAGTGTCATGCGATTGTGTCACTTCCTGTCGCGAGAGGCGATTTGACGAGGACGCGTGTCGTTCGGTTTTTAAATCGGGAATATGTTGTGTGTAGGGTTGCGTTTGAAAGTTTAGGTTGGAATCTGTTCAGTCTTTCGAGGCTACACGACACGACTATTGTAGATAGTTAAAATGTTTGGAATTGACAAGCGCTGCCGAAATTTCATCTGATCTGCCACGAAATCAAAGGCAGTGACAAAATGTTTCAAAACAGTCTGTCAAAGATAAACATTATGTCTTATGTGCTGCTTTTCAGATCATTTTGGCTTCTTTGACTGTAATATTGGAGTATGAGCAACATCATTGTTAACTTAGAGCGAAAATCTGTCTAAAGATAGATAGTCTTAACCCAGGTCTGTGACCAGCTTCTTTATCATGTGTGTCCACTCCTGTACCTACATATTTACCACATTACAAGGCTAATTCCAGCCGACGAAAAAGATTGATGTCTTACTCAAAATTTGTAGCGGAATTCAAGTTCTATTAACATCATCGACTGATATTTTATACAAAATCATCCTCAAATTACTACACCACTCGATACCCGTCAGTATCAATAGGATCTGCCGATACCGTAACGCCGCTAGCTACATGGTACCACATGCGTCCGGGGCGGGCCGGGACGGATCGTACACGGTTCACCTGTCCTAATATATTTCAGTGTGCTGTTGCCTTTGCATATATCTTTACGGGTTTACCGCTATGTTTGCATCAGGCTGGTAGAATGCAGATGTTTGATGCAGAAGTTGGATCTATGTAGAAGCTTTAGCAGGCACGGAAACATTGACGATAATAAGCAAGAGGAAAAAGCGATGCGTGGCGATTGGCGATTGGCGATATTCAAGCAACAATTCCCGAGGTTGGTTCGTGGATAGGTAACCAACGTATCGTACCGAGATTCCTCCGTGTCTCAGAAAGTACTTTAAGGTGTTAGTCCCGGCTATCAGTAGACAACAGTCGTTTCGAGTATTCAGAAGCTTTGGAAATCTGACAAGAGGGAGCTTCGAATTCACAACCCCTTACTCTCCATTCCTACTATACCCACTTCCTACTTACTAATTAAAACCTCCACCTAATGTATCTATTTATCTCATTACAAAACCACTATCCCATTTCCAGCATCCTTTCATTACCTTCCAAGTAATCTTAACCCTCCACCGTCTACAAACACTGCGGAAAAAAAAACTCAGCGACACACGTTGATATGTAAAGCTCGCGTGTAGCAAATGAAGGTTGGTTTTTGTTTAAAAAAGAAAAACAAGAATTGCTGTGGGAGACAAAAAGAATTAATCGGAGCTGCTTGCCACCTTGTGCCAAAAAGAGGGGGTCTTGATTTGAAGGAGTGGGGTAAAACAGATGTGTTGTTAAGATGGTAGATATTAGTGTCAGTGTTATGTGTTTTTATGATGGAATCAATGACAGCATGTGTAGCTGTTGAGGTCCTAACTATGTTTGATTTTGGCACTAATGCGGATATTCTTTTTCCTTTCTTTATATTATTTAATCGCCACTACTCTCAAAACGATGAAGGAAAACATCGTGTGGAAACCGGCACATCCTAGAAATGAAAATTCTAAGACATGTGACATCCACAAACCCGCACTGGACCAGCGTGGTGGATTACGGTCCATTCCCTCTCACAGAGAGGAGGCATGTGTCCCAGCAGTGGCAATATTAAAAGACTGATGATGATGATGGATGAATCAAAACAAAATAAAGGTTTGTCAGAATGGAATAGAGAGAAGCGTATTGGGTGTAAGAAGGAGAGACAGAGTACAGTTAAAAAAGATAAAAGGAAAAACAAAATTTAAAAAAGTTCATGTTGCATGGAAAAAATTAAAATGGCGTTGGGCTGGACATATGATGAGAGAAAAGAGAGAAAAGTGGACAAAAGTAATTACAGAATGGTACCCGAGAGGAAATAAAAGAAGTAGAGGAAGACAGGCAAAGCGGTGGGAAGACGATATAAAGAAAGTGGCAGGTCCAGATTGGTTACGGGTAGCGAGGGACAGAGTCAAGTGGAGAACCTTGGAGGAGGCCTTTGTCGAAAGACAAGCTGGATGATGATGGCAAAGAAAATCTCGAACAAGTATTATGGCCGATCTCATGCCTCGTCAATCCGAAAAGAGGACTTAACTTGTAGAACAGTTACAACCCGATTATATATTCCTAAAGAAACCAGCCAGCATACGAGACGAGATTAGTACTCGCTAAGTACTAGCATAATAATTAACCCAAACTCACTCATTAGCTTTCTTTGTTCACAACATAAAGGCGTGTGCACAAAAGCGAACGGATAATATTTTTTGGGCTGAGTGCATACAGGATCACATCGCGCCTTTACAATCGCCAGGCTGACGTCCGCAGACTTGCTCCGCCGCAACGGGATGGGGATATGGTGATAAGCGGACGTAAGAGCGGATGAAAAGAGCTGGAGAGGTTTTGACAATGGTATTGATATGAAAAGAAAGTCCAATTTTATAAAAGTCTTGCCTTATTTCTTTTGGAATAATACGAGTAGCATAATTAAAAGGTTGCGATTTAGTTATTTATTTAGTGATTAAACAAAATAGGTATACATATTTGTTTTAGATGTTAATAGTAAGAAAAGAGAAATTAATCTAGGTGGCTGTCACCAAGTACAGTAATGACAAATAGGTAATTATTATACTGTTTTATTAGTATTTCTGATTGAATTGCATTGAGCGATGCATCAAGACAATGATAACTTCTAAATTTGCCATTCAAACAACTTTATCATAGACCTATGATGAAGTTGCTGAAAGGCGTTTCAGCGCGAAGATAAAAAAAAAAAAAACCGACCATGTGCGAGTTGGACTCGCGCACGAAGGGTTCCGTACCATTATCGCAAAAATAGTCACGTTCGTTGTATGGGAGCCCCACTTAAATGTTTATTTTATTCTGTTTTTAGTATTTGTTGTCAAATAGGCAACAGAGAAATACATCATCAGTGAAAATTTAAACTGCCTAGCTATCACGGTTCATGAGATACAGCCTGGTGACAGATGGACAGACAGACAGACAGACGGATCGCGGAGTCTTAGAATAGGGTCCCGTTTTTACCCTTTGGGTACGGAACCCTGAAAATAATAAATCATCTCAAGTCGAGATATTATGCAAATCGCTCCCGCTACCTCCTGTCACCAACCCACCACCCTTAATTCGGCAACACATAAGCAATTTCCCGCTAGCGAAATAAGCGAATTAAAATCGCCTCAAAGCAACTTCTAGCAAAGAAACGCCTGCATACGTCGAGGGGTTTATTTTTAGCTATTTACCCCTCGGGGGTGACTGACGAACGGTCAGCCTTTGAACGCAGTTGTTTAGGGTCGAAATTTTTAATTTTAAAGTTGTCTCTAATGTACCTGCAGCTTGTCGGATTGTGGGGTTAAGGGAATAAGGGGATGAAGTTTTTTAGATCTGTTAGTGTTTATTTTGCTTTCTGATTTTGACAAGTTGTGACTGTTGAAATTAGAGTTAGGAATATGATTATTTTTATGTAGCTAAGTTGCAAAATGTGCTAGTTCTTTTTTATGTTAGTAACTCAAATGAAATTCTATCATTGCTGCCGTAATGTCATGAGGTTAATCTTATCTTATCTTACTAATATCATAAATTTGGAAGAGTGGATGTATGTATGTTTGTAACTCAATAACGCCAGAACGGCTAAACGGATCCCGATGAAATTTGGCACAGAGATAGACTATAGTCTGGAATAGCACAAAGTCTACTTTTTATCTCGGTATAAAGGTTGCCCTGGGATAAAAATAAAACGGGCGAAGCCGATGGCAGAAGCTAGCCTCTAATATTTTCGACTATTGACAAGAGACGTGGAAGCTTTCAGGCTAGGTGGAGCGACGATCTTCCCAGGGTGGCTGGTAGCAGCTGGATGAGAGCTGCCGAAAATCGGGACAAGTTGCCCGCGATTGGGGATGCATATGTCCAGCCGTGGAATCCTTTAAGTTGATTATGATGATGATAACACAACGTTACTTTGTCTAGCTAAAGGTCTTGGTACCTAACTACCCCACAGGATTTTAAGCGGTAACTTTACAAATAAATAAACTCAGAGATATAATTAAAAACGCAAGGCACAGATACCACTCAGTAGCTGATTTTAAAATGAGAATCACGTCTGAATAATTGTATTTTTTTGGAAAAAGTCTATGTTACATTAGAACATTATCTTAATAATATGATCTGTTTTTTTAGTTTTATTCGTTTATCATAGTGTAATTAATTTGTGAAGTTATATCAAACACGGACAAAAAAACGACAATCGAACCAAAACCACCAGGCGTATTTTAATGAAATTTTCGCCATCTCAAAGGCATTTTAACTATATACATTTTGATCCTGATGATGGATAGGCAGAAAGAAGTTAAGTAGTAAAAGTCTTATGTGCATGCAATGTGTACATGTAATTTCACCGGACATTACACCACTCAACTTAGCTAACTTTTACTCAAACTTATGTCAACCGAAACATTCCTATATCATTAACAGTTATTAGTACATCCGCTATTACGATTGAAACCTCATTTGGCGAGATGTTTCACATAACTTCATAGATCATTAATTTAATATTATAAGTAGGCAAAGATGCTGTAATCACAGGAAAGCAGAGTACATGAGATACTTCTTATGCATTAAGAAGTAATTAAAATATACATTAATAAACCCGCGATTTGTGCCTGGTTGATGGCAATAGACTCGCCCCCTAATACATGGGTTTAAACATAACTGCCGAAATAAGGATACACTACAATTAAAATCAAAAAACATCCAGAACCTTTTTTTTACCTATGCCCAATCCTTCGGGGTACACAGGCGTTGTGTATAAGTGTTTTTTACAAGCTTTTATTTAACTTGCAATGTATGTACAAACAGTACAATGTATGTATGTGTTTGGGTCAAATCTTGCAACTGAATTTTAAAGCAGTTATCCTCCACCGATTAATAAAAATTTTGCATACACCTTTAGTTTGGATGAGAATGCATGGTTAGCTAAGTGACGTCATTCTAAATCCAATATGGCAGACGGTCCAAGAAGGCGGACTAGTTATTTTTTGTGCATTGCCATGATTTAGGTATCAAATGAAAAGGTTTGCTGACAAGAATAAGAAAAAAACTTAATAATTTATGTATTCTGACTTCAGAATAGAAACAGAAGAGTCTGTTATGTTGCGTACTTAAGCCTGAAAATATGTCCAACTGTGCAGTGGTGTGTAAAGAGGGCAAAGAGTGCAGTGGTGGCCTAGTAGTATCGGCCGCGACTTATAAGTTGTAGGCCGCAGGTTCAAAGCCAGGCAGGCGCTTTACTTTGATGTGTTGGGTAAATTATTTCATCACCACTGCTCTCAAAACGGTGAAGGAAAACATCGCCGTGAGGAAACATGCATATCCTAGAACCAAAAATTCGAATACATATGACATTCACCAACTCACACTGGGCCCGCGTAGTGGATTATGGCCCATTCCCTCTCACAAAGGGGAGGTCTGTGTCCCAGCAGTGGGAACATTAAAAAGGCTGATGATGATGATGATGATGTCCAACTGGCATTCAATTAGGGCTTGACACGTTTGCAACTCTAAATTCTCAATTTACAAAATCTAGAAGAGGCTGAAGAATTATTGTAGACAATATGTCATCCTATGAGTGTTGTCGATGGTCGAAATGGCAAAATGAAGGGATTAATCACGTGACATTTCGATCCCATACATTTTTGACATTTTTACAATCGCCATTGCGACGCTTACATTGATTGAATGTTACTTGTCTAGAGCCCAAGGTCTAAGTTTGTTTACGTCATTTTTAAAATTCGAACGTTCTTTGATGTTCAGTTGTTTTTTAATGAAGAATTCCCTTCGTGATAGGTTATGGTTTTGTAATGCTCTTTGCGTGAGCTTTTTGTATTACTAAGTTCATCAAACGTACCTATAGGTAGGTATAACCTTGCTTCTTAGAAATTACGTGTGTGGTTTAAGGAATTTTCATGGGGCAATGCCATGAAGAATCTTCTCTAAAATTAATGAATTCAAAACCTTGTTTCTAATGTTTTACTATTAATCTCTGTTACTTTGTGTTGTTGTGTTGTGTCTATGTCGAATAAATGTTTTCTATTCTATCTTTATTCCATCTACTTCCCCTTCATTTGAACTCCTTTCAAAACGAACCATTCTCCACTCTAATCAAATTCGTACAGTCCACAACAAAAGTACATTGTAAAAAGACGACCAGCTCATTAAGTACAATCGTTAATTGCGCAGTCAAATCGAACGCTACCTAACTTCATTACATTCTTCCGTTAATACGACATCGGACGGCGTCGTCCGGGGCCGTCCGGCGAGTTATGCAATGAGCACCCTCTCATTCCGATCACGTGCGAAACGGACCGGGGGCTGCTAATTAAAAATCGAAGGATTTTTGTTACTAACTGTACTTGTTAGGTATCGCAAGAAGCATCGATAGACTCGAGGTTTTTTGTCGATCGCGATAAATTGCGTACAGATATGCCGAGGTCCTAAAACGGAAGCGTGTCCGGGTTTTGTGAACGGTGGCATATAGATAACTGTAGCCTTGGGTGGAATAGGCTCTTGTTATTTTGGAGATTTTTGTCGAAAGATATGAATTTTTCGAGTTTGATGACGTTTGCTGATATTGGCCGGAGATGTTCAAGATACACTGTTTTCTTTTATTTTTCAGGCTTTTTTTGTTCCTGAATAAGAACAGAAAATTTAGCGTTTCTCGTGTAGGTTTTTGTAGAATATTATAATAGTAAACAATATGTAAATACGTTGATGATATCACACTTCGATTCGATCGACAAGGTCCTTAGAATCTAAATCGCTTTCGCTCATGAATTACACGCGATATTCTAAGCGCCTGCTCGTTTCAATCGACCTTTGAATCTGAACCTACAATTATTTTGCTAAAGAATAGTTAATCAACTTCATCCTGCCACAGTATAAAGAAGAGACTTCAGCATTCTCCCAAATGCCGCAGTATCACAATTTTACGTACTAAACATTTCTACTTCGCAGGTCAACACGAAAATTCTGTCCAATTTAAAACAAAAAACGACACATTCCTGAAAGCACCTACGCGAAAAAAATATAAATAAAATATATACTCAAGTCAACGTCCTACATACAACAACTTGTACGTATTTCTTTACTATTACACCCCTCTCCCGCTCCGCACCCCACCTTACACTCCGGATCTCATGCTTACAAACTGTCGCATTACCGGTCCATCCTTGCCGACAATACCCTGACAGTACCCTTCAAAACTCAACTCTATCACTGCGCAATAAGGACTACATGTCGCGAAAATGTGACTGTGGAACGCAAACGAGAAAACTTGTCAATGCAAATTGAACTATATATTCCGAAGCTAAGGTTGAAGTTTGCCTGTAGTGCACTCGGTATGGTAATGATAATTCTAAGCAAATGCCATAAGGAAATAAGCTGAGTGGTTCCTTTTGGAATTGTTTACTTGAGAAGATTTCGTTTGGGTAAACAAAAGGTGGACGATGACCATGGGGTGGTGACACATCGAGGCTTTAGTAGCCACATTACCAGCTGGCAATTGAAGGGAGACAGATTGCTTATTTATTATTAGCTAACAATCTACGATGGACAAAAGAAAAGATCCGTAAAAAAATACTTACATTTGTAAATCCATATAATTGTAGCCTAGCTTGTATCCAATCTGAAATTCATTGTGATATTTTATCTGTTTTACAGCTGATTACACTAGCCCTAAGATGGCCACCTTTGGTCACAGGCTTTCTCATAAACCGAAGATAGCCTAGAATACAAAGCTTGACATTCAAACTGTACTAACCTATCTATCCCAACAGTATACTAACCTATCTATCCCCTTGACCTTTATTCAGGAACAGCCTTTACGATTCCAACAGAAACAGTAACTGATAATAAAGCTATCAATGCCAAGAATATAATAGTTACAATACCAATACAATGTGACTACAGCAATATCCAGTTACGATCATCTATTTCCACCAGCTACCGTCTACAAACAGTACCACCGCTACTGCTAGGGCCTGTTAAGATTCCAAAAGTGTCAATATTTACAAGGTTATCAACACAAACTATCGAATAAAGAAACCGAAGGCAATCATTGTAATCTGCCGGTTACAAGACAATGCACTACCGCAATAGAGGGCCATTCTGCCAGCGCCAGCGCTCAGTACTAGCGACCAATCGCGTTGAGTGAAAACTGCCATAAACGGCGCAGAATAGCCCTGCCAGATCAGTAGAGACGCGGAAATAGGTAGAAAGGTTTTGCATCAGTGAGGCTTTGGAATGGCTACTGAATCGTAAAGCCCGGTTGATAAGGATGCTGCTACTGTAACAAGATTTTCAAAGAAGTCGTTTTAGTATTGTTATGTGGTTAGGTTAGAGTTGAATTTGTTTGTAGATGATCTTAAGATACCAAGAAAATTCATAAGCAGTTACTTATACAGAGCCAACTTATCCTAGACTCCTGTTTCATTCAAACAGAAACTTAATGAAAAATCTTTCAGAAAACAATACCTTTTCTTAATTTATTTTAAACCCCCATTAAAGTAATTCAAACAGCAATCTCCGAACTAATACAATAAACAATCCGGCCATAACCGAAGAAACAGGACAAACATCAAAATTTAAAATCGCTTTCACAGAAATTGAGGATAAGAGGAACAGTACAATGTGACTATTAGCAGTAACTTATTATAGACAATTTCCTACGTTGGTACGCGACCAATCGGCCTGAGTGAGAACCGCTATAAACGGAAACAGTTACGGAACGGAATTATGGAATAAAAGAGCCTTTGGACCGAGACCCTGGAACGGGACGGTGACGTCTTTGGCTAGTGGGCTGAATAATCAGGGAGTTTTAACAAATTGTATAGGTATTACAAAAGATCTACATTCGCTCTGGTTAGTATCATTAGCCCTACATTTATATTAGGGGTAACATTAGTCTTAGTCGCCCATATGATATAACGATTGAGGGGAATAATTCTAGATATTGTGGTTTAAATCATCATACTCATGTACTTATCCTCAGTCATTTGGGTTCGTAAATCTCTATTCGGCGTCATCTTAATAACCATCTCTTTTCTAACCTTTCAGACAATCCATCCGTCATGTCGTTAGATACGTCATCATTGTTGTATTCATAATCTTGCCAAAAACGGGCAAAAGAGCACTCTTTAGTCACTTGAGTGAGATTAGAGTTAGTTTGATTAGAGTTCTCCATCCACATCATCATAATCATGACAATCATAAGTCCACTAATATCAATACTATCTTCAATCCCATCACCATTTACAAGTCCATATACAATAATAAATCTAACTATCTAATTCCTTATTTCTTAAACAATACCATCCGCACATTTCCTGATCTGCATTATTACTACAATACATTTCTGAACCCCGTCGAACTACACCTTAACCATCCTTTAATTGGTACTGGGCCAGCTAATGTTGCTAGGTAAAATACGACTGTCTCATCTGTGTGAGTGCGTTGTTTATTCTATGACCGCTTTAGGAATTTACGTCCTATTGTATTCCAGCGATGTTTTAGGTATCGAAGAGGTCAGTGACTTGACTTTGATGCACTAGTTAAGTATGTATTGCGTTTTAGTTTGATGTTTTAGTTGAGGTTGGGCAGATTGGGTGTAATTGATTGGTCTGGAAGGCTGTGATTTGATTGTAAGATGAAATTTTGTGTCGTAGTTTTCTCAGGCTGAATTTAGTGGGCATTTAGTTTCGTTAAATTAAGTTGCATATTTTCTTTAATGCTTATAAAAAATTGGACATGTATTATTCGAAGAACATTGAATATAAATAAACTTGCTTTTTCTTGCGACTTCGTTCGCGTGGCCTATTCTACAGACACCTTGCATTTCTACGGAAAAGCCTTTGACCCATAGTATTTGATACCGGTAGAACGGGGTTAAGTATATATAAATCTGTGGCTACTTTGATGATAACTTATTTTTTTAGGTTTTTTAAAGCTAACTCCGTGAAAACGGATTGCACCTCAATTTTCTTTTTAAAATTTGTAACATCGACATTTCAGCCATGTTTTGCATCAACGTCAGCGCAAGAATACGTTTACTTGTTGTAGAAAATCTATTTAAAATTGTACAGTGAGAATTCATTAAAAATAAATTGTAATTTGCGGTTCCTTTATATTGCAATGAAAAAACAATGGAATATCAAAGTAACCCCATTTTTATTTTAACGTTGATAGGCTCGTTTTTTGTCCACAACACTGCATGGTAGGTCAGATATTTATGTTTCACAAACATAAATATAAACAATTTTTCTTAACTTAATATTAGTTTTGATTGAAAAAGCTGTTTTCCCATAAGCTTCCACAAACAAAACTTTCTCTCATATTATAGGCACGGCAAGAACCTACATAAGAAATAGGTAAATAAATACCTAGAAAAGGTAGCTATCCAATCTACGTAAGGTATAAAAGCCTTTCACATTATTATTCACAGAATTGTAATTTGATATTACTCCCACATCTCTCTTTCCTGGATTTTTCAGACTCTGATTTATTTCCCAGAACATAAACATATAACATTTGAAATTATTGTATCCAAACTTACTTAATAAAATCTAAAATTATTAATTCTGATAGAATTTTATGTAAAGATTTACAGGAAAAATAAAACGATGTCTCTAAATAGCACACTTTTTCATAAATCATCAACAACAAGTGCGAGTCGGACTCGCGCACGAAGGGTTCCGTACCATTACTGCAAAAAACGGCAAATTAATCACGATTATTGTATGGGAGCCCCACTTAAATATTTATATTATTCTGTTTTTAGTATTTGTTGTTATAGCGGCTACATCTGTGTAAATTTCAACTGCCTAGCTATCACGGTTCATGAAATACAGCCTGGTGGCAGACGGACAGACAGACAGACGGACCACGGATTCTTAGTAATAGGGTCCCGTTTTTACTCTTTGGGTACGGCACCCTAAAAATTATATTAGTTCCACTATCGGTCAAGAGATGGCGCTGACCTAAAACTGCAATATTCTAACACTGCAGTGTTAAAATTCTCTGACGAATATTAGGCCTTGTCAATGAAAATTTTCCTATTACAACCAACTTGGTTTTGCGGTTTGGTACGGAAGCCTAAATGTGCGAAGACCGATACGCACTTGGCCAGTTTTTTATTATTCAAAGGCATTTGAAATCCACCAACGGCACATGTCCTCTCTCCTAAAGAGGAGGCATGTGTCCCAGCAGTGGGAACATTAAAAGTAGAAGTAGTAGTATGTTCTCTCGAGTGGAAGTAGTATTGATATAAATGGTAGGTATATGTAATTGTACAGCTTCTTATATAAAGTTCTTTCGCTAAATAACAGAACGTTAAGTTCTAATTTATGCACATAATTAAACAACTCGAACTTTCCTCAATAATTAAATCGATACCTAACTAACTTCAAAATTTTCATTTACTTCTTATTCGATATCGATAAAGAGAAAATTCAATATGGGCGACAAATTATGTAAATAGAGAAGGGGTATCTTCAATCTACAAGACGTTAATGGGTCGGCAGACATGGAGGCTGTTGGCTATAAAGATATCAATCAAGCTGAAGTTAGGGACATTTTGTTGTTATTTCAAATGGTCTTGTACCATTAAATTAGCATCGGAATGGTACCGGCGCATTCCCATAAGATCACGGAGTACTGAGTGTGGTGCAAGGTAGGATCGATTCTCTTATTGGATTTTGTTGATGCTTAACAGCCTAACCTTTTTTGTCATCGTCTTGAGCAAGTACTGAATAAGCAGGTACAGGTAATTCACGACATTATTATAAAAAAAGTTGATCTTGATATAACACAAACTAAAAAGACAATTAACGCTGAAAGAAGGTGACAACGTTGTTTATTTTTTATTGTTTCCGTACGAGAAAAATATAACAATAAAATATCTAAACTAAAAGCTTACCTTACACATAATATTTACATTCCCTGATATATTTTACATTCCATCAAGTTAAAAACAAATCAATTTTAATTTTACAAACTGTCAATCAACCAATCAAACCAATCTGTTAACCAGTTTCAAATCCCGTTCTAATAGTTTCAAATCGCTACCTCCTCTAACTTGCACGGCACCACTCAATGACCTCTCTATAAATGCACTGGGAAATGAGTAAAGATTACTTCTAACGCACAATACCCGTTAAGGAAAGCTACCGCGCAAGCTTATAGGAATCAATCGGTTGACAACTGACGCCAGTCTTATTGGATATAATTAGAAAATAGTGATTATTATCTTGCAAAAGCTTATTTACATATGTTCCCACGGGACTGGACAGAAACTGAGCGTTCAAACAAATGAAAGTATAGTTTTTGCTAGGCAGTAAATTGATATAAATAAGAGGAATTTATAGTATGCTTAGTATGGAAAAAAGTTATTAGGTATGTATTTTATACAACAAAAAATAAAACTAGACGCACGGAGTCCCAGCGCTAACAAAGAAAATTTAGTTCAAATAAATGTCACTAGATGGCGCGATATGCATTAACTTGATTTCGAATTGTGTATAAAATTAACATTTTATAGTATTTATGAAAAAGAACTATGTTCTTTGTTAATCAACTCTCCTAAGCACAAAATTATGATGGGCTTAATTCACATTTCAAAGATTATTTGGGCGTATCATTTGAAATTGATTCCAATAGATGCGGTCTTAATTTTTTGAGGTGCCACTAAATTTTTTTAATTTGGATCGTAACACATTTTGGTATAATGTAAACTGACATTGGAAACTGTAAAACTGACCAAGTGCGAGTCGGACTCGCTCTCGTAGGGTTCCGTACCATTATCGCAAAAAAATCACGTTTGTTGTATGGGAGCTCCACTTAAATATTAATTTTATTCTGTTTTTAGTATTTGTTATTATAGCGGCAACAGAAATACATCACCTGTAATAATTTCAACTGTCTAGCTATCACGGTTCATGAGATACAGCCTGGTGACAGACGGACAGACAGACAGACAGACAGGTCGTGGACTCATAGTAATAGGGTCCAGTTTTTACTCTTTGGGTACGGAACCCTAAAAACGTGCAAAAAAATATTATAAAACAAATCGTCACTGTATTTAAAGAAAAATTGACACGAACCGTTACACTACCGACAATTGATTTGGAAAATTCAGTGTCTTGAATGTTTTCAATACACTTGAGAGAGAAATGAAAAATGTATCGCTACAACGCTTGCTTTTAGTTGTTGGACCTGGATTTAATCCATATGAGATCAATGAATTAAAAAGCATATAAGGATAAGATGTGCGTTAACAATATCATAAAAAACAATATGATATTAAACAATATTGTCAAGCCAAGTTAAAGGAAAAAACCGGCCAAGTGCGAGTCGGACTCGCACACGAAGGGTTCCGTACTTGGTAAATGCGGTTTACGATTTATGACGTATTTAAAAAAAAAACTACTAACTAGATCTCGTTCAAACCAATTTTCGGTGGAAGTTTACATGGTAATGTACATCATATATTTTTTTTAGTTTTATCGTTCTCTGATTTTAGAAGTTACAGGGGGGGACACACATTTTACCACTTTGGAAGAGTCTTTCGCACAAACTATTCAGTTTAGAAAAAAATGATATTAGAAACATCAATATCATTTTTGAAGACCTATCCATAAATACACACCTATCCACACGGTATGGGTTTGACGAAAAAAAAAAAATTATTTTCAGTTTCAAGTATATCTATTTTCGTGTGAAAAACTTAATGCGGTTCACATAATACATCTTCTTACCAACAGCATAGTTTCAGAAAAAAAAGTGGCTGTGACATACGGATGGACAGACAGACAGACATGACGAATCTGTAAGGGTTCCGTTTTTTGTCATTTGGCTACGAAACCCTAAAAAACGTTCAACATAGAAACCGTAGATATTCTTACGCTAAAGAAGATTTATAAAAACGAATCTATCATTTCAATTTATAAGAAAACGCATACCTACTACTTATCTCAATTACATTCCCATACTTTCTATAAAACTTAGAAAATAAATTACAATATGTACTACAATTTCAATCAAAGCAATATCGATGGCATGATTCATACAGACACGAAGTCCATAACTTGTGCACTAAACGACTTCGACTTCAACTTCAATCAATACAAGTAAGTAGCTACCACTAGACGAACTACTAAACTAATTACAAGTAAAATTAAAATGATTCACGAATATAACGACTTGTGCATGGCTTATTGCTGAGGTGCTCAACCTTTAGGAAAGCTAGATAAATTTTGAAGAAATGGCTCCGGTTGTACTGAAGCCACTGTAAGGAGGAGATGCCATGTCATGTTTGCAACTTGGTCTTTAGGATCTTTCTTCACTTTCATGATGCGTGTCTTGGTTAAGTATGGCTGCAGGTGGACATACCTAACCTTTTGTATAGACCAATGATCAGTAGGTTCAAAAGTAGAAAATCTTTTCTGAAAAAGACATAATTTTCATCTTTAACTTTCCGTAACTAAGAGTTTTAAGAGAGATAATTAATATTGACACGTTTCGACCAGTTAAGATTCAACTTTACCTGAAGATGGACACAATCAATTGTGTCGCTTTAGCAATAGTTATTGCGGGTTACACAAAGAAACAAAAAGGTTGACTACCACTGATGTACAGGGTGGGGTCGTCAGTCCCCATAAATCGTACAGACATACAGAAATGATATTTTGTTATTTAAAGGCGCTAGTTAATTTCACATTGGACGATAAATCACTCTTTTAATGGGTATCAGTTGAAAAAATAACTCCAGCGTTCTTACTATTTTGTTAATGAGGTTTTTTTCGTTTCTTAATATGGAGATATCATCAGGTTTTTCAAGTTGAGGGATAGCAAAAAACACTGAAGGTTAAACCAGAGATCATTGTAATGAACTACATACTAGGTTTTCAAGACGGAAATATCATGTTATACTTGTTTCGGAGTAATTTCTTTCATGAACCAATTCTTGACGTTTAATTCTTTCAATGAAACTGTCCTGCCATTTCCCATCCATGTTAGGGTCGGCTAACCGAATTCAGCCGAGTCTCAGATGTTTAATTCCTTACTTGTCAATATTCTTTTCTTACTCTTCTACTTTCGAAAATAAAATATTATCTTCATCAACATTGTCACTTAATTGATTTAAAGTTGGCGCAACACGTTATCTTCGGTACTTAGAAACTAAAATTATGGTTGGTATCTAAAAACTGTAATGCGCATTATGCGAACAACGATGTTTTCTTTTATAGTATTGTGCTGTTTATATATATCTTCAATCTACCTCTTCCCTAATTATGTCTTCTTTTCCTTCAATATGAGCTACTGCTGCTGTAACATCTTTTATTTCACGACGTCTTTCCATATTGATGAACTTGCAAAAAGTGCTTAAATGCCATTGTATCATAATAACTCCCGATTGATGAATGTCACAATGGCATGCAAGTGACAGACATGTGTATAGTCGCCCTTAAATAGAACTCTGACATACATTCTATGGTTTGTCTAACATACTATATCCATGACCTACCTTGTACCTTTTTCCTCATTAAACTCATAAACACGGTTATCTCCTATACTATGAACTATAAATCTTTGATGAGCAGGTAAAACTGTAAATTACTTTGTATCAAACACGTCATGGTGCCCAGTTTTATGAGTAAAGCAAAGTTAATGTGGTTAACTAGTTACCACAGTTTTGTAGGTTTATTGGTTTTTGAAAAGCTACACCAATAAAAGATATGTTTGAGGATATACCATCATAGATAGACGGGAAAAAATCTGTGGGTTTCCCCAAAGCTAGTTAAGCTGTCTAAATATCTGCAGTAGATTCACAGTAAGATTTATAGCAAGATTAATGCAATAGAAAGTTCTGTTGTGTTCTGGTTCTTCTATGCAAAACATTGGCAAATTCACTAACAACTCAGAACTTAATACATATACTGTACCACCAACGATTTTCACATAATCGAATCTTTATTTTAATAACATGAACTACGTTGGGTTTCATTTTCATTGTTAAGAATAAGAAACGATTTTCATGCTTAAACTTTTCAATTCTCTCACCTACCACAGGAAACATTCCCATAAACAATTCAAAATTTGACTCGAACCAACAAAACATATTTCTAAAATATAACCCTAAATCTTGTGCTGTTCCCATAAATTCAGAGAGCACAAACCCCGGGGCTGTCTGTCCGTCTATGTGCAGCGTAACTCAGGAACTGGCCAGACTTTGTTTTATCTAGATCTGCCATCGCCTGACGCGCAATGGCGCAATGAAAGATTGGAGATACAAAGATCCACTTTCAATATAAATCTTCTAGTATCAGTTGTACGTCAGTTTTACTTGATATATCGTGATGAAGGCTCGGGACTTTGTTTTCGTTCGGAGTTTCATCAGGCTCGTTTATAAGAGAGGGAGCAAGCTCCCAATGTCTTTGTGGCTTACCAATACTTGAATTGGGAGGAATGGGATTTCTGTTATTGTTATTGCTTGCCACGAAAACTAAAGTGCCTCAAAATTTCTGAAATTTTGAGACAGAAATTCCTCTCAAATCAATTATTGGTAGTAATCGACCCTCAGCACCTCTCTTACAAACGAGTCTGATGAAACAATTTTGTGATTAACCTAATTATAATTTTATTATTAAAATACGTTAATAAATTTTGGAAAACCCATTCTAGAATATACGAAGGTATACAATTTGTTTACAAATATGCGTCACATTTTTTAACTAGAATCACCACAAAATTATTCTCTCACGAAATGTAACCTTCACTATCACTTTTTCACCTCCTTAATCAGCGCAAACTATTTTAAACATCAATAACTCCTACACCACATTATACGTTCCTATAACAATAAAATTTAAATCCAACTATCGTAAATCGCCAACTGATTAATACGTTGACATACGTATAAAATACTTGGTATAATCAAAACAAAAGAATTTCTTCATCAGTACCATAAATTGGAGGTGGAGCAGTCGCAAATCACAGGGTTTTCCGACTAGCCCTGATAGGAGTCGGCAACGTATGGCTGTAACTTTAAAAAGAAGAGACAATGAACTTGAATATTTTTATTAGTTGGCGCCTGATTTAGATAACCTCATATAGGAATCTGCTGTAATTTATTATATTATAATATACTTTATTGTACACCACAAAACATACAGGAAAAACATTTACAAAAACAAGTGTACAATGGGCGGTCTTATCGCACAGGGCAATCTCTTACAGACAGTAATTATCAGTTGAAAGTTTAAATACAGTCATCTCAGTTTACTTGATATTTGAGTTGATTAGGCTTTAAGAGGTAAAAAAATTAAGATACGAGTAATTTGGTATCCAGCTCATACAGCAATATGTAAGATTGCTATGACATAGTCATTCTTAGATACATGTCAGAATCTGATTAAGACGTATCCAACTACCAATAAGATTTAGTTCTAGTAAGACTCTAGCTTGGACGCAATTACGTTTTAAACGAAATAACTTAACTAACAATCCAGCCATATCCCTCTCAACATCTAATGAGAAAATAATTAAACACAAAACAAAAGGAATCTTATTAAAAATCCCCATATATTCTCACTAACTACTCCTACATCCTTTTGAAAAAAGAACGTCCACGCGTTGAGAGTCCCTGCGTAGATCAAGATGTGCGTTACTCGGCCTGAGTCTGCGCATGACAGATTTATGTGAGAGGATGCTCGCCGACCCATCCCCACCACGTTTAGATAATTAACTAGTTTAAACGCTACATCATTTTAGGATTCGATTCTGTTTGAAGGTGTGGTGGATCGATTGATTTGGAATAGATTGAGTTTCGGACAAAGAACTCCGTTGAATCTGATACATATATAAAATGAGGGTCCTTTGACCAGCAGTGAGTGATGTACCTAGGACAGGTGATGATGATGTTGAATGGACTCCTAGATTATTTTAGACAAAAGAACCAGATATCAAAGCATCATCATTTTAGCCATTTCGACTGTCGAAAAGTTTGGGATTGACCACTGTCAATTACGTAGCGCATTCCATACATTACAACCTTTTTAACAATCGTTAACGCTAGTAAAATGTCACTTTATCTACGTCCAATATTAAATATAAAACCTTTGAATAAAAGAAGATTTGTGACAACGTTTCGACTACAACTTATTTTTTGATCTACAAAAATAGATCAAGGAATCCGATACCGACGAATTCCCAATCAAACCCACAGTAATTCTAATAAATGACAAAATAAAAATACGCCCCGATATAATCGAAAAACAAATCGACACTTAATTCGAACATTAGTCAGCCATACTCGAAGACATCTTGTAACAAGTCCGCAATCACTCTCAGATTAGTACCAAGTATTTATAATGCTGTTTTAGTAGCTTTCATATAGAAAGCGATGCGCTAACTCACCTAGCTTGCCTTTAAATTACGCTAAATGGGACCATACATCCACCGGTCTTATCTGAGCGCCATATTTGAGTACAGGGTGTGAAATCTTGCTAAAGAGCTACATTAAGTTGCAAATTACTGAAGATAGTTTATTTAGATTTGCTGTTGATTTTCTTGGGTTTGTTGCACCGTGATATGTTGGTGGGGAAGGGTTTCTTAGTTTTTTGTTATATTGATAATACATGCGAAGAAAAATAAGACAGAAATTTTTCCCGGTCTGTATACATGGTGATGTTTTTTTAAAACTGAACTTACTGTCTTAAATCTTATATGAAAGGTTGACATTTTTATTCAAAGTGATTTTGTGCAAACAACCCAATATTTTTAATTTCATTAATTTACAATTTCACCTTTTGATTAAAATATGCAAACGAAAAACCGAGGAATCTCAAAATAACACAATTTACATACACGACACATCAGATCGTAAACTTTTACATGTTATTAGATAGCTGATGCATGTGAAATATTCATTGGCCTACAATGTTGCCGCACGGAGTCATCATGGCACAACATGGCAACACTATTCTACATATCTATGGAATTATATAATAAAATACGACTGTCATCCGTCATAGTGTTGCAACCCGGATCGAGTCCTAGCCGACACGCAATCGTAAATCTGGCTCAGCACTGACGCGTCAGTCATACAAATCATTCAAACTCTCTTGAAACCCGATCGTAAATACGTCTGAGTGTAGCATTAATCATTTTGAATACAGAATAAGAAGTGCCTCGGGCGTACGCGATTGGTCGTCACTAAACGAACAATTATTCAAATGGCGCGCTCCGATTGGTCGACGGCCGTTCGGTTTTTTACGTTGACAGAGTGATGGATTCGACCCTTCGACTCGTGCGCAGTTTAGTACCCATGTCATTGTTGTGTGTGTACGTTTATGTAGCGTGCGAGCTATCAATCTCCGTCTAAAAGTAAATGCTTGGTGTTTTTGTGCTCTTATTTGCGATTGCAACGTTTAACATCTTTTTGTGCAATTAACGCGGTGATAAATGATTTTTTACTTTTTTATTGAAAGCAATAAAATAAAACCTTTGTAAAGACCGCAACACGTAAAAAAGGCTCTAGACATTTATTTTATGCGTTCGCAAACGTTTATGCGTTAATTAATGTAGCTTCTAAAACTTGTAAGAAGAAATAATTTCTGGCCATTTTATATTAAAAGCACATTCACACGCATTAACTGCAATAAAAAGGGATCTGAAAATTTATTTCATTTGTACCATTATGCCCTCATGCACTATGGTCTCTATCACGAAAGATAACACTCTGTATATCAACAGTCACTGTCACATTCGAAATAGTCAACTACCCGCATCGGAGTCGATAAGTGTCGACTATTCGATAGTGTATCTGGACGATTTATCCGAGTAGAATATCGATACCCGGAAGCACGTCTGGACGGCAGGAAAATGGCGGCGCACGGCCCTCCGCGATTGGCCGGAGCTGCGCGCGCGCACCTTACATCTGTCACTAACTATTACCTTTTTATGTAGAACTTTACGAGTAAGTTTATAACCACGGACGCCCATCGCGAAGCGGTGAAAATATTTAAACCCCATAAATTTTTATGGTTTAAAATAAACGGTAATGGGGAGTTATGTATAAAATACTTGTAATGTATGTGACTTTATCAGTGGTCTTGATTGGTTTAGAGCTGTTCGGTCCCTTTGATGTTTTAACGCGATTTTAATTGATGGTTATTAGAGTTTAAGTAGGAGCTACTTATAGTTAAATTCTGAAGCTTCTTGGTACTATTTTATTGGCGTTCCTGAGATCAAATATTGGACACGACGAGGAATTTATTGTGTTGGATATGTTTTAAGGTAATTAAACTTAAGATGATGATTGGATTCCTCGCTGTTTCAATTTTATTTCCAATATATTGAAGAGATAAAGCGGTTAGCTCACCGAAGCATAAAATTAAAATATAAATTTTATACGCATTGTCGCTCTGCTAATGTCTTCAAATAAAATTAAACATGCAAACATTAAAAACTATATTTTTAAGTCGGGTTTTTCAAATAATATTATTACTTACGCTAAAACTGTTAGTAGATACCAGCTCGTAATCTCTCATAGGTGCATTGGACTTACCTAGAAAGAATAAGAAAATAATTGTAAGAAAATAAAGTAACATTCCTTATGAACAATTCAATAATATGGCGATGTAGGGATCTTCTTAAAATACAAACACTTGAAGTTCATATAAAGTGTTGACACATTCAAATAGGTATGGTCAAATTATGTCATGGTGGCCCATTGGCTAAAACCTCGTCTCTCGTGCTTGAGGTCGTGGGTTCAAATTCGGCAAGTACCAATGTGACTTTTTCAAATTCATATGTACTTTCTAAGGTTATCTTCTGGTGTCCCCACAGGCAACGGTGAAGGAAAACATCATGAGGAAACCTGGACTTAGGTATATAGTTAAATGTAATTATGAAATAACCAAGTCAGGGGCCTGTGTGGTTCCCAGAGGTGGCTTAATTAACTCTGATACCAGAGGTGGCCACATCCTCACACGAAAACAAGAAGTTGGTCAAATTGGCTAAAATATGTAAAATGAAAACATCTTACAAAGACGAGACGGCATCTTCTTCTTTGCTTTATGGTTTCAGTTTTAAATACATTTTCAAAAACAGGAACCATCTAAAATTTTTAAAGGAAAACATAACATTTTCAAAGACCCACATTTTTACTGAAGAAATTACGATTAAAATCATGGGGCTTAAACTTAAATTACCTACATACCTACTCCTAAACATATACCCTTACCCCACGGAAGCAGTGGTGGCCCAGTGGTATCGGCTGCGACTTACAAGTTGTAGATCGTGGGTTCGAGCCCAGGTAGGCGCTTTACTTTGTGTAAATTATTTCATCACCACTGCTCTCAAAACGGTGAAGGAAAACATCGTGAGGAAACCGGCATGTCCTAGAACCAAAAATTCGAAGACGTGACATCCACCAACCCGCACTGGGCCCGCGTGGTGGATTATGGCCCATTCCCTCTCACAGAGAGGAGGCCTGTGTCCCAGCAGTGGGAATATTAATAGGCTGATGATGAAACATACCCTTAAAAAGCCACCGACAAAAACTGTACAAACTGTAAAAACAAAAATAAAGAAGCTCTTTCAGACCTGATATAACTCGCAATACTTCAAAAGTAGTGTCACAAGTCTTACACAAGCTTAAGTTTCAGTCTCTCAGTCGTGACAGTGAAGGCTTTAGCAGGACAAGCTTCCGGTTCCGGCTGGCAATTAAATCTTTGTTTAAACGAAGAAAACTTAATTAAATAGTCAAAGGGAAGCTGCTTTGATTGATGTAGTTATTGTGTAGGAGTTTGCGTGTTTGTCAGTTTGGTTGCAGTTATAAAGTTAAGCGCATCATCCTTAGAGAGAAATATTTTGAGGGGTGATCTCAGAAAATACTGATCAGTTTACGAAAATTATTTCACTGATTGTATATTTATGCTGAACTAGCTTTTGCGAACGGCTTTGCCCGCGTGAGAGTCAAAAATTATCCCGAGTAACATATTCCCGGGACAAAAAGATTTATATGTGCTATTCCTGACTATAATCTATCTCTATGCCAAATTTCATCCAGATCCGTCCAGCCGTTTGCGCGTGAACCAGTAACAAACATACAAACACACACACACACACTCACAAACTTTCACCTTTATAATATTAATGTGATGTGTGCAAGATAGGATGCTTTTAAAAACATGAAGGAAAGGCCACGAAACAAAATTTTCATAGTTTGAAAAAGTAAATATTTCCGTTCGCTTTTTGTTAATTACTGGTATTCAGCTTCAAGCATCCCCTATATAGCATAGACAACCCCTATATTGTTGGGAAGGCTGTGATGATTAATGATTGATGGAAGAGCAGAACTAAAGATTGCAAAGTAGCTTTAAAAAAAGTTCGTTCGACATGACTAGTTGAGTATTATGAAAAAACTGTTGATTCACTCACACTATCATAATTCGTCGACATGGTCCACTACTCGGCACAGCCCTCTCTTTTTCAAGTGCCACTAACTCTCTAACTTATTCAACTATAAAATACCACTACAAACAGACCCTAAAATCGATTTGCAATCAAATAAAACCGTGGTCGAATATCACACAAAATGTAAAAGCTAGCACCGTCACATGAAAGCTTTGGATTGTCGCCTAATGACAACGGCAACGTTGACCACTTAGTCGATCGTCTGGCCAACCCTAATTACTAAATAAACTGCCAACTGATTGACAAACACAATCACACAAAAGTAAATTCGATTTCCATTCTAAAAGCACAGTTACATAGAAATAAAACCTCTAAATTGAACGACCATTTTAATCGACCAATCAGAGCGCAGAAGCTGGGCAACAACATATTAATTCCCCACTAAAGCTACTACATAACACCATTGTTTCCAAATGCATAAATTAATAACGGTATTAAAAAAGCAATAACGATAAAAACGACCTACACAGTTATCACGTTACAAGATCGAAAAGTTTAGATTTCTATAACGCACTTAACGCGAGCCGCCAACAGTACAATAAAAAGTTGAAATCGGACGTTTTTAATGTATTTTTACGACGCGTTTAAATCGCGTTTATTTAACTGTATTATAAACGTTACGACAAAAGGTATTTTATCGTTGCTGGTATGCTTACTTTGGTAAAGTTTCAGATATTAATTAGATTTTGGCTGATATATCAAAGATCACTATGGTTATTGTCAAATATAGCGGTAGGTAAGTTGACTGGCGCACTACCCGGTTCCTTTGTTGTTGTTTATTTATTTATGAAAGAATTAATTTTGCATTTATAATGAGATATTTGTTAAGATATCCAGTTTTGGACCGATGTGTTGTTTAGATTAAGTGTTTGTTCGATATTTTCAAAGTTTATCTACCGACAGTATCGCCTCTATTTGGAAGTTGAGACAATACAAGCCATAAAAGAAATTATGGACTTTTAGACAGTTTGAAATTTGTTAATTGATTAGAATCGTAAAATTTATTGTAATGAAGTGTGCATATTTGAATATTAAATTATGTTTGATCAACTTTTAAGATAGATATTAATGACAATATTATTTTTATATTACCTTAGAAACACCGCCACAGAAGAATGCAGAAATGTAGGACGACAACTTCTAAACGAGAGACCATAATACGAATATCTGCCTACTAAGGCAAAGCTAAGAATGCTAACTACACTAATATTCATAATTTATGAAAATGGTTTTACCAAACCTCTTTATCAAACGTCATAATCAGCTCTATAGACAACAGAACAAATGTAGCTAGAACCTAAACTAATAAACTTCGTACGACATATTGATATATACCTATACCTCAATTCTGGCCCGCCGCAACGACCAAAACAAAGCCGTAAACTATTCGAGAAGAAATTGATACTAATTGGTGCAGTCGTCTGATCAAGTCCAGCCATGTCCTCTTCGAGAGCAGTCGCCAAATCAAGCCGATATGTAGTTATTTCAGTAATGCAGCATCTCACTAGCTCAGCTTGCATTCTAGACACACAACACCTCTACTACAGATCCCAGATTCAATCTTGAAACTCGAACGCTAATATATAAAATCGATTCACACGATACCATCGATATAAAACAGTTGAAAATATACAAGAAAAATGTTACCGGTTAACGTAACGATAACCGTAACCAATCAACTGATTTAGATAATTATTTTATAGCTGGGAAAAATTGTGTTAAATCGGTGAAAAAATCACAAGGTACATTGTTAATGGGTGTTGATAACGATTTGTTGGATATAAATCAAATAAGTTAATTGTTTACGTCGTTAATTTAAGTTTTTTGTCGATACAATAAAAAATTGGGTCTGTTTTTGTACAAGGTAAATCTTACAGTTATTTAAATGTAGTAAAATTCTTAAATAGTCTGTAGAGAATATTGAATCATCATCGTATTGGGCTATAAACTTTTGTTTGTTCAACTATTGAATAGTAAGGCTTAAAAGTTAAAAGCTTATTTTATTACATTTTATATTAGTTTAAAGCTATTAGAGAAGGCAATCACAGTTTTATTATAAAATTCCATTTCAATTTCACTTCTTCACTCAAAGCTCTTGTGGTAACTGTCACTCTCAAACTCGAAAGCGACAAACTCTGGTCCTCATACAAATAGTAGTGCCTTTGTAACCAGCATACCAAAACCTTGGACTAAGATCAACACACATTAGCTCTCAGACTTTGACCTGCCCCATTATTTATTGACGGGGAGGACAAAAATATATCGTCACGGATAGATAAAATCAGACGAAGCTACATATTATAGGCATTGTCTGTACGGTCACCGTAGTTAGAACTGCATTTATTATTAGTAAAAGGGTGAATTTCTAGTATTTCCACTGTCGTATTTTCTTGGATAAAATAGATGGGTCTATTCGGGATTGCATTTGATTTGAATAAATCAGTACGTCATCTATGTATGCGTTATATTGATAGGTGCGTGATAAAACGCCATCGTTGTATCGTTTTGCAAAATGCATTTGACAGCAAACAATTTAAAGATTTGGTTGTCACCATCAGAATTTTAATATATAGGTATCTATCCAAACTATTAATCATGTATCCAACTGTGTTTTATAGACGAACCATCCTGAATATATGCAATTTCAAATAACATGTGCTTGATAGCGAACAGATTAAGGATTATTATGAAGATCTCCACAAAGGTTTTAGTGATGACAAATGCCTTGAATATATGCCTGTCTAAATACTATTGGCAGTGAGCTTTCCAAGGGATCATAACCTTGATATCAATACGATTCAAGTCAACCCCATACATACAGAGAAGGACAAATTGGTGCGTACTGTAGTACAGTCGACGACACAATAAGCCCATGTGTCAGCGACAGTTATCTCGCAAGACACCACAATCTCTCTAGCTGTCGGTCACACACAGACGGACCCGGGTATGGTTTGATGTATATTAGGGAATAGGTTTGAGGACTAGCGAAGTAGCATATGAATACTTTTTATGTATTCATTGATAAAGTATTGCCTTCTTTTTAATGTCCATAAAATAATCACACTAAGAACAGTCCCATTGGGCGACGTTTCAGATGATATGTTCCAAAAAGATGTGACTACTCATATTAATTGTAAAAGACGAGTTGACTATCATAATATCAACAAATATATAAACAACTTGACGATTTTATTTTTAGATACAGTTATGACGTTTTTTTAGTTGTAAATTACTGCCGAATCTAGTATTTTAGCATCTTAATTCATTTTTTTTTTAATTTCTGAGCTATATAAGGCAGCCCTGGCATCTTTTACGGTATCCAAGACAACATTTACGCGACATTTTCAACCTGATTTCACAACAATGAACATCACTTATTTTCCAAAAAATAACGAAATAAATAGCCTTTATATCTTGTCTCAGTACAAACTGTGTCATGTGCACATATAAACTTGCACCATTGAATGAAACCCGTTGGACGTGGGACATTTCACGTCACTTTTAGTTTGTACTGCACTCGAGATTTTAACTGGACAAGCGTATATTATTGTTGTGTATTGTGTGAATGCCGTACTGTAATAAATAACCAGGAGTATATATTACATGTATGGGGTTCAATTCCCAAATTGTTAGTAGTTGAATATTGGCAGGAATTTTATTTACGATTGATTGTAAACCTTTCCTTCTGTGAAGCTAGCTCCCTTTGTTACTCCAATAAATGTTCGTAGGTGAAGAGAATGATAAGATCGTTTAGGTTGTTAATGAATGGTGTCATTACATTTATGATAAGTGAAGCAGTTTTTTTGTTTTTAATTATTTTGCTTTTTCCCTAATAAGTGTGTAACTCTTTATGTTTTGCTCTATATACGAGTCAAAAATATAAATTTTTTAACAAAAAATTTGCAAATATATTTATGGTGCTACTTTTTCAAGCCCTATTCAACTTCCAACACAGAATTAAACCTTTAACACATACAAACAGAAGCCTGAACCATTCAACGATCATAACACGCACCTACTCTCTTGTCTTTGACGTTGTCATACATTGTCGAGCCTTTAACATACGTGTCATTATTTCTTTGTTTCCACCGCTGGCGGTTTGCAAGGGACAGTGCGGTAGTGATATAAGTAGCAGCAGCAGTGTATATCGTAAAATAACATGTGTACAATAATATCGAATAGACAAGGCATGACGTTTGCATCGCTGTGTTGGGCTGCTCGCCGTGGGCGAAATGTGGACAGGGATGTGGAGTAGGTGTTTGTATTATAATTTTTTGAAAGGTTGTGTGCGATGGTTGCCAGTGGAAAGAGTATTCAAAACTTGTTGAATATCAAGTTTATTTTTTGTCGTTTCAGTATTATGCCTCACTTTGTTTAGAATATAACTCTTTCTTCTTTGTTATAAATTATTGCTTTTCTCCTTTGAAAACAACATTTTGGAATATTAAACCTATACATGTCTTCTTTTTTTAGTAAATTAGTAGTCGACGACAATCCAGCTACTTTTTGTTTGAGTTTACCTTTTCTACCAGATTTCCTAAAATCACAGACTCCTGCATTATATTTTTGTTACTTGATAGTTAAACTTCTTCACTAATAATTTCACCAGACTTCACCAGTTCCATCCATTTAACAAACTTATAGAATATTAAAGTCAACTCCATAGTTCCGCTCGTCGGCTTAATTCGTCGTGACGTCATCGGTCGGTGGCCGCAACTCAGTTTTTGCATTTTATCATCTGTGTGTCTGTTTGTTTTGCTCCTGTCTTGCGTTCGTTATAGTCAACTTTCGTATTGTATGCAATACATTACCTTCATGTTTTATTAAATTATATTTCGTTCACTGATTGTCGATTGTGTTTTAGTTAGCTTTTGTTACTTACATAATTTAGTTGCCGTCTAATTTGTTGGTACAGTTTGTGTTTATTTGTGACAATCTGATGCATTACTTGTATTAAATATTACTTTTTGTTAAATTAGAACAAGTATATAATTATTTGTATCATATTTTAATTTACTATATTCATTACGGCCATATCTTGAGTCGTGGAGATGACAACCGTATCAAAAAGGCCCTGAATATCCCCGACCGACAAAGAAGGGGACGTCCGGTCAAGCAATCAAAAAGAGGTCCAGAGAGAGAACCTGAGCACTCAGACAATCAAGTACAGAGCTTTCTGGCGCAGACGTACAAGAAGACCAGACCCCAGCAAATATGGGCAGAGGATTTAACAAAGAAGAAGATGAAATTTATTAACCACATAGATAACATCAAACTACTTAAATCTGGTTCTAATTTGTTATACTGATTCATCATTGCGGAAAGTTTTGCCAAGCCGCTGCGTAATTGAGCATGTAAGGAAGTTGCTTCAAGACCTGTTCATACCTAAAAGGAATATACGGCCAGTAATGGCAATGATTAGTACTACTGTACAACGGTACAACGGATGGTGTAAGTATAGAAATACGTCAACATGAATAGAAACTTATCAATCTAACTCTTTTCTCAAACAATTTGGGGTTGACTTCCAGGATACAGCTAAGTACCAGTAATAGAAAAGGAGTTGTAGTAGTCACAGCGGATCTTTGTGTCTCTGTAGTTGGCTCTGCGAACCATTGCGTTAGAAACAGTTTGTCATCGAGTATACTGCATAGAGTAAGCGAGATAGGACGATGCGACAAACGTAAGCGAGTGAAAGAGGCAGTTATACAATGCTATCTTCACTTTCAATATTGACACAAACACAGCTACTGCGCAGGGTCTTGCAGCCAACTTCAGAGACACAAAGATCCGCTGTGAGTATTATACTGCCTATCTGACCTCTACTCCTTGGCAAGACTGATGTTATCTTTTGCATTACGTATTGTCATAGATTTACAAATGATTGGCAGGACCAACGGCTTAACGTGCTTTCCAGGGCACGGAGGGGGATGGAAGATGGGTAACTCCATTCTCAGACCTACCTCGGCAAGCATTGCTTGACCATAAAAATCGAACCGTGCGGCTGTTTATTATTAATATTATTTAGCTGTAAGTATTTTTTTTATATAATATTATAGTTAGCATAAAGAAGTAAAATTTAAAATTGCCGTTTTTTTTATTCCATACTTTTAACAGACTTCAAAAAAGGAGGAGTTTTCTCAATTCAACCGTTTACATATATTTTTTAAACTACATAATGTAGCTAGTAGTAGACACGCTTCGATCGACAATCTATCGAACACACGGAGCACATAGTCGTGTGCTCCGTAATCGAACACGTAATTATGACATGATATCTTGCGAAAATACCCCAATTCTAACAGTAAAACGTCCACAAGTTTTGAACGGCTCCTCTAATTTTCATCAAATATAGCTGAGAACATTCCCGATAATATCACATTTCAAATCAAAATCGGTTCATCCGTTTAGGAGTTATGGTGCGACAGACATATACACAAACAAATAGGTGCACAGTTCAAACTTATAATACGGGCCTCTTTTTTCTTTTTTCGGTCGGGGCGGAGGTTAAAAAACAACATCTGCCTTGCCTTTTTCCAACCATTTAGTATCTCATTCCAGCATGAAACTCTTAGAAAAATCCCTTACTATATCAATCACATATCTACAACGATAAATCACAATCACTAGCCATCTAATCTTGTAGTGGGTCAGCACAACTTATGATACAAATGACGATCACGTCTAACGATAAGTACAGTCACGGAGAAAAGTTAAAGGTCGCCAAGGATCGATCGCCGCAGATGTCGGCATTAATCGGAGTGTTTAATCCGTCCGCCGGGGAATAAATCAACGCTAATTGTACCTATTTATATTTATCAAGGAACCACTTGGACGGGAAGAGTTTGCGTTGCGACTGTACGTTCGCTATTTTGTTTTATGGGTTTGAAGTTGCGGTGAGATCGATAGATTTTTGTGCAATTTTTCATATAGAAAGTTATTGTATAGAGCAAAAGGGGCGATTATTGCTTCTGCCTTCTCTGTATAAGAAGAGGGCCTTGCCTTGCAGTAGGTCAACTATACTAAAAATGCTAGGGGGGTAACAGACTGGTTTTATATGGTTATATTGATATTGTGGGTGATGAAACACATTTTTAACCGACTTCCCAAAAAATAGGAGTTTCTTCATTTGAATGTTTATTTTTTTACGGGCAAACTCCTTCATATACAAACGGATTTGCAAAATTTATTTTTTGTTCGAATGTAGTTTATTCCGAAAGGGTCCCATTTAAATTTGGTAAAGATCTCATGAAGAACTTCGGAGGTATACAGACTTTTCAATAAATGACGGCAAATCTCTCTGGATTGATGCAATCGCATGTTTGTTTATTGTTTACACCATTTCATAACATACCATCATGCCAGCACACTCTAAGCGGGTACGCAGATGCATGATATATATTATTATATGCTCACCCTTGTATCATTTTATTATTATTATTATTATATTCTTTATTGTACACCAAAAAATATATATACAGGACAAAAAACATAAAAGCAAGTGTACAATGGGCGGTCTTATCGCACAGGGCAATCTCTTACAGACAACCTTTGGATGGACTGTACGAGAGGAGAGGAATTTAGGGTTGTCAGTGTACAATATAGTGTATATCTTAAATAATAATACTTAGACATAATAACATAAAATACATACATACAATAATAAATAATATACTAATAAATAACAAAAATATCACAGAGAAAGGAGAAGACTAATTATAATGAAAGGAAATGCTCCTTCACCATTTTTTTGAATGTTGGTAAGGATTGAGCACGCCTCACTTCAATAGGTAATGCATTCCACAAACGCGCTGCTTGAACTGTAAAAGATTTCTCGAAGAAGGATGTGGAATGCATACGTATACTTAATTTTAGATTCTCCGATGATCTCAAGGACCTAGAATGTGTGTCACAAAGGAACTTAAAGCGTTCTTTAAGATATAAAGGACTAGATGGATTAAAGAGCACGTTATATAGCAAAGAAAGTATGTGAGCATTCCGGCGAAGGCGAATAGGAAGCCATTTGAGCTTGGTTCGAAATTCAGAAACATGATCATACTTGCGCAAACCAAATATGAACCTGACACAGAGATTTTGAAGTCGCTCAAGCTTGTCCAATTGGTCTTGGGTGAGATCAAGATAGCTGGCATCAGCATAGTCCAGGATAGGGAGAAGTAGAGATTGTGCTATCGCAATTTTAGTGGTTATGGGAAGAAAATTACGGAGGCGTCTCAAGGAACCAGCAGAAGCAAACAGTTTACGACTAACCTCCTGCAGCTGTTTGGTCCAAGAAAGAGTGCCGTCGATATAAATCCCCAGGTTCTTCACAGTGTGAGTTATAGGAACAATGGTATTGTTGAAAGAAACCTGAGGAAGTGACGCCCAATCAATTCTACAGACAGTTCGGGAACTACCTACAACAGCCACTTGAGTCTTAGTCGGATTGATCTGCAACCCAAACTCAGTGCTCCAGTCACCTATTCGAGCCAAATCCATATTAATAGTCTCAATAGCGTCAGATAACTCTCCGAGAGGTGCTTGGGTATAAATTTGGAGATCATCAGCATACAGGTGGTAGAAAGAAGATAGACGTTGAGTGATTGCATTAATAAAGAGTGCGAAAAGTAGAGGAGATAAAACGCCACCCTGCGGCACACCGGCAGAGGTGTGGCACCAAGAAGAGAAAGATTCCTCAATGCAAATACGCTGCCGGCGGCCAGACAGGTAACTATGAAACCAGTCAATTACCGAAGGAGATATGTTAAAAGAGCATAGGACGCCCAGTAAAATGTCGAAGTCAACCGTGTTGAATGCATTGCTAAAGTCAAGCAAAGCAAGTACAGTTAACTTGCCCATTTCCATGCCTGACCTAATATCATCCGTAATGTGCACAAGTGCTGATGTAGTGCTGTGTCCCGGACGAAAACCAGATTGGAAAGGATTTAGTAGTTTGTTTTTGGAAAGGAACGAGCTGAGTTGATGGTGGACAAGTTTTTCAAGGACTTTGGATAGGAAAGGAAGAATAGAAATGGGACGATAGTCAAAGAAAGATGCAGGATGAGATTTTTTGGGTAGAGGAATGACTTGGGCATCTTTCCAGGCTTGTGGGAAGACACCACTGGAAACAGAAAAGTTGAGGATGTAAAGGATAACAGGAAGAATGTCATCAAGGATGGGGATAATCATTTTACGGCTGACACAGTCACTACCAACAGCGTCGGAAGTAATTGATACAATACTCTTTTTAACATCACAAGCAGTGAATTGACTTATGACAAAAGGGGGAAAAACAGGTACCGGAAGGTTTGAAAGATTACTTAGCGTAGTAGCTTTGGTGGCCCCATCCAGTACGGGTGAAGTAGAAAAATGACTATTAAGTAAATTGAAATCTAAGTCTTTAGGAATCGTGATATGAGACTTTTTTCCGATACCTAATGATTTGAGAAAATTCCAGACCTTAGCTGGATCACCATTTTGAACTTTACTATGGATATATTGGCGGTTTGCGATTCTACACACCTTGCTGCAGTGGTTCCTGATTGAGACGTATCGGTTATGTTTAAGTTTCATGTTATTCGGGTAATCTATTCTGGCATACGAGTAGGTAAGTACTATAGAACTTGTTCATTATGTACCATTAAAAAGTGAAAATTAAAAACACTTTCTTACAAAAAAATACATTCGATTTTCAAATAAAACTCTACAAAGTCAAAAATATCTTCAATTTCGGAAGTCGGTGTCAAAAACGAAGAAACGAAAACAAAAACACAGACTTCCGAAATTGAAAAACGCTGCAAAGTTATTTTTCACTTTGTAGTGTTTTTATTTGGCAATCGGTTGTATATTTTTGTAAAAAAGTTATATAATATGAAAGTTTCATCAAAACAGCTTCTGTTGTAAAAAGTTGAGATTACAATCTGAAAGCTTTTACCAAGACAATAAAAAATACTTATAAATATCTAATTAACAATTCGAAAATAAAGTTCAGATTTCAGATAAACCTCAGTTATATTGTTATTTTTAAACGTTAACCGAAATTATTTTAGCTAAAAGACACGTTACGAAAAAATTCTGCTTATTGATTTTTTATTAATTCAAAGTGTAAAATAACCGTGTTTCTCATTATCTATAATAAAAAAAACGAAACGTTAATTTTAACGATAATTAAATAAGCGGGTCAAAAATAACGGTACGAAATTAACGATAAAAAAAATCATTTTATAATTTTAATATTATCAATGTAGTTTTTATGAAACAATTTTACTGTAAAGTTCGTGTTTTGATGTTTTTTAAAGTGCGAATTTTGTCAAATTACGCTATAATAACAGCAAGTGAGTAGATATTTAAATGTGATGTTTCGAAAAATTTGGTTATGTGAAACGAAATCGATTTAAATGACGCCTTTCAAAAGTAATTTCAGAAGCGGCATTGCCATTCCAAACTCAGCTGTAATGCAACTTTAGTGGAAGTAGGTATAAAATGCCTTTCTCATCTGAATTACCGTTGACAAAACAGTATGAAAGCATACGACATAATGGCGTATTATAATAAATGGAACAGTCTAGGTACATCACAACATCAAACCATTTCAAAAATACCTCATTTCCATCCATCACTTACATAACATAACACAACTATATAAAAACATAACACTGGCACATAACACTAAATCATAAACATAACATAAAAAGGAAAAAAAAACGGGCACCCACAAAAGAATGACCGCGGTACAGTCGGAAGAAATGACTCGAAATCTATAAATCTGGCGTGTGTAGCGGCCCGATCTCTGAAACCATCACAAATATGTCAAAAGTGGCTATAAACCGTCGGCGGGAATATAGCCCAGGGATGCTCTGTAAGTTATTATATCTAACACAATGAGAAAACCCGGGATATATGTTATTATTAGCCGATTGATGAACCGATAGCTGGAGATACCATAAGTCCCCGTGACTGATGCTAGGAAACTTTTAATGTTCGGTAATTTATAGTTATTGTTGAAGGCAAATGTTATATTATTGTTAGTTTGTTAGCCGGACTTTTTGTTTGGTATAAATATTTTTTTGTAAGGCAATTTATTTTGATGGGAATGGGAGAAAATATAAAATATTGTCGTGCTTTCTAGGAGAGGTATGCAGGATTCAAAATAAAGTTTTGTTTGATGATACTGAGCAGCCGATGGGTCTCCTTCATTTCTCACTTCTGTGTTATGATTTACGCCCTGGCTCTTACTTCAAAAAACAAAATGTGCACTTGCTTATAACAGCATAATTCAGTAATAATGACAATTCAATTCAGTAATTCCCTAAAGATAATTATTCTTAGGTTTTCTTCCGTCTTGTCTAACTTGTAGAAGAAACTTAATGAGTCCCAATCTCGCCTCTTGAACCTTTTGAGAAATGTAATCATGGTGGATTGGATATTATCAACTATGCAGTATCTGATTAAGTATGATGACAATGGTACAGGTGACATAGAAACGTAAACATCATACTTAGTCACACCCATTTTTCTAGTTTAATCTGTCTCATCCAAAACGCAAAATTATCCTTATAATCGTTGGGTACAGTCGCAGAACAAAACAGGTAGGACCGAGGACATTTACATAAAAAATGTTGACTTGTGGCAAATTGTGGGCGTTCGCTTCGTTGGCTTTAATTCAGTCTGGGTCCGTATTAATAATATTTATGTAATACACGTTACAGTAAAATATCTTGAGAGTTATACCCCGTGGAATCTCATTTAAGAGGTAAAATTTAGTGACGGGCTCGGTCCTTATAAGTTAGACTACATTTTGGTTGGATATTTTTGCGGTTGAGTGTACATACCTACATAAACTCACGCCTTTTTTCGATGGGTGTAGGCAGAGAGAGAGAGAGTGTACTTGGTGATACATTGTTTTTGCAAATATTCCTGTAATAAAAGAAGGTATCACATCTAGTTCTTATGGAAATCCAAAACGAAATTATGAGACAGACCTTTCCCCAGCAATGAAAACCTATTGTCTCATAAAAAAGCCAGGGCTTGCCACAGCAATCGCATAAGTCACAGCACAGCAATAATTATGATAATCACCGAACTTGTCCGAAGTTCTCCGAAGTTAATCACCGAAGCTGCGAGGCTCAACGAATAAAGACACGTATATAAAATTTTACGACACACGTCCATCCCATCAGATGTCACTGGAACACAATTAACAGTAATAGAAATCGAATTTCCAAGTAAAATGTTGAAGATAGGTATTTGACCGTGTTCGGTTCGGGTCACGACTGAGTCGAGGCTTTGAGTCATGGAGACATAATTATGGAAATTTGACAGTTAACTGTTATATTTGGACCGAACGCTTTTGTTGGCGATTGGACTTTAAAGAAATTGTCTTAGAAGAAAATAGATTGGATTATGTTACTGTCCATGTTACAAAGAATGAAGTTGTTAAAAGCTCTATTTGGGAAATTACTTCAGGAAGCTTGGATGAAGAATTTTTCGATCTCTACGCATCATATATGTCGATAAATCGTTATCATGGTTGCACTTTAAATATTGTTAAATTGCCGAGTAAAATTTAGTTCCAAAGGATGAAATAGTTCAAATACTGTCCCTTTATAATTGAACCTTCTTAAAGAAGGGCAGACCACTCAGTAAATCAGAAGACACTAGTATATTAAAATCATCACATAAGGCAAAATATATATCCCTATAAACACTGGCAATATATTAAACAAAATTATCGTCACGCAAGACATGTATATCTGAGAAATATCTCAGAATTACGAAGCTTCACAGCGCGTCTCATTTCATCAAAATCCGATATTTATCGCTCGAAAGCGGTGCCAACTAGACGCTTCATACAAAGCTATATGTTTCTGTAATGGGTTGGTTTAATAGCTTTTATAATAATCCTGTTGAAGACCGTTTTCGAAGACTCTGGTTAACAGGAAAACTAGCTGTTTTCTGATAACAAGTGGGACTACAGAAAGTGACATTCCATCAGCGAATGTCAAAATGCAAAAAAATAAAGCAATGACCACGGCACATTTTGGTAGCGCATATCTAACATTTTGTAGTGTAGTCAAATAGATTTTTTGAACATCGGTCATATCAGTCAGTCGTATCAATCATCGCTGATATAGAATTTCATATTCTAGAGCCACAGAAGTAATTCAAAGCTGTTGTCTATCAGGCAGGCATGTGCACTATTGACTACAGAATTACTACATTCACTGGCTTTGCCAAGAACGTCTGTAGTATCAAAGAATGTGACCTGTAAATAACTAATTGACACTGCAGGTTGGTTGGCCGTGGGTTGACAATGCGTTGCAATGCAGAACATAAAGTTGTGTACGCCTATTCCTAGAATAACCTAACCACACCGTTTGATAGCTATTCGTTGCTGAATTTGTTCGAAAATTACTTTATAAAAAGCCGACTTTAGTGTAGGTAGATACAGTAGATATAAGCCCTTTCAAAAAGTGATAAATCACGCAAAATTAAACCAGCTAAGTAGCCTATTAATTATCTTGTTCATCTTCATGTCTAAATAAAAAAATATTATTAAAAAGTAAAAAAATAGAGCAACAAACTTCTTAATCAGCGAACTGTACGTAGGTAAACTAACGAGTAAGATTAATACAAGCATCACTTTGATATCAATACTTGTCTATCAACAAAAGGTTACTACAGACGGGAGCGACGCGCGTCTTACCTCGCGACGCGACGCGACAGCTGCGCGACTAAAAATAACCGCCGGACGCACGATTCCGCGTTTTTCACTGTCAGTGTGCGCATCAATTTCTGTCAGCATTTGTTAGCCAATGACAGATGTTTTACGCCTCCAACAATCGCGCAATTTTTTATATGCAGTCGCATTAACCCTTTAGCTTTCAACTATAGGGTTTATTTTAATCTGGCATGCGTTTCTGTCGTAATGTTGTCGGTGAATAGAACAGGACGCCGCGCCGTGTAGTTGTCAGTCGGGTAATGACAAGTGTGTAAGGACGTATTTATGTAAACCCTTTGAGAGACTGTTTTAGAATTTAGAAGTGGTCGGTATGCATGCCTAGGTTATTAGTGGGAGTTGTTTAAATATCGTCGTAACGAGTTAGATAAATGACTGACAGCTCTTGGACTATGATTGGCTGGTATCAGCTGGGGATTCCACGAAGTGTGAGGCTATTCTTGATTTCATTTAGGAAAGTGTTTTAGATTTAGATGCATGTCAACACAATCGATTTTGCAATACACATTAATAAGTAAGAAGGTGAGTAGGTACGTACTGAATCAAATGCTCTACCAAATTGACTTGTTTTCAATGGACCAAATCACAGAACATTAAGAATATCTATGGAGCCAAATGATTACCATTTGTAACATAGTTCAGTAAGGCATTGTTACCTAGTAGTTAAAATATGTCTTCTTCAATTGATGCTTCTAACTACCTAACTGAACTGACTGGCATAGGTACATGCAGAATACCTGGTGAAGGCCCAGGGAATGTGCTGGATGTAAGAAACATAGGATAGGATTAAGTGGCGACAGTTGAATCAGGCCCATATTCAGAAGTGGTTGTATTTCTGCTGAAATAATGACTACCTTCACTCATCTATCACCAACCCGTCTTTATGTTAAGGTCGGAGTCCCTTATAACTTTTGAAATATTTTTATCAACTCAGAAACACGCAATGTTCATTGGAAGTATCAGTAATTGCGGTATTCAAAGAGGTGCGACCTTCCACTACAAATTGGCTCACCCTATTAATACCCTCACTCCAGCATATCACCTACATAATAACTTTGATCCACATATCTCGATAAATCAGCAGCATCATAGCTCACATAGCTCAGAGCACTGGATCACTCTCGGAGTGCCAGTGTCGTTCCGACAGTTGATATATCACGCGATTAGCGACCATTCTATGCGTATGCGCACTGCGCAAGATGGCGGATAGGGGGAAGGGGGAAGAAAACTAGTACATCTAATATTTCCTGAAATTTAATGCATTCCTTTATATATCTCTCTGTTTATCTTGCAAACTGGTGGGCAAAGGCCTTCCTTCTTACTTTTTTTACTAGTAAAGGCATTGATCCCATTAAACGCTAGACGACATCACGGCTGACCAAGGTGAAGATGGTATGACGAGCTCGACTCTTACCGAAAGATCCACACTAGCAAAAGACATTGGTACCTTTAAGAAATTAGAAGTAGTTAAAGTTTTGATAGACAGGAGACAGCATAACCTGAGGTCCAAGACAAGTGACATTGTATCATCGACAGCGTGGCGATAGCGATTGTCAAAAAGGCAAAATTGTATGGGATTGTCAAGCGATATAGTAAAATCACGTAATCAATCCCTTACATTTTGACATTTAGACTATCGCCTTCGCTGACATCGAATGCCACTTGTCTATGCCTCTATAGGTCCGACTTCTCCAATACTCTTACTTGTCAAACTCTCTTATAAGTTTAATTGTAACGGTTATAAGATAGTAGGAACTATCTTATAACCGTTACGATAAATAATTACATAAAGAGGATTGTAGAGTTAAAAGCTATTGTTGCGGTTAAAGACTTCTTCAAAAATTTTAGGAGCCCATGACCAAGTTTCTATAGTTAGATTACAGTATAGGTAGGTAAATACGGTATCCTTACAATTATGACGAGTCGCATCATCTTTGTGCTATTTCGGTTGCTAAGAGACGCGATTCTTGTTGATAACTCTATTATTTGCAACGTTTATTTATGAATGCTGGATGTAGAACCACGGAGGTGACGATTTCAATAGGAGCGAGCTATTTATGAATTTGTTTTCCTTTTAAAAAATCATACATTTTATCTTCTTTGGACTTAGAAATAGCTGCCAGCGGGTCTAGCCAAGTTACAAACGTTTCGTATCGAATCTCTTTCTACAATCGTTAACGCCTTCTATTTGTATGGTCTGACCACGTGACTTAACGTTCAGATGTGTCATTTCCATACATTGATTCGTTTTCTAATAGCGTTATCGATTGTAGATGGCTACAGGTGCAGTTCTTTTTCTTCGAGAGGAGATAGAGGGAGGAAGAGGAGATCGAGCTTCCCACTAAATTACCGAAAACCTAGCGCGGACCACCGGAAGACTATACAAAGAAGGCTGGAAACATTTCGTAATTGAACTGTCAAATTCTTAACACCGATTTCTCACCACAAAAAAAGGTCCAATTATTATAAACTTTCATTTATATCTAGTTACTAACAATGATTAACAAAAGTGTGACGCGTTCAGTCGTCAGATAATGACAAGAACACCATCTACACAGTCTTGGCACAAAGACTGGAAGCTGACAAGTGAGCTATTGAGCGAGATATGACAACTGACACTACACTAGCTGGTGATTCAACCTATTACGTATAAATAGACAAGTAGACTGCAGACATTTTCTTTTGATTTAGTCCGTGAATAATGTGGCTAAACGGTTTATGAAGAGTGCGTATTTCTACGCCATATTAACTAGGTATGCCATCTGTTTTGACACTCAAATAGGTTTCTAAAGCAAAGGAAACACAAGTAAAAATACACTGACGACACTTCAAGCCTTTTCAATCTATAGTTTACTTTTGAAATAAGTTTATCACTATCATTATTAGCAGCCGAAAGATTACCATTAGGCCTCGCCCAAGCGGTGCCACATTGACCGACCCTGTGCTTCTCGCATTTAGCGGATATTTCTCATGGAGTAATTTTTTTTGGTTTACGAATGCAAATTTACAACTTGACAAGTCATAATTTTCATCAAGGTATCTTGAAATTATTTTACAAGTGTTTATTACTATGTGACCCAGAAGTTAATCCTGATTTAGCAGGAAACACATTCCTTTTAAAGCAGTTGATTCGGTGACTTTGATACATAGGGATTAGGCTCATTAATTTATTTTAGGTTGATTCTCTGGGTTTTAGTAATCATGACCCATGAAAAAAAACTAAAAAGGAGGTACAAGAATCGATTGATTTATAAACGTCATTTATTTCAAATCGATTTAAAGGAGGTTCTTATCGGAGTCATTCATTTTGTTTTTTATCGATTTTAAAAGGGGTGTGTTTGAACCGTCCCTGAGAATATATTATTATCTTTTACCCTTTATAAATGGAGGAAGTCGTTGGTTCGAGTTTTAAACTTTATTAGTAGAAAACAATCAGATAAACAACTGTTTATTATATCGGAAGGACCCACTGTGAGAACTGGGTTGTGAATGTTGGTCCTTCCGATTTCTTTAGCATAGAGAAGGCCCTTCCTTTTTATGCTCCAAAGATATATAAGGGTAGCACTTCAAGTTAAACCGGTGACCAGACAAATGCCCCGGTATTCCCAAATTTCCTACTATAGGCAATGTCAGTGTTTTACATCTGACTGCAAATATGTACATTCCGTACATCATATCTTATGGGAGTGTATCCTTTGGTAGAATGAACGCAATATTATGTTGAATAATGTACAGGCTGCAACTAGAACAAATTGCCGTGCGTTCAAGCGTTTTTGCCATATCTATTATTGGAATCAAATGTAACAGCTCACAATGTTAGGACCTATTAATATTAATGATAAATTTTATCCGTGGTGCTAGGCTACTGGGCTTATCCCAGTTGCAAAAGACCCTTTGTGCCTGTTGGCCTTGTTTGTTCTGTCTCCTGCTTGGTATGGAGGGAAGTGGAAATTGGTATTTTTCCTACTCCGTTATTTTTTCTGATTAATTTCGTTGCGGGGTCCAAGACAGTTAAATTCATTCGCCGGGAATTCGTCGAGGTTCATTGCCTCGGCACTTTTCTGGTGGTCGCCTCTGTTGAATCTGGCTTTCAGGAGTTGCAGAGGTTTGGGAATAGTGTAATGGGACTGTCCTAACAAAAATTAAAAAAAACTGAAGACACAGTTTTAGTATATGCTCACATACACGAACTTAGCATTATTCTTTAAACACTGACAAACAAAAAAGGCTTAGTCAAATAAAACTATCAAAAAATTTTAAGTCCAAAATCCACCTGTCAAAATGATTTACATGTCTCACAATCCTAAAATGACTTATTATTCTAATGTTTCCTGTGATCATCATACTCGTACCATATCTCTTAATGCTTAACTTAAAAAAATATAAATAATGAATCAAATCAAAGTCCAATCACGTATGACTATTTATCATGAGAATCGAAAATGAATAAGTAAATAGTTTTTTTGGCTTGTAAGACAATGGGATTTCCTTTATCGTGAGAAACGTTTAAACAGAAACGATTAAACCCCAAAATACTTCATAGAAATATCAATGAGTGTTTGAAAATCAAAACAAAGTAAAGCAAAATGAACACAATACTGCTTAATACCACTGGTGAACATCACCACTAAATACAGCTAATGAACTGTAGATTATGCTACTTTGCTCATGCCACAGTAACTAAGGTTCAAGACCACATTGGTGATCATCTAATCTAGTATGTAAAATCATGATGCTACCTCCTACTGAAACCTCTTTTGTCAACTTTCGCGTTACCTCCCCTGATTATTCTACTAAAGTTCTATAAATAACCTAACGATCAATCTTATAAATCATAGTTTTGCTGTCTATGACCATGGCTAATCTAATCAACATTGAGATAAAAAATCTTCAAAGGTATAAACAATAAATTCGACTTAGGATCATGGAAACATAATTCGTTTTGAATTTATTCATAATTCGTTATAAATTAGGAGTATTGATAGAAGTAAATTAAAAACATCAGATTCTGAGTTGACAGGTTATGTTTGAAGTATGGTCGGCAAAGAGAATCTTAAGTTCGTCTTTATTTTTTCCTGGGTATTAGAAGAAACACGATTGGTTTCGGGAATTCGAAGGTTACCTACAGCGAATTCCAGTGACTCAATAAATTGAATATGATAACTAATATGTCAACTGAACTCTAAAAATTAAAGGTGATACTATTTCAGTTCTGTCATCTGATTATTATTTAGTAGAAAAAGCCTAAACCTTTTTGATCTTTAGTTAACGATTTGTTCATGAGTCAACTATAATTTTGTTACAATTGAAAGTTTGAAATATCAGAAATATATTTTAGTATTTATTGAAGAAAGGTTTCTTCAACAAATATTAAAACATATTCAATAGATAAAATCGAAGATCATATCAGTATCGAAGCGACATCAATACTAGTTTTCAACAATGGAACTTAAATGTCAAAACGAAGCACAATTTGTAAAAGTCAAATACAAAATTAGGTCACAATATAGGCCTTTGGCGATACAGCCAGCTGTCTGGGCTTTAAAGCTATTTTCATCCCAATATATTGCAGTCAAGCAATTTTATAGTTTCTTGGAGATGTTATGACTTTATTTTTGAAAAGGTCAAGAACATGTAATAGAGATGCCAGTTCTTCTCCTTGGGAAAGACAAATTGGAACAGTGCATCTATCCTGTTATTTTTCATAAGTGCCCATGAAGGGTTATGTGAAGCACTTTTGGAAATCACTACCTGCGTCTGTTTTTCCGAACGCATTCAACCCGAATCTCTTCAAAGTTAGAGTGAACAGGCTTCTTCTGGGTAAGCTCACTCCATCGTAGACTCTGTCTCTGTCACCTCTGACCTAGACTAGAGTCAAGAGCAAACCCATCATAAATAAAAAAAAAAAAAAAATCTTTTAGTTTGATACATTATAATAAAATACCTAGGTTAATACTGCAAGATAAAAATCATTTTTTTTATTGTACCCTAATTTCCTAAGGTCTTAATAAAACCTGTGATTATAATTATGATGGTATAATTTTCCAATGATATGCAAGTATTTCGTCAAATCGGTCACGATTTCCAAACCGTTAATTATTTAGTACCGTTAAAAATAGTACTTTGATAGTTACTCTCAAAATATTCTCAAAAGCCCCAAAAACAATGTGGCGTTAGTAATTAAAGCAATTACAATTCCCTACGCAATAATATCAATCAAAATCATTAGGAAAATTACAATTTTCAAAGCAATTTAAAATGCCATGGTTCTCATCGAATCGGTTTATAAATTAATGGTCGGCAATCTTTCAATCGATTAGTTATACCAAATGAAATATACGAAGGTTAAACAATGAACACAATAATAATTATTGTAACTGTAATTGTTACAAAAGTATCTATTACTTCACGCTAGTGATTCTTTATGGTATGAGCAGCAGACTTCTATAGATGCGTTGGAGATTTTGGAATTTGAAAATGAGAGATTTTAGACCACCAACGTTGTTTGAGTCTAAAAGGAAGAAAGTCAGAAAATATAGCTTTTTATTCTTGAAAAAGTCCTATTTCGATCAAAAAAACCGACTTTTCTAATCACAAAAACTATAAATAATACGTCACCACAAATTACAGATTAAAAATAAGCCCAATCACGAATCATTCATATTTATGTATCATACAAAACATAAAATTCTTTTAGAATAATTGTAAGGTATTGTACACACTGAGCGAGTGACGTGGTGTAGCGGCATGCATCAAATTTGGTTTGTTTTTTAAAAACTTGTCAAAATTGGTAGGCATTTGAAATTTCCATTCAATTCAACTTTTACTTGTTTTAATACATTAGGTAGAATAAATTAATAGAAACGGCAATTATGAATTAACATCGACGATACTCTTATACAATCTTATGCAATCAAAAACATATATTAGCTGCATTTCGAAACACATCGCTGCCCACTATTTATCAAAAATTAACATTTGAAAGCTATATTTGCTATCGACAAGCAGACACGCTAAGAAGAAAAGCATGCCTAATTTACAAATACGAACGCTGTTATCACACGTGTTATCCCACACCTAATAAAACACACGCCGCGGCACACCGGAGTTCCCAGTGTGTCGCCAGCCTTACGCGCTCCAGTCCGCATTTAGACGTCGGTTATAAATTTTAAATATTACGATAGGGCATTAAGATTTGAATAAACATGTCGCGTTGTCGCCGTGGTGACGTCGCTCGGCACACATTATTGTCGCTTCACGCGTCGTGTGAAGTTGTCACAACTTACGCGATAGATGAAAACCCAGTCATATTTGTATGAAATGGATGGGAACAGTGAGGTATGAATGAATATAATTGTCGGCTAAATATAGTGCTTTATACGACTGTGGTGACGAAAATGTGACTAATGGAATGGGTTAAGGAAATGGTCTTGAACACGCATCTTAGCGACTTTAGCTTTTGTTTCATCATCAGCTTTCACCAAAGCAGGTTTTATGCTGAAAATAGCCACATAGAAAGTTCTTTGCTACACATGATTCTCTCAGCATCGAAACATACTGCTTTTTCACGTTCCGTTTACAGATTTGCAATAATCACTGTAAGATAGGAACAGGTAAGGATGTCTAGCTGGCCGTGGTCATCGGCTTCCGGCAATCGATGTCGGACTTATAGCTTAACTGGGCACTCCACAGCAGTGCTGGCGCAGTGATAACGGCCGCAACTTACAAGTTGTAGGTTGTAGGTTCGAACCCAGGCAGGCGCTTTACTTTGTGTAAATTATTTCATCACCACTGCTCTCAAAAACGGTGAAGGAAAATATCGTGAGGAAACCGGCATGGCCTAGAACCAAAATTTAAGACCTTTGAAATCCACCAACCCGCACTGGACCCGCTTGGTGGCGACCCATTCCCTCTCACAGAGAAGAGGCCTGTGTCCCAGCAGTGGGAACATTAATAGGCTGATGATGTGATGTGATGTGATGTGGGCACTCAGTAGCAATTCAGTATGCATTTGAGCATAAAAGGACCATAAATCACCAACCAGCCCTCATTGAAGCCAACTAAGGACACCGACGCAATCATACTGCAATCACCAATCGAACTGACCAAAAGAACCGCCGTCCACAACTGGACATCTAAGCCCATTGTCTGCCTAAAAACACATGCAAAAAAATCGAGCTGTAGGTGCATCACGAAATATTTTAATACAGTGGACGGCGACGCGTATATATCTTAGTATCGCGGGGAGACAAAAGCGGGGATCTCGTGCTATACCACGACGGAGATTTATTCCGACGATATCATTGAATGTGGACGCGCGTGTGTGCGAATGCGCCCGTGTGAACTGCGCTCGTGGTGCGCCCTGCAGGGCTGCCAGGAGTGGGGCTGGGGAATTCATTAGTAAGTTAATGTTAGAGTCTACATGGACTTTCTTGCTCTTCTTTCTACTCCATAAGAGCCTACTACCTATAGAATGGACAACCAGCTTAATCTTTCTGATTGACCGATTTGTGACAATTCAAAAGTGCCTGTGAGTGGCGTTGCTATCGCGGTTAGAATCTGGATGGTATATGCGCAGGGACATGAGGAATGACAAAAGAAAACAGAGGTCTATTCCCAGCAGTGGGCAAAGTCAGACTGTAGATCATGATGATGAGAAGAAAATGGATCATGTTATTCTATGTGCTCGAGTAAAAGATTCTCTTCCAAGCTATAAATTGAAGATATAGTGAAGAAAGTCACCGTTTGATGATTCAATAAATTTGCTAATCGTGTTACAATGGTTTTGAAATATGTACTACTTATCCCAATAATGAGTGTAGGCATGCTATATACCAATTAAAGAGAGATAAGTTACAAAAGAGGCATGTTTGGCTGTATGTTTGAAATAATTATGTTACTATAACGTAAATATTCTGCTCTACATAGCTAGTTAACACGCACTTTAACGTAAGTGAAGCACGTAAAGTTAATAACAAGGACTCAAGGCCAAACATGGAGCCGTAATGTCCCTTACGAGTAACTAACTTAGTCATATTCATAACCCTCGGTTGAGATCATGAAATGGCTTGAGATTACAAGCTTTTGATAAGATATTTGATGTATTTTTACTTTTATTTATGAAGAGCCTGCCATTGTGATTGTTCAGCACATTCTGTGTTTGAATTGTCAAAGAGTATTTGAATAAAGTGTTAATGAATCTTTTAATTAATTGCTCAATAGTTCAGAGATGTTTATAAATAAGGCCCCAAATGTTTTATAGTCATACAGACAAGTCACAGAAAGTGAAACTGAAAAGAGTTTGCCTAATTTTCAATTTCTGTCTAGCCCGCCTCAAAATGGTGTGTAAAGATAAAACAGTTCAGTAAATGTAGGCTTTTAAAGAAATTAAGTGCATGCAAATAAATCACGGTATCAGAAGCGCGCAAGACTTGCCAGCAGGGCTCCAGGGCAGCGGGGCAGCCCTATAATCATGAGGAAAGTAAGCGATAGTGCACACAAGCGAGGCCGCCACCGCGACCACAAATCGCGAGCGACAGCCAACAGGTAGCAGGTCGCACGCATTGTTTCCTGGAACCAAAACTACGAGACGCTATCGAAACGATTGATATACGATCACACTCCGGAATGTTTTAGTAAAATGCACCAGCTTTCCGTTTTAACCTCTGAATATCTAATAGGGACCCGATTTAGAATAATTTATGGACAACCAACGAGACAAAAACAGAACACTATGGGGCCGGCACGGGTCAGATTGGCCGTCCCGGTGTCTGCCGATTTCGTAAGAATCCTTCGCGAGACCATTTATCTGTCAGTTGGGCTGCGCAACTATGACGTATCTGCGTTTTGTAAGTGAACGCAAGTTTATCGGCAACCTGTCCAGAGAATCGACGAGAAATGGGCTCAGTTGAGCGCATTAACAACGGCTTACCCATACAAAATCATAATAGCCGGTAAGGAAACTACGATTGAGAGCGATCATTAATTACGGGTGCCTAACAAGCGGCGAACGGGGAAAGGCGACGTCGACAATTTATCCGCGAGATCGACTCGTTACTTAGATCGGTTGGGGCGCGCGACGATAGATGGCGTGCTGCGGCGCGCGCGCATATCAGATGCACGACCGGCGCGGGCGACGCGCTATCGACCGATTTACGGACAGTGCGATCATATTAGAGACTCTCGGGCTATCTAACGAGCGTTTAGAATATGAGTGTGCGTGATAAACACCCACCGTCGTGTAGATAGCCTTCCACGGTAATGGGAAGACGATTTATGATTTTGTTCGATTTAATTCGATTTGCGATTCTGCCCCCCAAATTGGCAGTTAAGTTTGATGTATAACCTACTAATCTTTATTGTCAATCAGTTTCTAACGGGGCCGTTTCTAGAGACCATAAACAACAAAGGTACAATGTTATTGATCTGAGCAAAATTCCTTAAGGCAAAAGCACAATACCGCATAGACAACTAGTCCTATAGCTTATAAAAAATCGCACACCATAAACTACCCTAACACTAGAAAACAAAATAAAAGTCGTCTCACACGCACCACGTCGCGAGTCGCGAGACGACGCGACACGCGCGATCGCGTTGTCGCGGGTTGTCCCCTTAATTAGCCGCTACCCGAGATGGAATTCATTAGACTCGCTAATTAAATAAAAGGACATGATTTTCCGGTTAAGGTACGAAAGTGAACGTACATAGGTGCACTACAAACATGATTAATTAAGAATAAGCTTAAATAGTAAGTAATGACTGTTCTAATTAAGCGTAAGTCTCGCGGTTCCTTGTCGAGGCTGTATCTGTGGTGGTATCGAAACTGATACCCTTCTTTTTTGCTGTTGGATACCTATTGTTTGCTATCACTTCGGTTTATAAAACAAAAAGCTGAACTCCTATATGAGAGTAACGAATTTCAGGAATTTCCAACGAAAATAAAAGTTGCGTGAATCACTTCGCCGCAAAAATGTTGAATAATGTTTATGTGTAGTTGTTATTGTTTGCTAATTTGCCAGAATTACTATAATTTACACAAACAGAGCATTTATAAATTCATAAACATAATAGTAGATATTTAGCTGAGCTTGTAACTTAAAATCTGTAGGCATTTATCCAGATTGATTCATTATTTAATAATGATTTAACTATTTATTTTTACATAAGTACATTATTATTATTTACAAACTAATATTAGAACTAAAATAAGATAAATAAATGTACAATTACGGGGCGTCAAAAAATTCGTCCACATCGCTGTCAACAGGAAAAGTGCCCAGAAGGCTGGCAGCATTGCCACGTTGGATGGCAATGCTGATTTTTTGGCCAAAAAAAAGGCCAGCCCTCTGGTCTCGTGAAGAGTCGACCAACCGCTTGGCGATATCCCGAAATAATAGGTGTGCACTTGGACCCCATGGCCCTGGTGTTTCAACCCCAATTCATTATTATAATTAATCAGTTGCAATAAAAATAAACCCATTACAACAATACAAATATACTTACTGATTAATAAGAAATTACCAGATGGAAAATCCCAATTTAACTATACCAACCTGGGAATCGAACCTAAGGCCTCATGCTTGGTAGCAGCATTTTCGACCACTAGACTAACGATGCAGACTTAGGTATTAATTTGACTAGCTTCTGCCAGCGGCTTTCCCCGCATTGAAAGTGTTTTTATCCCAGGGTAATTATACCGGGATGAAAACTAGCATATGCGCTATTCCAGACTATAATATATCTTTATGTCAAATTTCATCCAGATCCGTTCAAACGTTCTGGCGTGATTGATTATCAAACACCCATCCAAACATTCGCATTTATAATTATTAGTAAGAAGACTATGCCTATGTGTTATTTTGATGTATAAGCTACATTTCTGTAAAGTTTCATCAAAATCCGTGTTAAATACAGGCCTGCGGATAACAGCCAAGGGCCGGAGACTGGGGCCCATAGCAGTCATGCGACCCCTGGATACTCAGGACTGCACCCACGAAACCACGGTACGTGGCAGTGGAAAGCTAGGGGTTTGTTCTTTATGGCCGAGCTCTTACCTGAGTTATTCCTGGCGGTCCTCTTGTACTTGCTCGATCCGTCCCGTGCCTGGGCGAGGGTTTCAGGAATCAGATATATATATATAATAAAGGACAAGGCTGGGATGAGGGACACGAACGCGTTCTGAGCCGGGGTCCAGCTGCCGAGCAAACACAAATACGTTCCCGGCAAAAGCAGCTAGTCTCGCGAAATATGCACAAATACGACTGCACGGGCGATGCACTACACCAATCACGAATGTCTAATAATGATTTTATCTCGGATGGGTGAACTATTTAAGAATTACAATTTATTCAACAAAACCCTTCAAAAACGGTCGCGCGCGGTCGGCCTCAGGTTTTCAAGTTCAAGTGTCAAACGTCAAGTACCCTCACTCGCTGTCATAATCGGATGACAGCCAACAGACCACAGATTAAGAAAGAATGAACGAACGATGCGTTCGTAACAATCCGTTCAGTAGTTTTTGTGTTCATCCTCAAATATTTTCACGTTTGTAGTAAGATAGTAGGATGATCTATAAGACGTAACAAATTATCACGTTAAACTCTATAAACTATACCAGCAGTAAACATTTACTGTGATATTATTTCTATAGAAACGTATTTAGATTCTAAATTCAGCTATAAATTGTATGATAAGTGTAGTTTCCTCAGAATGACGTCTGAGTGTACCTGTCGCCTTGTTATGAAGTACTACTGCAGTGCCAAAATATAGAGTACAAAGTATTTGGAAATTGTTTAATGGTTCGTAAAATCGTAGTTTAAATGTAGGTTAGATACGGGCTACATTTGTACCATTTACAGACTTTAAAGAAAGGCACTAGCTAAATAGACACATCAATTTACATTAAAACTGCAAACCTTTTTGTTGTACTAAGTAGTGTTAAGCAATATTCCATCCCACTGCTGCTGGGCAAAGACTTCTTCTTCATCACTTCCAGCATTTTTTAAAGCCTTTTCACAACTATGTTGGTGTCAACTATGTTGGTGGAGGAGCTCGTAGCTAAATAATAACAGCCGCAGTGGTCGATCATCAAGGTTAAGCAACGCTTGACTTGGTCGGTCCGTGGATGGGTGACCATTTCAACATACCGAGTTTCCTCTGTGCCTCGGAAAGCACGTTAAGCCGTTGGTCCCGGCTGTCATTTGAAGATCTTTGACAGTCGTTACGGGTAGTCAGAAGCTTGAGATCTGACACCAGTCTTGCCAAGGGGTACCGTGTTACTCAGTTACTGGGTTGTGGAGGTCAGATAGGCAGTCGCTCCATGTAAAACACTGTTACTCAGCTGAATCCGGTATGACTGGAAGCCGACCCCAATATAGTTGGGAAAAGGCTATATAGGCAGATGATGTTGGTGTCAATATGTAATGTGAGGGGGTAACTGAGAGAGCTTTAAATAATAAGCAGAAATTACTTTTATATGCCATATTTTCTTAATAACGTACCTGCCCTAGAGCATATACCGAAGTCACAAGCAAAGCTATACAAAAAACCTCTTCAATTATTTCCTAATGTTCTAAATTCAATCACCTTCCAAATAAATATTTATCTGTTGTCAGTCTTATGATAGGCAAGGAGGTTGCCTTAAATAGGTGAGGAGTCCTCACAGTAATATGGAAAAACTTTAAAAACTGCCTAACTGACCTGCTCAACCCAGTGACCTATGGTTTTAATCAGAACACGATACCAAGGTACTCTATAGTCAGACTGTTGGTGGGGCTTCTGACTATCCATAAAGACTAATATACACCAACCTAAAATAAAACAAATCGCGTATGCTAGACCCTACCCACGACTACATTGATCGAATATCCCGTCCTAGAATTCCAGGTACCACATACCTACCAATTTCTCCTCTAATTCATATCACAAGATATCGCTGGTACATCTATCACCGACAAGAACGTCCACTCGAGTTCGCTCCAAGCGATGATTGATGGCAAACCTGATAGATGGCTTGCATGATGCACGGCGTCTGGAGAAAATTGCACATTCGACACTTACCTGCAAAGGATACACAATATTTATTGGGATATTCCATATATGGTCGTTAAACCGTAATAGTATGAGATCCCACTGCAAAATATGCAGGTATTTTGTTTTAGCCAAAACAAGTTTTTTTTTTGTCCTATAATAGGCATTTCTCCTTTAGGTATCGTGGGTGCGTATTACATCTAGCAATCAGTTAGTCCGCCATGGGTTACCAGGTTTAAAATATAAACTGGTAGTGGCAACCAGGGACTGATATCGATACCCGAAATATACCGATATTTTAAAGAAAATACCAGTACCAGAATCGATAACTGCGGTAAATATCTATATTTTGTATCAGTTATTTGAGTATCGATATAAAATTATCGATAATTATATCGATACTCAGTACTGATATCAGGCTGCAACGTGAAGTTGCGAGGTCACCCGTTAAGCGGACGGGCGCGCGAGATCTCGGCGCGAAACGGAACGTAACGGCAACAGTGCAGTGTATCAAACGCAGCGTGTAGTGTACGCCCGACGCCGTGCTGCTAATTGTGTGTGTGCTGCATTGAAAATCAATTTTTCAGTATTTTATTTATTATTTATTTATTTATTTATGTACACACAAAAACTTAACAGAGAAAAAAAGAATACAGATAGAAGAGCACAAAGGTACTGCTTATTTCAATAGAAATTTCTTCCAGCAGACCTGCGACAGGAAAGTTGGAGGATAGACGAAGACACAGTGTGTAGAAAAAAAAAAAATAAGGAAACTTAAAATAGACTATTATAACTTAACTAATCATATATAAATTACACATATATCTTCTATACATTAAATAGAAGATAAAAATACATACATATATTAAATAAAATTATAAGATGGTGGACAGGTAATGTTCTTTGACCTGTTGTTTGTTGTTAGTTGTATTGACAAAGGTATTTTTTTTTTTTTTTTATTCTTTATAGGCTCGCGCTTGACCACTATCTCACCTGATGGTAAGCGATGATGTGGTCGACGGTGGAGCACGCTTGCCTAGAAGTAACCTATTCACTCTTGACTTAAAGACCCCTAGATTGTAGCTATCGGGAAACACAGACTCCGGCAGGGAATTCCACTCCGTATGGGTGGAATGTCTACCATATACTGACGGCGCTTCGCCGTACGTCTGGTAGTCCGATGATGAAACGGGCTGGGCGGAATTAGATCATGCAATTCCATCGCACACTCCCCGAAATGTAACCGATTTAAAACCGACAAGCTGGCAACTCGGCGACAGTGTTCAAGGCTCTGGAGCTTTGACTTAACCAGTGCTTCATCGCCGATGAGCCTCTTGGCCCGCTTTTCGATCGACTCTAGTGCATCAAGCTGGTATTTGGATCCGTCAGATCCGTCCCAGAGATGAGAACAGTACTCCATGCATGATCGAACTTGCGCTTGGTACAAGCTGAGCAGCTGTTCCGGCGTGAAGTACCTCCTCACCTTCGCTAGGATCCCCAGCTTTTTGGCAGTCAGCTGAGCTTTTGCCTCAATGTATGGGCCAAAATTGAGAGTCGATGTCAACGTAACGCCAATAAGCTCAAGATGGTCAGTTATTGCCACGGTCGCATCTCGGAAAGTTGGAGCCGGGTAAAAATGGCTCTTTTTAGAGGAAAAAAGACACGCCTGGGTTTTAGCAGCATTGAACCTGACCAGATTGGCATCGCCCCATTCGGAGACTGCCTGCAAGGAAAGGTTCAAGCGCTCCACCATGGCCTCCCGGAGAGACTGGATCTGAGGCCCGGTAGTACGAGCGTTGGACAAGTATCTCTCAGCAACAGTGCTATCGTCTGCATACCCAAAGGTGCCGGGTTTTAGCAGATCGTTAATGTGCAGCAAGAATAAAGTTGCTGAGAGTGCCGACCCCAGAGGGACCCCGGCATTGATATCCAATTGGTCCGACGAGCAGCCATCGATAACCACTCGAATGGACCGATCCCTCAGGAAGTCTGCAATCCAATCACACAGACCACCGGGCAAACCGAATGAAGGAAGCCTTCGAGAAGCAAAAGCCTTCGAGATGTCGAGGGAGACGGCAAACGCTTCCCCGTGCCTCTCGATGGCCTCACTCCAGATGTGAATGGCATACGCTAGAAGATCCCCAGTAGACCGATTTCGGCGGAAGCCATATTGGCGGTCACTAAGGATATCGTTTGCTTCTAGGTATGCCAGGAGCTTAATATTGAGTACACGTTCAGATATGGGTCTATAGTTGGCCGGGTCAGCTCGACTGCCCTTCTTGGGCACGGGCTGTACGTTAGCTTGCTGCCAAGCATTCGGCACTTTTCCAGCCTCATACGAAAGGCGGAATAGGCGTGTCAAGATCGGAGACAGTTCAGGCGCACAGGTTCTTTTTTTTTTATGATGGGTTTGCTCTTGACTCTAGTCTAGGTCAGAGGTGACAGAGACAGAGTCTACGATGGAGTGAGCTTACCCAGAAGAAGCCTGTTCACTCTAACTTTGAAGAGATTCGGGTAGAATGTTCGGAAACACAGACGCAGGTAGTGAGTACCATTCATTCGCTGTGCGCATTATGAAGGATGTTTGGAAGCGCTTGGTGCGAATTGGTGGAATGGCAACAAGGTAAGGATGGTAACTTGCAGTGCGTCTAGATGTCCGATGGTAGAAGGGGGCTGGTGGGATGAGGTCGTGGAGCTCTTGAGCACACTCACCGAAGTACAGTCTGTAGAAGACCGACAAGCAGGCAACCTTGCGGCGATGAGCCAAGCTATTAAGCTTGGCATCCACCAGTTCAAAGTCGCCGATGAGCCTCTTGGCACTGCGTTCCACCGAGTCAAGCGCGGCAAGCTGATACTTTGCTGGGCCATCCCAAAGGTGGCTGCAATACTCCATGCAGGATCGGACTTGCGCTTTGTATAGGGTTAAAAGCTGTCCAGGCGTGAAGTATCGCTTCACTCTATTTAGGATGCCCAGTTTTTTGGCTGCAATTTGGGCTTTGTACTCAATGGATGCGCCTAAGTTGAGACTGGATGTCAACTCCATGCCTAGGAGCTCGAGCCGATCAGTCACAGGAACAGACGCACCCCGGAAAGTAGGAGTAAGATCGAAAAGTCTACTTTTAGCGGTAAAAAGAACAATTGCTGGTATTCCGTCAGGACCGCTAGCCTTGTTCACGTCGAGGTTGCGCAGCACCCTACGGACGTCCTTTTGATGGATACGAATGTCCAACATTCTCGTCTGGCATCCATCAGGAGAAGGAGGGGGCCGCGCGTCACCAGGATTCAGACGTGAAGACTCCGCAAAAAGAGAGGCAAATAAATTTGCCTTCTCCTCAGCGGAGTGGGCCAGCGACCCGTCGGGTTTCAGCAGTGGTGGTAGTGAGGGACGGCAGAAATTCGACTCGACCGATTTAGCCAGGGACCAAAACGCTTTACTACCTGCTGGGTAAGAAGCAAGTTGGTCCCTATTCGGCCGATGTGGTCAAACCGAGCCCGTCGCAACACCATCTTGCAGGACTTGGCAGCCCTGTTGAAGGCTTTCTTCTTCTGATCCACGTCACTTGCCTTGCGCGATCGAGCGTCGACCCAAGTCAGGTACGCCCCATGTTTCACGGAATGTAGTACTCCATTCCCTGACGCAACACATCCGTCACGGCATCCGCGCACGTTGATGGATCAGTCGAAGAAAAGCAAGTAGGCTGCCAAGGATAGCATGCAAAGAAAGATCGCATACCATCCCAATCTGCTGACTTGTACCGCCAAACCCGCCAGGTGCCTCTTGGGCTGGGATCGGGCGGGGAATAGACGGACACAGACTTCACCAGACAGTGGTCGGAACTACCCAAAGGTGAAGCTATTGACACAGAGTATCTGTCTGCATCTGTTGTCAGCAGAAGGTCCAAACAATTCGCTGTGTGCGAATCAACATCCGGTACCCTCGTTGCCCCCTGGACCAGCTGGGTGAGGTTTAGCGCTAGCGAAAGCTTACGCATCTCCCGTCCAGCATGATCAGTGCACTGGTATGGGAAGAGCCACTCCTGGTGGTGAGCATTAAAGTCCCCCAGTAACACTAATTGGGCTGAAGGGTACCGCTGCTGAGCCGCATCAGCCGCCTCACTGATGTACTCTGTGAGCCTGGTTGTCTCCTGATCTCCGCTGTGCGAACGGTAGACACAGGCGTAGATAATTTTATCAAGATCTGTGTCCACCAGAGCCCAGAGCGTTGTGAATCGGGAGTCATCAAGGTTACGGAGACGCCGATAGCAAATGTCATCACGGGCGTACATACATACGCCCGCCCGTGGTCTAAAATTGTGCTCCAGGGTGAACCCTGAGTAAGACAGGTACGACACATCTGACGGATTCGCTATCTGCGTCTCCGCAAGGAAAAAGAGCGCTGGTTTCTCAGCCTCCAGGTGATAGTGGACTGCAGTGATATTTGAGTTCAGACCTCTTATATTGGTGAAGTGCACTTTGTGGGGGAGGGGGTGCAGCCGCTGTTTAACGCCATTATTCTTTTTCCCTTGCATTTAAAAAAATAAAAGAGTGAATGGAATATAGGAGAAGGAAGTGAGACGAGGTTCCACGCTGCTAACCTACAGACACGCACTGAAAGGACGCCATCATTGGGGCACTAGTCTGGAGACTGCGGGGACGCCCGAGCCCCCCCGGAATGTCCATCGGGCCCTCCCGTCTGGTCGCCAACCAGCATGCAAGGTGCATTCCGGGATTTTTCGACAGTTGGCGGGGCAGCCTTTCGTGTGTGGCTGGCACACTATTTGGGCCCCCAACTACCTGCAGTCGGCCAGCGGCGCACCGTGCCTCGGATCCCGCTACCCTCCGCGACTAGTCTCCCGATATTTCCTAAACAGCGCGCGCCAGGCTGGTCAGCATGCAGTGGAACAGCTATCCCGACCCAACTCCTCTAGTTGGCTACACCGAGCATCGTACCGGAACACGGCTAGGCCGCTTGGCGGTACGTCTTTGCCCAGTGGGTGGTCACAAGCCTTCGGCCGAAGCCTACCACCAGTTAATGTCACCTGATTTGCACCACCCGGGGACCACGTGTAGGGAATCAGAAAGGGGTATACTCCTACGGATGTGGGTGACTCGGCCCCCAAAAATATATAGGTAGGTAGGTTTCTTTTTTTTTTACGTTTTACGTTTTTTTTTTAAGATTCCCTCTATAATCGTACACTTTAAAAACCTAGATTTCTGGTAGTTCCCATTGATAGAAAAAAAATTCCAACATAATCCATAAAAAAGAAACAAAATAAACCCTCAGTTCCTACGGCGAAAATACATCACGGAAGGTAATTAGTTTTTCAGTAATGAATGACAAAACTGTATAATAAATCTAACTGAAATTATAAACACAACACACACATTGAAGTTTTCAAAATGTGTATTTTAACAATAATACGAACGAAATACCTAAATTAGCGCGCGTTCCATCCGTTATCGATACGTACCGAACTCGAGGAGAGATCGCGCGGCGGCGCGGCCTATCAGTTCGACTTCGTTTTCGCTTTTTGTACTCTTTCTACAAAACTGTTTCTCACCACATAGGATCTTTTTTTGGAAACAACACTTCGTGAATCTTACGAATCGAAAAACATTGTTGGCTACTTCACTGTCGAACAGTTCCAATAATGGCTCCTAAAGAGAGCGGGGTGGTTGAGCGTGAACACAAGCCGAACTGTGTTCGAAGGTATAGTGTTTGTGTTCCCTTGGCTAATCTACGTCCACACATACAAACCAAATGTTTTGTGTTCGATGTTTGTGTGTGATCATGTTTTATTCGTTCGTGCGTACATGCCTTACCGGTATAGAAACAAACGAAAACAACAAACTTTATAGGTAAAAAATACAAACCAGGCAATCCAGCCATCTTGACGCACCAATCACTAGAAACCAAAATTCACCTAGGTATCACACGCACGACCGTATTAGACGTACCGGGAGACGGATGGCGTGAATCGCAAAGATGGCGCGGCCGCGGATAAAGGTACTTATTGGTAGTTTATCGGTATTTTAGTATCGGTATCGATACTGATATAGGCACATTAAAGTATATATATTAATATACTGAATAAAAATATCGGTATCAATATCGATAAAGAGATACCGAAATATCAGTATTTATATCGATTATTCGATATCGATATCAAAATTTTATCGGTATTCAGTCCCTGGTGGCAACCCATAGATTGATTTGAAGATGTATTTTGGGTCAAACATAAATTAAAATCAAACAAAAAAAATTAAAAAATGTTCAATGTTTTTATTACTTTTTTTTTAATTTTTATTATGTTTTTTATCAAAAATAAATTTTATTTTATTAAATTCAGACAAATGAGGCTAAAAAAATTTCAAGCGACCCTGCAACAATCTATTCTACTATCATTCATGAAAATTAAATTTAATCAAATATACCTGCAGGTTTTGCAGTGGCATCTTAGGCTATAATGGTACGGAGATTATGATGCGGAAAAATGTGTAATGTAATTTTGCTTTAGGAGTAAACGAGCTTTTAGTTCCTTTGTTAACTTGTTGATAGTAATTATGCAATTGTTTTTGCAGTTTTTCTTTTCAGGGCATGGGAATGGCATTTCTTTTGAATGTTTTAATAATTACTTAGTCTTCTACGAATGGAATATTTATTTACTGTCCTCGTTGGTCTAGAGGTCGCATGCGCTACTACTGGGAATGAAGTCCTGGGTTCAATTGCCGAGTCGGGCAAAGTGAAGTTTTTTCTAACTGAATTTTCTTGTCAGTTCGTAGTCTGGATTTGAACCCGAATGATAGCATATAGGAACGCCCCCTATTTTCGTTCATTACATGAGACTTTAACATAAGTTTTTTTAAGGGTTCCGTACCCAAAGGGTTAAAACGGAACCCTATTACTAAGACTCCACTATCCGTTGTTCACAAACGATGTATTTCTGTTGCCGCTGTAAAAAAAAAAAAAAAACTAATACTAAAAACAGAATGAAATAAATATTTAAGTGGGGCTCCCATTCAACAAACGTGATGTTTTTGCCTTTTTTTGCGATAATGGTACGGGACCCTTCGTGCGCGAGTCCGACTCGCACTTGGTCGGTTTTTTTAATTGATGGGTAACTTTTGACCACTATCACAAACTGACAAAATATTGGTTAACTAAGGTAAGGTGCACCTCAGCTTGTTATTTAAGTAAGTATAAAATCATGTGCATTAATAAAGCATCAAGCAACCCTATCAATCACCCATAAAAAATAAATCAACCCCGACACACGAACCATGCCTACCACATTCAAAAGCCCGCACGAATAACGCATAAATCCGTATAATAAATTTCAAAATGCTATGATAATTACATGCCTGTTCGCTTTCCCTTATGAATAAGTAAGGCGTGTCACGGCGCGTGACACATGTCGCGCGTCACGCGTCACGATCGACGCGTCACGCCGCGTGACGTCGCGTCGCGTCGCGCGCCTGACGTGACGCGCGATCGTGTGTGACGGGGCTTAGAAAATATCGCGTATTAACATAATTCTATTGATATTTACGCTGGATTGCGAATTTAGGAATTAGCGGGTGGGATTTTTTTTCGGTTACCTTGGTGCTTGTTTATGTTTTCGATGAGCTTAATCGCTGCTAAACAACCCCTATTTCATCATCTGCCTAGCCTTTTCCCAACTATGTTAGGGTCGGCTTCCAGTCTAACCGGATTCAGCTGAGTACCAGTGTTTTACATGAAGCGACTGCCTATCTGACCTCCACAACCCAGTAACTGGGTAACATGGTACCCTTTGGCTAGACTGGTGTCAGATCTCATGCTTCTGACTACCCGTAACGACTGTCAAAGATCTTCAAATGACAGCCAGGACCAACGGCTTAACGTGCTTTCCGAGGCACGGAGGAAACTCGCTATGCTGAAATGGTCACCCATCCACAGACCGACCTCGTCAAGCGTTGCTTAACCTTGAAGATCGACCCGTGCGGTTGTTATTATTTAGCCACGAGCTCCTCAACAACCCCTATTTAATTCTTTAAATTTTTATTTGAGGTAAATTGTTAAGCAGTGTTGACTTGGCTACGATTTTATCATTAGTTAAGTTCGTCTCGTTTCGAAACCGGTTTCCTTCATATTTTTGAAATATTATATTTAAACTGTCTTTTTAATTCCTTGACCAGCTAATTGTAAAAGACTTGCCAATATCACTTCACTAACTCTCAGTATTGGTGCAATTCCCTACTTATGATGCAGCGTGAAGATTTTTGTAATGATTTGGATCTAGGCATTCGAGAAATGTCCTACTTGTCAGCTACTAATCATGCCGTATAGTTCCTTACAGGAGACGGGGCAAATAGGACACCTCCGGAAAGAACAAAATCAATAATTATTTTCTATGCAACTATGTTTATCAGTAACAAACAAATAAGTACCATTTTAGCTTATATTGTTAACCTATAGGTATCTATAGACCAATGTAATCAAGGGTACCCCGTAGTCTTCCAGTCTAGGAATGTATAACCTCCGTTGTCTTAGCTTACATAATTACTCGTATTATTTAAATGGTTATGATTTTTAGGGTTCCATACCCGAATGGTCCAAACGAAGCCCTATTGCTGTCACTCACGTCAAGTTCGTATCTCTGTCCGTCGTCTGTCACAAAATTTTGTTGCGAAGAATTTTTTAAATTAAATTCCCATTGATCTATGAACTTGAAATTTATTGATAATGTGTATTAGTGTACCTATATTTTAGTAATAAATACCAATATATTCTACGTTTCTTATTCTTATTCTTTATTGTACACAAAACATAAAAACATATAAATACAATTGGACAATTTATGTACAAAGGCGAGCTTAACCCATAGTTGGGTTCTCTAACAGCAAACCTCAGTTTCGTTGAAATATGCATTTGAGGATAGTACATCCATACGTACGTACGTTTGTTACGGAACCCTAAATATGCGAAGTGCGACACGCGCTTGTTCGGTTTTTTTAATAATTTCCAACACTACTCAATCAACATTAGAATTTGTAGGAAACTTCACCCATTTTTAGTACACAACTTGGCAGACGAGAAAGTTCTTTATACATTTTTCAAAACAGAACAATAACCGTATCTCAGATCGGTAAAAAGCGACAATATTATATTTTCAATTAATGCAAACTGCATTTGAGGACCCCCCCCCTCTTTTAAACCATGGAAGCCTCCCTAACTCGCGCCAACTCTCATAAAGACGTAGCTTAAAACTTTATTCTGTGTAGGGTTGCTTCTCTGCTGCTAGCTCAGCGTTTGTGGAACATAAAGCCTTCAAGATAGCTGGGGGCTATTTTCTCTGAACTTTATTTTGTTTGATTTTATATGCAACATAGTACTACAAAGGTACCAGTTTTTTTACATTTATTTCATTCAATTAATCTACATAATAAAATAAAATCACATAATTTTCTAATGACACCACGCTACAGATATCATCTTTTCGCATCTTCGACTTTCATTCACTTTTTCACACATTTACGGAGGTATCTATAGCAAACGTCTTGTTACTGTTTCTTATTCTTGCCGATAAAACAAGTAGTTTGACATTTAATTACTTACCCTCTTACTAATAGACACGAAATAAAGTTATATCAGGAATAACAAAGGAATAACCTATATTTTCATAGGTTTATACTTGGTATAAAACAAAGAAATAAAAAAAAGAAAGAAATTTTTTATAAATAGTTTCTGTAACTTATATTTACAACCTGTATGTACATTATGGATGCAATAAATTTAATTTAAATTTTGAATTTATAACTTTATTCTGTGTTTATTAGTAAGAGGGTTAAAGTATATGTAAGAAACAAAGCATAAAACTAAAAGCTTTTTTACATTAATTTTGTAAAACAATTTTTTTTCAAGGCGTAGCAACCCTGTCTTTGTGCTCTATGTGGGGGCACAGTTTATGCTCCTGTGCAAGTCTGTATGTCTGTAGTTTCATTTAGTTATCGTATTTGTGCTATCTGATTAATTCAGTAGTTTTATAAACTCTTTGCTGCATAGTGTTTTTATGTAAATAATCGCAACTTTGTAATGAGACTGGGATGGATGAATGGAGATGAAACTTTGAGAATGATGAAGAAAAGTATGATTGTATGACATGTCATTTAGCATTTTCTGTTTTCGCCTTTTCCTTTGTATAAACAGGGTGTGATAGAAACGTTCAAGTCACTGTTAAGTAAACAATAATAAATGAATAAGATTCAATGCCAACTAATACCTAGGTACTTTGTTAATAAAATGGTTTCAATGATATCTGTTTCATTCGTGGCAATAACTGTTTATTTTAAGTTATCGACCCAGTGACCTAAATGGCAAAGACTTTAACACTGAACCATTTCAAATAAAAGGGGTAGATTACAGTGGTACCAGCAAACTATCTACTTCTATAGAATATGTTTAAAGATAGGTAAAAAAATTGTGAATGAGTTTTCGTTCACATTTTCTTTCATTTTCATTAATTTGGGATTTGTGGCCGGTAGATGGTAATAATTATAGGCTCGTCCACTATACTACATGGCACTTAAACATAACTGGTGAAGTATGGATGCACCTATACCTAGACGTGCACCTCTACCAGTAGCGTAACTGTACCATCTGAGACCAGTGACAAATTCATTGAACGGGGCCCATAATTATGTCTTAGTAGTGAAATTTCTTACGTAGGTACATAAAACAGAAAGCAGGAGTTCCCCGATATTTTTTTCTAAAGAATGTGTTCAAATCTTGATAATTTAATTGCACCTATAGCAGGTTAATTGGTTTAACAAAAAAATAAGTGATGATTTTACTTTATTGTTATTGATATTTTAATGTTAATTGTTGAAATTGCCACCCTATTGGTACGTCACTGACCTCTGCCTAACCTTTCGAGGAATACAGTCGTGATGATATGTTATTGTTTAAATCCAGAATGACCAAACCAAGAGTATCCATCCAAGGAAGTCCATCCCTTCTGTTGCACCACCAGGGTGTTTAATAAGTCAACAATAAATAAACCAGCAGCACAACATAGAAGGTGTTAAAATGAAAGAAGCATGGTGCTTATTGTTCGAGGAAAGTTGATGAATATTTTACGATTCTCGATAGACCTGTCATTAAGTACCGTTTTAGTAGTAAAAATGATATGTCATTCGTTTATGTATTTTATTTTGCTTATTCGGTAGTGGCAGGCACAATATAGGTCATCATCGTCATTTTAGCCGAAAGACGTCCACTGCTGGACATAGGCCTCCCGCAGGCGTTGCCACATTGCCCAATATAGATCAGTTGAAGATGAAATAATGATATATTATATGCCACTGGCCGGTCAAAAGCTTCCATTGTTAGGTTTCCGTACCCAAAGAGTAAAAACGAGACCATATTACGAGTACTAAGACTCCACTGGCCGTCTGTCTGTCTGTCACCAGGCTGTATCTCATGAGATACACAGATATATTAATTTTCACAGATGATGTAATTCTGTTGCCGCTAAAACAACAAATACTAAAACCAGAATAAAATAAATATTTTAGTGGGTCTTCCATACAACAAACGTGATTTTGTTGCCGTTTTTAGGGTTCCGTACCCAAAGGGTAAAAACGGGACCCTATTACTAAGACTCCGCGGTCCGTCTGTCTGTCTGTCTGTCTGTCTGTCTGTCTGTCTGTCTGTCACCAGGCTGTATCTCATGAACCGCGATAGCTAGACAGTTGAAATTTTCACAGATGATGTATTTCTGTTGCCGCTATAACAACAAATACTAAAAACAGAATAAAATTAATATTTAAGGGGGGCTCCCATACAACAAACGTGATTTTTGTGCCTTTTTCTGCGATAATGGTACGGAACCCTTCGTGCGCGAGTCCGACTCGCACTTAGCCGGTTTTTTTAGTTATAATGGTACGGAACCCTTTGTGCGCGAGTCCGACTCGCACTTGGCCGGTTTTTAAATATGAATATCCTTAAAAACAATGCTTGATACTCTTCAATGCAAGGAGCATTGAAGAGTATCAAGCATTGTTCTAAAACCTTAAGATCATTTCAACACCCAGTGCAAAAGAGGGGTTAACCTAAGTTCCTAAAAAGAGATACCTAAAACTCAAAGAGTCAAACCACACATCAGATCAATTAGCTCACTGAAACGTCACTAACACAACAAAGAACAATTACCATCCTTAATTCAACTAGATAACAGAGTCAACCCTTTAGCCACAAAAGAAAACAAACTTATATACAAAACGTACCCCGGTCCAAGTTCCCGCGCACACCCCTGCTTTATCTTTATTATTAGTCTGCCGAGCGAAATTATGACGACTGCAAAACGTCGTTGTTCTCTCTCTTTCCACCCCCGTCTATATTACAATCTACCCTCTCTCTCCCCCACGAGCATGCAAGTCTTGCAGTGATTCCTTGTGACGACCACCCAGGGACGGACGGACTGATGTTTATAAGACCTCAGAGAAGCGAGTTTGGTATTTAGTTCGGTCTTATCTTTGGTTTTATATGTCCTGAAGGGGTTGCGGAATTCAGATTAAAAAAGAATCGGGGTTTCGTTCGTTTTTTTCTTGTTTTAGTGACGAGGTTGAGAGGTTTTTGTTCATTGACAAATGCAGCTTGTCTTTTTACCCAGCTGCAAGGAAAGGGTTATGTTTATTGTATGTTTGTATGTATGTAATATTCTTCACTACCTCGTATATTTCAAACCACTTGAATATTTTTTATAATTTATACATCGTTAGATAGGTCTTGACTGCCCAAGTGTTCTTAGATAAGTGCCGTTAAAAAAAGAAACAAGGCGGATTTTGGGCGCCGTATTGTAGGGGTTGCAATTTTTTTTTCTTCGAAACCCATCGTCTGCGGTATCAAAATACAGGGTTTTTAGAAAGGGTGATTACAAGAATATATACCACTTATATGTTTAAAAGTCATTCAAAAAAAAAAGTATAACTAAAAAGTTGTAAATAAAAAAAGTTACTAAAATCAAAAACCCGACTGCAAGATGTAAACGAGAAGAAAATCATGCTGTGCAGTCGGAGGATATTTATAGCTTTGGTCAGCCAGCTCGTGAATATGTATCCTCCGACTGCACAGCATGATTTTCTTCTCGTTTACATCTTTGCAGTCGGGTTTTTTGATTTTATTAATTAATCATCTACCCACGTGAATTGTCAACGGAAGTTGCCAATATTTTCGTGGGCGATGTGACACCTGTCATTTGATATTATTCCAATCTAGTCGTGTCATATTGCCATATTTAATAACAGCCAAACATGGTAATCAGTTAATAACGTACTTGATTTATAGAACCTTTCAAATGTGTCCAGTTTTAAAGTTCTTATGTACTTACCTATGTGCCAATGCACTATCAGAGGTTAAATAAACAATTCGATGTTTATTTTTGCTTTCAGAGAAGTTATTCTCTTCTACAATCATTCAATAAAGATAAATAGTAATAAAATTAGCATTGTCAGGTTGAACAACCGAATTAAAAAAATAATTACGGTCGAACATTTATTATTAAGTAGTTCTAATCGAATACATTATTGAAAAACACTAAAATTATATTAACATCATAAATCGTTACAAAACAACACTACACAAAGCTAGCCATAACTAACTATACATATTTACAATATCAATTCCCACAAACTAACAATCTAAGGCTCTCCCCGCACTGACAAATCGCAGGCAGTTTGCCCACACACTCGCGATTATTCGCTGCGATCGCTCGCTTTATCAGACACAGATTAAAATCCGTCCGGCTGTCGCACGTGAGTAATAAGGCAATTTGCCATAGATATGAGTTATTGACATGTCGACCTCATATAAAATGCAATCGAGATTTCTTTAATAAAGATCCGAGTTTTAATTTTCTATTGATCAACGTTTTTATCGTGTGATTTGTCATTTGCAATTCAATCTTTCTATATGTCTTCTTCTTCTGCATTCACTTGGTCACTAAATATGGACAAGTAAATAATTGTTTTGACTGCCGCTGAACGTAACTTTTTCATTGTTTGTCGTAAACAAAATAGGTATTTAGCCAATGAGAAAGGTAGTAACTGACTACGGACATACAGCTCTTCAGCTCTTCAGCGGCTTGGTTCCTAATTTTGGAGCCTATTTACCGTAACCACAGTGTAGTGAAGTAGTATCTAACTTTTCTGTATCAGAGATCAGGGAATTAATTAATTTGTTGACAGTGTAATTATATCCAAGGCTAAGATTAATTCCTGTCTAATTGTGACGACGACGTGGCCAGTTAACCGTGCAATCGGTATGAGACCCAAGGGGTGGAATTGGGAGGAATGCCCAGCTCTGCAAACGTCAGGATTTTCTAAGCTAAACAAAGAGGTATAGAGTTGGTAAGTCCAAGTCTTTTATATATCTTTTTATAAAGAACGTATATTGTCCCTAAGTTGCTAGCTTGTCGGTTTTTATCGGTTACATTTCGGGGAGTGTGCGATGCAATTGCATGATCAAATTCCGCCCAGCCCGTTTCATTATCGGACTACTAGATGTACGGCGAAGCGCCATCGGTAATGGTGGACATACCACCCATACGCACTAAACGTTTTGAGAATACTTTAATTATGCGTACAGCTAAGGAGTGGAATTCCCTGCCCGTGTTTCCCGATAGCTGCAATCTAAGGGTATTTCAAGTCAAGAGTGAATAGGTTACTTTTAGGCAAGCGGGCTTCAGCGTCGACGACATCACCGCTTACTATCAGGTGAGATAGTGGTCAAGCGCGAGCCTATATTGAATAAATAATAAATAAATAAGCGTAAAAATACGCTATGACATTAAGACAAAAAACTTTCTCTGTGTAGGTAACTATACTTCATAAAAGATAGCTTGATCTCTGCGACAGATGTCAGTATCAATACAATAACAATAGCGCTTGACAGGCTAACAATAACGTATACGTCAGTTTGACATATGTCACAGAGATCAATCTATCTTTTATAAAGTATAGCAAGTTTTTTTTCTTCTTTGCCAACTGAGGCAATAACGACTATTCTTCCAGTGTCATTTAGTGTCGGCAGCGTAATGAGGTGAAGCGTAACTTGCACTTTTAGTTAGCCCTATAATATTAGTAGCAGGTTGTAAGTTAAAAGTGCAACTCAATACAAGGTGATGATGTCCAATCGCTCAGACATGTCAACAAAACGAACTAACTTGACATCTGTCAATCGGTCACGTGTGACTTAAATGCCACTCTCTAACATTTCACTGGCATTTCTTTTATTACGACCGGAAGGAAACCGTTACCCATTTTGAAAAGGCTAATCGTCACATTGAAGACAGAGGGTGGGTTTCTGAATTGAGTTTTCGGAGTTAAGAACGTGTGAAACTTAATGCCAAAATTTTTGTAAGTTATTAAAGCTAAAGTAGACATTGACATTATTTATGTATTTGTTTGTTTCTGTCCCATACCAACCCAACAAGTGTTCTGTACCAATCGAAGAATTTGGTTTGTGTCTACAGTTCCTTCTCTTTAAATTACTAATACAACCTACTTGCTCCTCGTTTAAACTTGAAACATTGGCTGAATAGTCGACATTAGCTTTGGTTGTCATTTTAAAATGTAGAATAGAATAGAAATTGATAAATACTCAAAATAAAGTACTTGAATTAGAAATCATGGGTAAATCATCGCACTTATTACCAAATAATATCAGTTATTAAGACGACATTACACTGTGTATAATGGCGCATGTACACAGCGCGTTTGACCGTCGACCGGCGCGCGGCGCGGACACCCGTGATTTGTGGTTACTTGCAAAAGCGGCGACCTCTGGCGGTGACGTGCCAATTGTCTCCGTCTTGGACGACGGTGTAAGGTGAAAGAGATTAGCGGGAAGAAAGTGGCTATCACAACAATATTTTAGGTTATGTTTTGGCCTAACGCAGTAAATTAGCTTTGATAAGTGTTAGTTTATTCGTCACCCCATTACGAATAATATTATCGCATACGTTGACTTGCAACTGCATTGCCTTTTAGTTTTGGTAATATTTATTGGAAAAATTATCCCACAGTTTTTTCTGTGATACTGGGAAACAAACAGATTATTTCTAAAATGTTTTCAGAAATAACTTTGGTCCCTATGATACTGACAGTAAAATTAATAACTGGCGAAATAAATTATTTTTATGCCAATAACCTTATTTTTTTAAAGGTTGCCAACGCGGAGCATATATTGAAGGTACGGCTTAATCATAAGTGATTCATCGAATCGATGTGACATGACCCCTCAATTTAATTTTACGAATTGGTGTAAATAAATGTTTTATTAATATTAACATAATATATTTCAATATAACAGTGTTAATATACAAGAACATAAACTTGTATTCTAATAAATAAGAAATCAACAATAAAATAAATGCAATCGATAGAATGAAGTCTGACATAAATTAAATAAAGGCTGCTAGTTTCTTAACAAATGATTTTTTTGCCGTGCAATAGTTCGGTTGCCGTGCCATTTTCGAACTACTTCGATTTTCGATCAACATTCGATCACTCGGGATACGACACTATGATAATAAATCAGATATTAGATTATACCTGGCTTACCCTTCAAGGATAACGGAAGATTTTGCTTAGTTTTAAAAGCATTCTTTATTTTATCATTTGAAAATCGTGATTGTTAAACTCGTGTTTGCAATCACAACGTGGAAGCATCTGACAGCTAAGCATTTTCTTAATATCGGTAACCTCATATCGCTTGCACCACACTCTTTTCTGTCAGGCACAGCGGCTTGTGTAAACGCTCCTTGATACCACGAGGCCTCCGCCGCCGCTCCGTGGACCAACAGACGTATAAATCAATTTATATCATCATTTATTACACATATTATTATATTATTGTGACAGTATGACTATTAGAAATAACCGTTAGATGTTTTTAACGAACTTCAGTTTGAAGGACAGAAGTTTCTAAATAATATAAACTGACAATAGAATAAAAATAAATACATTATACTGTACACTAAAATAGTTACACATATCTTGAATGTGAGAATACCAAGAGTATTTTCATTATTCGTTAACCTTTGATGATTAGGTATTCTTATTAAATCTCAAAGACAGAAAATCCTACCTAGTTAGAATAGGACATATGATCGCAGACATCCAACTGAATTTTCTTTATTAAAAAAGTCATAATTCTAGGTTTGGCTCTCGCCTATTTCCTCCTCCTTGTTGTCCTTGTTGTTCTGAAATAAAATACTTATGACTTATGACCTCCAATATTGGACCAATTTTAAAGATATTTCGTAAACTGAAAAATAAAGATATGTAATGTGCCCCTATCTTTTCATGTTTGATGATTATTATCTTTAGAAGCACTAGAACACTATAAACCTCAAAAATGCTCAAAATTGCTCTGTTAACAGAGGCCTGTACAAAGGCCGTGAGAGTGTACACATTTGACAAATTTTAATATAAATGAAAAAAGAAAAACATTAAAGCATATCTTTTTTATTAAATTTATGGAATATTTTTTAAATTTGTCCGATACTGGAGGAGCCAAATAAGCGAGAGCCAAACTTCAAATTATAACTTATTAAGGCACTCATTTCTACTTAAGAGTTTAAAGGACCTGGGCCGCTCTGTTACTGGGACCGTCAACCTGCTATTTCCTACTACCGGGAAAAGGCCGTTCTGCATGACATCCAGCTCTCTCAATCCAGGGCTTATAGCAGGACAATATAAGAGAAATCTACTTATACCTTTTAAAAAATGTGGTGCATAGTTTATAAAATCTAGATATTTATTATTGCAACTGAGCTATAAAAGTCTAAAAATAAAAACACGAGTATGAAGCATATGTCACAATAATTAAAATTCTGAGACTCGAACCTTTACTCAGGAGTTAGGTTCAACCACCTCATCGAAAGTGAGAACTTTTGATGCTGAAACTAAAGTTTAGTTCGGACCTGAAACAATGAGCTCGTAAAACAAGTGAAAGCTCACTGCGTTGCTTGTTGAGGATTTAAACCATTGTTAGTTACGGCTATCTATCTAATGATCGGATAGAAAATTAGAAACAAGATGCTTTTTAAGCGTTAAAGCCGATTTTCTATACCAAAATTGAATTTAGGTAGGTGAGTCAAGAAGTTTCAATAAAATGATCATACGATTTTTTTTTGTCCAAATGGTCTACTTTAGTTGAGATACAACTAGGCTCCTTCGAGTTAAGACTTAGTCCCCAAATACCTCTTCAAATCATCATCTTCCTGTTCTCGGTGCAACACGTTTTCTTATCCATTCTCCCTTTTCAATGGTCACGCTATCACTCCCAAATTAAACGAACACATTCTCTTTTAATTACTGACTATATTTTGCTAGACATCCAGAATTCAATACAATCATATAAAAAAAATATAACCAAATTTTTAAATAAGACTTCAATATCCTCTTTAAATAAAATAAACACATCACACTCGTTTTCATATTCACTCCAAAAATCACAATAAATTAAAACTGATTCTCTCAAAAATACTCCATTCACAATTGTCATATGCCCGATATATCCACTTAATACAGTATAGATTGCACGTCGACAAGTTAATGCACCTGTCACAGGCCTCAGTGGGACGGTAATGTATATCGTCTAATTAGGGCAAGGGAATTCTCATTAGGATCTCACGGTGAGTAGGATTATTGCAAACTAGCTTCTAACAATGGCTTCGCCCGCGTGTATATCGGCAATTATGATAATACTCCCGGGATAAAAAGTATCCTATGTACTATTCTAGACTAATCTATCTCTGTGCCAAATTTCATCCAGATCCGTTCAATAGTTTTTGCGTGAAAGAGTAACTAACGGACATACACACACACTCACAAAATTTCGCTTTCATAATATTAGTGTGATGTCTTATACTTTAGTGATATCAGGTATCGGCGTTTTGTGATTTGGCTGCCAAAGCCTTAAAAGTCTGAGGCTATTAAGATTGGAAGTAAGGTTTTTATACTAAAAGATTCTCGCTCGACTAAGAATGTATATTCATCATCATCATCGTCCATATCTCAATTTATTTGGGATCGGCGAAACATCTTCCATTCTTCTTTACAACGACTGACGTCATCATATCAGAAGTCATCCCGTAAGGGGACGTATAATATCATTAACTCATATATTCCATCCATTCTTGTTTTGGTCTTCACCTTAACAATATTCTTGCACTACATTTTCAGAAAACGTCAAGATCTACTTGTAATTAAAACTGATGAAAAAACGTGTCCGTGGCGTGTTTCTTGCATATTCTTCTCCATATAGAGACCTAATGATGCTTGCGAATGTCCAACTAGATTTTTTTTTGTTTGAAAATTCAAAAGTACCTTTAAATGATTTTAAAAATATTTTATAGTTAACAACAAGCACACACACATCCACTGTTGGGCATAGCACTCTTCCAACATAGAACCCATGATATAGATTAAAAGGTATGATCAAGAACACCAACGTTACTGTACTAAAAAAAAATATCAATTTAACACATTGATATCAAGAAATGCAGTTGGTATACCACGATTATAAAACCCATTTTGCAATACAACCTCCATAATTACAGAGCCTTAATCATTAAATCAAATTACTTAGAACCTTGTGCAATATGGATTTTAACCTACGACCTTATCGACAGCCAGCTATCAACTTAATGATAATTTATAATTGTCCCGATAAATGCGGGTAGTTACATCAAACAATGACGTCACAATTTATCATTAATCGTGGCACAACTAAATATTATTGAAGTTATGCCAATTGACGGGCGATGCATGCCGGTAGATAGGCGATAATGGCGCATTCCAGGGGATTCAGAAGGACCAATACTGAAATACCAACAAATAAAACTGAAGATTAGTTTATATTCTTTAGTTACAAAATATTATTAATGATTTTGGAATCAATAAACTTTGAACAATCGACCACTTTTATAAGACGAAGATAGTAAACTATACGCTAGCACTAGATCCCACTGAGCTTTTGATTGACAATCACTGAGTCTAGCCGTGTTTATTTTCCTATGTCCTTTTGCTGGACTTTCCCAAGTTCTACCAGAAACTTGAGAATCTAGGCCTTTTTCCCTAGGGTTTGCCACCCTAGGGAAGAAAGCACCTTAGGTTTGCTCCTCGTAATTAATCGTCAAATCAATCACATCTACTAACTTGGATATTTATTAGATTTGAAAAAAAACTGTGTTGTAGAGATATCCCATTATTAAATCTAACTATCGCACGCCATAGCTGGACATAGGCCTCTAACCTGATCCTGGTCCACCGACGGGATTGGGGACCAACATATTTAATACAGCTTCTTCAGCTGCATCCAGTTAGTGAATACTAGGTAAATGAAAATCCAAATTGTCATGTTGGTCATTCGGGGAAAAGACTTAACATGGCGATTCAGATTGGTCCTTCGGTCCTCGCCTGAATGACGTACGCGTTATGACGTAATTCAGCTTGTCCCGCTTATCAGTGACGGGCAGTGTCGGTGACGATGTCGCTTGCAGTGCGTACGATATGTTTATACGACGCTATTATAAGTTACAAGCGTTGCAATTAACAATTGACGTAGGACGTAGGCTTACGTGAGTTTGAGTGGGAGATCTTTTTTTTAGACTGTAAGTCGTCATAGGTTATGAGCAGGTTTGGTCATGATGCGGATCAATTTATCTGCAAAGTTTTTCAAGGGACCGAATTTTACAAGCTTTTATTTAACTTGCAATGTATGTATGTATGTAAGTGTGTTCGGGTCAAATCTTGCAACTGAATTTTAAAGCAGTTATCCTCTACCAATATCTGTTTTGCACCTTAATATTCGTAGTGTAAATAAAAACTTCGACAACTTAGTGACTTTTCTACATCTATTAAAAATTGACTGCGACATCGTAATATTAACAGAATGTTGGCTAAAGAAAACCACTGTTATTCCCATTTTGGTAGGCTACAATTCTCACTTTACAACTAACACAATTAATCAGAATGACGGAGTTATTATGTATACAAAATGTTCATTACTGTGTTCAGTTTCAGAGCCTAAAGTTATTGAGGCAAACTGTCTTCTTTGCAAAGTTGGGGATAATGCTGCCATCCTGGCCCTGTATAGACCCCCTTCTTTCCGTTACATTGACAACTTTTTAGATAGTCTTGACGCTACATTATCAACTCTTTCTAAAACCAAACACATTGCCTTAATTGGTGATATAAATATTGATATAAAAAATAATAATAACGATAAACATTCCAATGAGTATCTCACTTTCACTGCCTCTCACGGATTATTACCTGCTCACATATATCCTACCAGATTAAACAACTGTCTAGACCACGTCCTCCTAAAAACGAAGCAGTCAGGGACCACAATAGTCATTGAATCACAGATAACTGACCACTTTCCTGTTTTATTAAGTATCAATTTAGATGAACCAAAACCCATAATTACATATAACACCAAAATTATTGACATAACCAGCATCCATAAAGACTTAGAAAATGCGGATTTCTCCGCCGTACTTTTTACAGAAGACGCAAATGTAGCAGCTAATATGTTGATAGCCTCTCTAAACCCAATTATTAACAAGCACACTCATTACTCCAAGGTACCCAGGAAAAACAGGATTATTAAACCGTGGATTACGCCCGGTTTACTTCGCTGTATCCGTAACAGAGATAAAATGCACCAAATGTTAAGGTTACAACCTGAAAACCCTATATTGAAAACAACGTACTGTCGTTACCGTAACTTCTGTAACTCTTTGCTACAGAAACTAAAAAATAATTACGAAAGGGCTGAATTCGCTAAAAGAAAAAACAATCCAAAGACTACCTGGGACCTTATCAAAACAATTACACACACTAAAAAAGTTCCAATACCACCTAGAGAACTTCTAAAAACTGATACAGACGACCGTAGGGCCACTAACTCAGTTAACAAATATTTTGCAAACATAGGCACCTGCTTAGCAACAAACATTCAACAGCATACCACAACCTTGTCAAATAATCCTTTCCAAACATCAACACTAAATTCTATATGTATTTTAGAAACCGACAATTCTGAAGACCAACGAATTTTAAACAATCTAAAATCAGATTCAGCAATAGGTATCGACGGTATCTCAACCAAAATCTTGAAAGTAGCTCATAAGGTCCTGGTCCCTTACATCACACATATTTGTAATCTTACAATATCAACGGGTATTTTTCCTGACGCTTTCAAGATAGCTGTAGTTCACCCAATCCATAAGGGCGGGGACAGAGACAATGTAAGCAATTATAGACCCATATCAGTCCTACCAACTTTGTCTAAAATTCTAGAAAAGATTTTAAATAACCGTTTTCTTAGCTATCTCAGAGCCAATAATCTGTTGTCGGAAAATCAATACGGCTTTAGAGCCGGTATTTCGACGGAAGATGCGGTTGTAGCTTTCTCTGAAATGGTAGCTCGGCACATGGATAAAAAAGAGAAGTGTCTCGGTATTTTTCTAGATATATCCAAAGCTTTCGACACTGTCTCTGTCCCAATACTTTTATCGAAACTTGAGCGCATCGGTGTACGTGGCATTGCACTGGATATTTTCACGAGTTATCTTACAAACAGATATCAACATGTCAAAATCGGTGAAGTCGTTAGTGATAGGGCAAAAATTGAATACGGCGTCCCTCAAGGTAGCATTTTGGGCCCAACACTTTTCCTCGTCTATATTAATGACTTGTGTTCACTTCCTCTCACAAACTGCTCCTTGTTTACCTATGCTGATGATACAGCCTTACTAATATATGGCAGGGATTGGAAGGAAGCTGAACAAAATGCTCAAATAGCGCTGGATGAGGTTATGGATTGGCTTGCGAGAAATTTATTGACACTCAATGCAAATAAAACAAAAATATTGTCCTTCTCGATAAGCAATCAGACTCAACCAAAACAACGTCTTAGTGTCAAAGCCCATAACTGTCCAAGGCGCCTTAACAATGGTTCATGTATGTGTCCGTCGCTAACATTCACATCAAACATAAGATACTTAGGCGTGTTGATTGACCAACACTTAAGTTGGTACAATCATATTGACAACTTAGTGGCCAGAACCCGGAAACTCATATATATTTTCAAAAAACTACGTCACTCGGCTGATTCAGATACCATAATGACAGTGTACTTTTCGCTATGTCAATCACTGCTTACATACTGTCTGCCAGTATGGGGTGGCACATACAAGACATACTTTCTTAAATTGGAAAGAGCTCAGAGAGCAGTTCTAAAAGTTATGTCTTGCAAGCCCTACAGATACCCCACAGCAGAGCTCTACAGAGAATGCAAAGTATTGTCGGTGAGAAGACTTTTTGTGCTTCTGTGTATTCTTAGGAAACATAGATTCCCAATAAAAAAATACACAAACGCCGTGCTGATATTGTTTTCCCACCAATGCAGCACCATACTACCTTTATCAGACATCAGTTTGTCTACCTCAGTGGAAATTTATATAATAGAGTAAATAGATTGCTAAAAATACACACACTTAACCAACACCAGTGCAGAAATAAACTAAAAGTTTGGTTGATGGAACAAAACTATGAAGAAATAGAAAAACTACTAATTGCCACAACTTAGCAAGATTACATTTCCATTTTCTCCTCACTCACTCACACAACTACACACACAAACACACATATACGCACCATCACACACACACAGACACCATGATACGCATACGCACATGCACACTCTTATGATTGCAGTATCTATAAATAATGTTTTCTAAACATACTTAATATGAATACTTATTATTGGAGGAACTGACTCCCAAGTCACAGACAATAAGCCTAGTTTGGGAGCCAGGGAACTTGTTATAGTGTATAATGTAATGTATGTTATGAATAAAGTTATTATTAAAGTTATTATTATTATTATCTACCGATTAAGATGAAATTTTGCATACACGTTTAGTTTGAATGACAATGCATGGTTAGCTAAGAGACGTCGTTTTAAATCCAGTATGACGGACGGCCCAAGATGGCGGACTAATTATTTTTAGGTGCACTGCCATAATACAGGGTGTCCCAGAAATCGACGTCAAGCCGTAAATGGGTGATAGACCAAGTTATAACAGTTCTCAGAAAAATACGAAAAAAAATCTATCTCATGTTTTTAAAAAATTATGTTCACTTTAAAAATTTACTAAAAAAATCAATCCCTGTAATGGTTTTTTAACTCCAATTGCTACAAATCCCATAATTTATCAATTTTTTTTATTATTATGTAATCTTGAATAATGCTTGTGTAGATTTTTGCCTAAAATTTAAAGCCAACTCCTCCTACTTAGAAGAAAATTAAACTTTTTCAAAACCAAATTATTCAAATTTACTGTTTCGCCCAACTTTAACTGACTGTACTGAAAAAAAAATGTACTACGCTAGTTTGGCAAGTAACATGAAAAATTGGCGCATTTAATAAGGATTCAAAAATGGTGTAACACTTGCTAGATTACGTTTTCAATAATCGGTCAAATTTTTTTTTGTAAATAGTATTTTTTTTTTTTTTTTTTTTTTTATTAATTTTGTAAAAAGTAAATAAAAGTTCGGTGGGCGATACTCTTAGATACACCTGTGCTTGTTTCGATTCCACGTACAGAAGCACTTGGGTCTTCTTGGACTACTTGTAGTACGACGTCTTCGTACGGATTACGATGTCTTCCTTCACCATGTACTTGGTTAGGGAATCGTCCCTCTGATAGTGAACGGTGCACATTAATAAAAACTCGATGATCTGGGTGACGATTGTTCGGGTACCTCTCACGATAAAGTCTAGCGGCTGCATTGGCATTGCATCTGAATTCCCCATAAACGAGGTGCATGTTCGCATATTCCAATGCAGTGTACACAGCCATGGTAGTACTACACAATCACAGGATCAGCAACAGTCCAGAGTAAAGCACAGGTCGTCAGAAAGAGGAATTAAACAGTCCAAATCACAAGCAATTAAGTCCAGAAAACAACGCAAAAAGTGGTAAGTACGGAATCAACATGAACGAATACGGAGATGCGCAGTAAACAAAGCAGCGTAACGTCTAAGCGTCTGCGCTTACAAAACAGAACAATAACTACTGCTGTCTCATTCGCATTCATCGGTAAATTGTATCTCCGTTTCATGATAAAGGTTGTGTCACTGATAAAGGTGGCGTCACTCTCTGTCTCGCTCACACTTCGTAAAATGACTCTCTCCGTCTCTATCGAACTAGAAACGGAGTTTAGCAAAGCTTTAGGTAAGCTAAAGTAAAAGTTAAGGAAGTATGGACATTTTGGGTAAAAACCGATACTATTTACAAAAAAAAAATTGACCAATTATTGAAAACGTAATCTAGCAAGTGTTACACCATTTTTGAATCCTTATTAAATGCGCCAATTTTTCATGTTACTTGCCAAACTAGCGTAGTACATTTTTTTTTCAGTACAGTCAGTTAAAGTTGGGCGAAATAGTAAATTTGAATAATTTGGTTTTGAAAAAGTTTAATTTTCTTTTTGCAAAAATCTACACAAGCATTATTCAAGATTACATAATAATAAAAAAATTAGATAAATTATGGGATTTGTAGCAATTGGAGTTAAAGAACCATTACAGGGATTGATTTTTTTAGTAAATTATTAAAGTGACCATAAATTTTTAAAAACATGAGATAGATTTTTTTTCGTATTTTTCTGAGATCTGTTATAACTTGGTCTATCACCCATTTACGGCTTGACGTCGATTTCTGGGACACCCTGTATAGGTATCAAATAAAAGGGTTTGCTAAATAGTGCAAAAAAGCTTGTTTTATTCAATACATATTTTCATTTAAAAGTTTTCTTAGACTCTTGGGTCTAGTGATCGCAAGCGCTACTGCTGATCATGAGGTTCTGGGTTCGATTCCCGGGTCGGGCAAAGTGTTATTGTGTTTTTACATCTGGAATTTCTCAGTAGCAGCCTGGAGCCTGGACTTGTGGCCGGTTGATGGGCATAAACTCGCCCACTATTACATGGGACTTAGAAATTTTTAATGAAATGTGTGTTTACTATAGGTCTCACCCTGTCCTCCCCTTCGGCGAATATACAGGCGTGATGTTATGTTATGTAACTTTTTTTTTGTTCCTGTTTGCAAAGTTAACATTTACAAGGCGAATTGAATGATTTTTACACTAAGACTACCTACAATATTACCAATCCTTCCCTCTTTTAAATCTATCCAAAGTTTGCCTTTAAAATATTGATTTTAGAGATAAAACCGCGGGCTGCCTATTGTGTCACCCAATGGTTTACAAATTTGTAATATCTGTGATTTATATGATTTACATAATAAAGAGTATTCTGTTTTCTTTTTATATCTACTGTTAACGGCCTCTCAAAAGCCCAGAGGTTATCTGGATTAGCCTTAAGATAGACGAGATAATCACATACCAGAACCACTATTATCCATTAGCATATAGTTACTTAGATAGGAAATCAAACTGAATAAAGGTGTGACAAAGCTATAAGCTCTGCTGACCCTTCAACTTTTTAATACAATTTAGAAGCCATTTTGCTGTAATTTAATAAAAAAAAAACAGGTTAATAGAGCTATCAACGGTATTTAAGCAAATTATAACCCTCTAAACATCCAAAATTAATTCCACCATATTAATATTAGTGGCGCCTCCAAAACGCCCACTAACACTCAAAAACACACATTATTTCCACCATTTACAAACCTATGAGTTATGTGTCCATATCCACACCTCTGACCTCAATTAAAAATATAAAAATATTTTCATTTTATTAAGCAATTCCGATTCCATATCACCTCTGACTCGTCTTAACAAAACTATACGAAACTCATTATTACACAAAATATTGATTCAAGCACCAAAATGTAATATCAACAGAAAATATTAAACGTCTTACAGAACATAATTTGCCATAAAACCCATATTTCCACCGTATAAATATATTACATGCGGTATTTTGTCAACAGTCACAAAAAAAATAACTGATCATTAAAACATAAAGTTTACGATAATGTTCATATAACTCATAATACTTTCATTACTGAGTTGTCATAATAGGCGATGAATTCTCGAGTATATTACATTATAAAATTTGTATCAGAACTTGTTTGGTCAAGAGAGAATCATAATGACAATCGACGTAATGGAGTCCCTCTAAATATGTATATGGTTGGATGGGTGGGGTCTTAGAGTCGGCGGTTAAGCCGTATATAAATACAATATAATAATGTCTGGCAGTTTATTATGATATTAATGTTGTATTTGCTTGCAGGCCTACTAATGACGCTAGAAAAGCATCTTCGTCGTAATGAGACTTTACTTGTCATAATTTTAACATTTAGTGCATTTGTATTAGATTTCGTTTTGATAAAAAAGCAATATTTATCGAATTATTTAGAGCTAAAAGATTTTAATCGTGTTCACAAGGTTTTTAAGCTATTTAATCCATTATCTAATGCCTGACTTTGCCCACAGCTGAGCATAGACTCCCTTTTCTTGTTTTAATACCGATGATCATGTGCCAGCAGCCTTATCCAGGTCCTACCCGGGATGGCAATAATGTCGTCTGACTATCTTGCTGCCAGATTAAAGCTTATTCTCAATAAAATCGCCCCGCTCATAATCCCGCTGACATTGTAGCCCAACACAAAAGTGAAGAGGCGTTATACTCCATAGAGTGACTATAAAGATCTTGTAAAATAGCTTCCGAGGTGCGTAGGCGCAGGTCGCGTCACGAAATTAAGAAATACCAATACACACACGTTTTGTGATATCGACCACAACAAATAATTTTACCGAAGGATCAATATAATGAAATTAGAGATAACAATGATAAACATAGAGGGACTAACTTCACTCGGCTTAGAGCAAGAAAAAAATGACTTGCTACGAAATTCGTAGCAATGAGTTTCGAGTGCTACGCTTGTAGCATGACAGTACTTGCACTTTTGTTTGCTACGATTTTTTGTAGCATAATAAAATACAAATTCTTGTTTGCTACGATTTTCGTAGTGCAAAATATGTAGCCATTATTCCTGATAAGTTTCTTTGTAACTGATTCAGTTTCTTTGTAACTAGACACTATGCTTCATTATACTTACCCCTGTGAAGTGGTCTGACAGTGTTTTGTTTTGTATCTTCTGATGACCCTTGCAAAGATTTAATTTACAAATTTATCGCGCATTGCCACGACTTGTCCTACGGGACTTTTGTATCGCATGTGACACGTTTTGTTACCTTTGTCTAAATAATGGCACTTCTATTATAATTTAGACATAAAACTCTAAACAATAAAAGTAGAATTTCACTAAAGCAGTCACGAATTTTAACAATGTAGAATCGTAAAAGTGATGGCTTTTATATTGTTTTTATTTGAACAACTTCGTATAGATGTCGATTTTAAATTTATTTTATAGTGTATGTATGTTTTCTAAGTTTTATTGGTTTTGTGACATGATTAGAAAGATTTTTGGGGCAAGTTACGTCATTTTCTTTAATACAAACGAATCATCGAAGATTCTTTCCCTAGATTTTTAAATGTTCAAAATCTAGTTATTATCCATTCCAAATTAGATTGTGAATTTTATAAAGTACTCTACTTTCTTGTAATGAACAATTATGAACTTATGAACGTGAACGTCCTTTCAAAATTTCGTGGCTTAATGAATTTCGGTAATCTAAAACTGGTAAATTATTTTATCATCAGCCTTTTCAATGTTCCCATTGCTGGGACACAGGTCTCCTCTCTATGAGAGGGAATGGGCCGTAATCCAACACGCGGGCCCAGTGCGAGTTAGTCGATGTCATATGTATTCGAATTTTTGGTTCTATTACATCCTGACCTTACAGGTGATGTTCTTCAGAAAGGCCAAGTGCGCAGTACCCATAACCGGCGTGTGTGTATGACTAGATGTATGAATGTGTGTGAAGCAAAAGAAGTATGTAAGGATCGTAGCAGGTGGCGTTCTGTAGTTTCTGCCTACCCCCATGGGAAAAAGGCTTGAGTTTAAGTATGTATGTATGTATTACATCCTGGTTTCCTCTCGATGGTGGTGAAATAATTTACACAAAGTTATGCGGTATGCCTGGGTTTGAACCCACGACCTACAACTTATAAGTCGTGGCTACTAGGCCACCACTGCACTCTACTAACTAAATATTACTTACCAACGGTAAAAGTAAGTAGGTAGTATCACCAATACACCACTACGCACATCGCACAAGCTCCATTCTCTAACTTACCTGTAAACAAAAGAAAATCACAACATAAGCAACATCGAACAGACAACAAAAAATTCACCCACTTAACAAAACCAAGCATCACATCCAGACTTCACCCTTCACCCTTTGTACTTACACCCTTAATCTTCTCTCTAACGAAAGCAAAAAAACCTCGATTCAATCGCAATCGCAAAGGTAGAGACGTGTTAAAACCTTACCGGCCTTTAATTAAAGCCTGCTGGGGTAGAGGGGGGGGGACCGGAAACGACGGAGCGGCCATTTCACTCCGGCTGTCCACTTCCGGACTAACGTATGGACGAAGGTACTTCATTTCGGACTGACGGTGGGGAAAAAGAAAATCGAAGGCGTCTCGGGACAGAGGAGTGGAGTGGGTGTTCGGTTATTTTTTTTTTGTCTATCTGTGGTTGGTTGAATATAAGTATCCGATTTTCTGAAGGAGTTTCATCATTAATTACATAATTAAAAGTAAATGTAATTCAACGCACTGTATCCTCGTTATTTTTTGTTACCGTAATAATAGAAAAAACGCATTCAATATTTTTATTAATCTGCCTGAGAGGTCTAAAAAATTGTCATCAACCCTATAAAAAAATCTATGTTCAGATAAGTAATGCAATCCTGTCTAGAATCCAAAGCCTTTTATTTTGACAACTAAACAACACCCATTAGGTTACGTTAAGTTCATTAATAGCATTTTTTTTATATTTGAAGCAATTTCCTACAAAATTCTTCAGTATATGATAGAAAATGTGTTTCCACGTAAAATCTCAACATGAGGCAAAAAAAAAGCTTCAACATAAGGCACTACAAAAATCTTAAAATAACGCCACCTATTCGACTCCACAGCCTCACCGATCACTGTAATCCGATCTCACAATCGAACGTTTAATAGACTAGCATAACTTACTAGTTAATTTGAAATACGCTTCAGTACGTGAACAAAAATGTCGCACGTCTGATTTATAATCGGGTACGACTCCTTCGCTTTTAATTGTATTAATCTACTTCTCTAGTTGGACGTGGGTAAGGCGCGGTATGGATGGGGCGACTGAATTTCTAGGATTGATTTAATTTTCTGAGAAGAAGACTAATGTTCTGGTGCAGAAGCATCGTGAGAAATGATCAGGTTTTTGACAGCTGATTGACTGTTTTGTTTATCTTATCTCCGATTCCTGAATTAAGAATTTAAAGTTGATTATTAGTCAAACTCTAGTTTAGCTCAAAAACCTGTTAAACCTTGGCATAAAAATAGGGTTCTCAACTACATTCTTTAATCAGAAAACGGCAATAAATTGTTTAAGTCACTGTGTGATTCGTAGGTAGTCGTGTCCAATTGTAATATGCACAGTTCACCAAATCTACTGCTCGATCTGTAGTGTGAACGAAAACATCGTGAGGAAACCGGCATGTCCTAGAACCAAACATTTTAAGACAATTGACAACCACCACCGCGCACTGGGCCCGCGGGCCCATTCCCTCGTTCACAGAGAGGAGGCCTGTATCCCAGCAGTAGGAACATTAAAAGGCTTATGATAATGATGCTCGATCGGATCTGTTAGGGTAGCCAGGAAAGCTCATGGTTGTATTGGGCTTTACTTTACTAAGAGTTGCTTTTGGACTTGAAAACTGAGGCCATTTTCTAACTCCGCAACGTCAACTGTAGCTACTAGCTACGGAAGTAATTTAGTAATTACTTCCGTAGCCGTTAAACTTTTCAGTAGACCACTTTTCACCCTTAGCAAAAATATTGAAAAGTAGTCAATGGGAGGTTAATATCTAACAGTCTACATAGATGAATTGAATTAAAAACATTCCTACCAACCTACAACTAAACTCAACTTACAGTAACTCTCAAATCACTACCCAGTCAGACTAATCGCAAAAACGTACGACAAATCGCACCCCTCCACCGCGGTCCGGCAAGACGTGTAGGTGGTCTTGCCCATTTTTATTTCCTTTTTATCTCTTGAATTGTTAATGCGCTGCAGAGAAGGACACTCGCGTTTTATTGGTGTCCCTTAATGAATTGATTTTAGCTTGGAATCAGGAATGACTAAGTGTAAGGGGACATTTAATTTATATCTGCTCGACTCAGTATAAAGTTACGGGTGAAAATCGATTTATATTAGGTGTCTGTAGTTGTAAATGTCGTCTTTTCAACCCTAGTTGGTTGTAGTTTCAATGTGTGGAGTTTTCTTGAAACTAGTCATATCTCCGTGTCAAACCTACCTACCTAATTAAATGAAAACCGAAATCATTAAGTTTTACTTTATCTGCAATTCAACTCTTGTATTCTTTTGAAACTGGAATCTATACGTCTTAAACACAAAAAAGATAGACTAGACATTTCGTGTAATAATCGAACTGATAACCCTACTTGTTGAGAGCAGTGCTGGCCCAGTGGTAACGGCCGCGGCTTACAAGTTGTTGGTCGTGGGTTCGAACCCAGGTAGGCGCTTTACTTTGTGTAAATTATTTCATCACATCGTGGGGAAACCGGCATGTCTTAGAACCAAAGATTATAAAACATGTGACACCCACCAACACGCACTGGGCCCGCGTGGTGGATTACACGCACAACGGACCAAATCAGAGTCTAAGTGTGGAAGAGTGTGGTGGGGTCCATCTATCCTATCCCTATTTGTAAGCCTATATAAGCCTTTTCACACCTACATATGTTGAAGTCGGTCTTACTGCGTAGCGGCATACCCTTTAGAAAGGACGGTGTCTAATTTTCTGGCTTCCGAATACACGTTACACCTCGAGTATCAAAGATGAGATGATATGACAGCCGGACCAATAGCTTAACCTGGTTTCCGACGAAGGGGTCTGGGTATCTCATAAATGATCAGCCATCTACAGACCAACCACGGCAAGCGTTTCTTAAGGTTGCCCTAGTTGAACATTCTACCATACAAACGTAGTCTGGCGATTACTGCACTGTTTGACGGTGTAAGTTGAAAATAAAAATGATGTCAATTTGTCTCATCTTTATCTAGCCTTGTATGGAAACAAAAAAAAAATTAAAGTTATGAGCGTCGAAAGTTCCATGTTTCAACACTAATTTTAAATAAATATATATATATAATTTAAATAAATATAACTTTTTACTTCATTGTTAAGGTTGCCTTAACTTATTAAGGCAACCTTAACAATGAAGATCGACCCGTGTGGCTATTTAGTATCGAACTTCCTCTATATTTATTAGAACAATGTGGCAAAAAACAAAACACTCAATATATGAATTAAAATTGCGGCATAATAAGCCAATACACTCAAACACTCCACACCATGACGGAAAGCCATCATTACTCCGTCAAGCACGCTCAATAAAACTAAGTTCCAGCCATGTTCCAGCGTGTTCCAGTGAAGTGCGTAAGTTAGTTAGCACTTCCTCTTAGAACAATAGACATTTAAAAATTATAGGCTGCATACACACTACTCACTGAATGAGACGTTACGGAGCGGTGACCTGTGGGTCTTGTGTTAACAGCCTTATTTGGAGTGTGAAAAATAAAATTAGTGATTAATTTGCGTTAGGCCTAGCGCATACTCACATTTTTTTGTCGAACAACTGTTTAATTGTGTGTCAAAAATTTATAGAAATATATTGAGATCATAGAATCTGCACATACTATCGACTAGACAGTTGCTCGAAAATAAAAAAATCCAAAAAGCTGTATCGATTTGTTTTTGATTAAAAAGTTGGACAACTATTGATCAAACAAAATTTTGACCTAAATCATAAATGTTTATAAGGCAATTTAAGGCCAATACTGTGACCAAATTCGACTCTTTATTCTTGTGATTACAATCGCTATTATACTGCAGAGCATGACTAAAATTCCTAAATCGGAAAGAGTTTTTCTTCTGAAACTTAGGAGCCTAAGATACCGAATTGGCAATACATTCTCCCTCTATTAGATCATCATCGTCATTTCAGCCTAAGACGTCCACTGCTGAACATAGACCTACTCCAACCATCGCCACATTGACCGGTCCTGTGCGTCTCGCATCCAGCGGACTCCCGCCACCCTCACTAGGTATACTGTCCATCTAGTGGAAGACTTATACATGGGACTTTTACATAACTTAAAAAAAATGTTGTACTATGGGTAAGTGCACCTACGCGCAACCTTTATATAACTGGCGCAATATCTGCCTATACTAGGTACAACTTTACCTAGCCCTTCGGGCAATACAGGTGTAGGTGGTTAGAAAAGGTAGGCATACCCACAACACACCAGAAAGACCGAGCCTTCAAACTGGAAAGATATAGGAGCACCCACTATTTCCCAGTACTAAACCAAATTCCAAAAATGTCGTTCCGTTCTCAGGCACTTGCCTTAAATCATTGCAAACAAACCACAGGTAAATAAACCTAACAATAAGCACTAGTTAGTATTCGCGAACCGGTTCATCGACCTCCGGTCTAAACACCGCGGTTACTCTAATGTTATCGTAAGCGCCCATTGTGTTCTGATAAGAACTGTTAACTTATTCATAACTCAGTTTACGACCTGCAGTATTTTGACGGATTTTGTTAGTTAAGATTAGCTTGGGTGCAGGGTGCAGTGCAGGGCCTTAATCTTTTAAGGATACATTTGATTTAAAGCTTCTGTGCAAAGAACTGTTTTTATTTCTGGTTCGTCAAAATGAAAGTTAAATCATGTCCCGAATTATCACTAATCGAGTAATATCATCAAAAAGCAGTATGAAATTTTTTGGATTGGGTATGCCCAATCATCACCCCAGCCCAAAATATATAATCGGCCTCACGATAAACCTTCGTTCAGATTCTGAAGCCTTATTTTTTTTTAATCTTTGAGGTAAATTGTATCCTTAACCGACAAAGACAAGTATCACGTATGCAGGTGCAACATGCTAGCTCATCCAGAAAATACTTCAAAACTACCCACAACAAAATTTTATAAAATTAGGTCACTTTACAACAGAAAATATGATAAAAAAGCCATCTTAATAAACCTCATTTCTGCATCGAGCGTCTATCGTATAATTTCTTAACGTCGGCACTGTGTCGAGGTAATTGGATTCGATACACCCACTCTACACTCTGTAACGGATACATCTGTTGAAGAGGGGGTGTTTTCCAACTGTATTAAGCAGACACCGTGTCATTTTAGATCTAGCTAGTCTAGAAAATTATGTCGGAGTTCTCTCTTTTTGGTGTTTGTTGGTGGTTTTATTGAGGTCGTCGGTAGCTGTTAAGGAGCACGTTTTGATTTCTTGTGAGGGGATAGCTATAGCTATGAAATTATGCTGGAGGCAGTGACTTTTTTTTTGCTAACACGGGGTTAAATAACAAATAAATGTCATACGAAGTTGACCTGGTTAGCTACAAACTCAGAGTTAGTTAGGTAACCCAGGGTGGCGCAAGCGAGTCTAAGGAATATAGCTAACTAATTCAAGTTTTGTAAATATCATAATCAATAACAAAGTTTTTATATCATCCAGAATCGGTGGTATTCTAACTAGAAAATAAAATACCAAAATAACCAATTCAAATGAAATCTTAAAATTCTGAAAAAAAGATTCACCAATTGATCTACAACTCCTAGGTATAATTTATCTGACCAATCTGAATATAGAGATAGATACAGCTCATGAAAATGGATGCTGACGATAACGCATTATCGTGTAGTTCGTATCCAGTAGCACCATGATCTTTATCAATATGATGACCACTGACCACCCATCTACATAACACATGCGCCCACGCACCTCGTAGGTAGGTGACAGCGTTAACAGAACTTAATTACCAGCCAAAGTGGTAATTTAATGACCGCCGTGGTTATAGTGGTCAAATTGGTCAAACAGTCGATCGTCGCAAGCATAAAACTTAGTGGTTTATGGACGATACAAAATATTATACATGTAGGTTTGTTTTAATGGCGTTCTGATGATGTTCTTTGGTTTCGTAATGTTAAGTGGTGTGCAAGGTTTTTGAAGTATGTAATTAAATTTGATTTTTGTGATGTTTTGAAATGGATATACAAGTCTAAACTGACGATTATGAAGTTTTTGTCAAAAGTTCAAGGCAAAGTTATAATGAAAATGTTAAAATTGTTGTTCAATATTGTTTTCCTCTGAATTGTTTTAGTACTTTCAGTTTCAGTTCCTACTTTGATGCACAGGGCGTTATCCTGCTAACTAGGCTGTGTACAGTTATTTTATAAAAATGCAAAGGTACTGGCAAACAGGGAGTTACGGGTTGGTCTTTTAAAATTTCTACTTTTTCTACTTTTCTCTTCAAACGGTGAAGGCAGACATCGTGAGGAAACTAGGCATGTCCTAGAACCAAAAATTCGAAGACATGTGACATCCATCAACCCACACTGGGCATGCGTGGTGGATAAGGTCCGTCTCACAGAGATGATGCCTGTGTCCCAGCAGTGGGAACATTATAAGGCTGATAATGATGATGTTGTCCCTTTCTACGTGCTAACTGTCAAACTAAAAATGCCACACTCCCCGGCCTTTTCCCCAAAAGTCCAGACGACTTTTGAATGTTTCCCCTGGTAACAAAAAAAGGTACCTATTAAACCAGGTACTAGTTCTTATTAAAAGTTCCACAACACAACATGGTTGACTGGTTGAGAATGCCTCGCTGCATTAAATCCGCCTATGTATCACCATTGGACATGAAGTTTAAATAAATAACTAAATAAATGATTATAATCAAACACATATACGGTTAAGGCTTGTCTACATTGAGGTATCGATCAAAACCATCGTGCAAGAACATAAAAGAAGTACCTATACTATCCGAAGTCCAAAAAGACAAACAACAGAACATTAACACGTCTATTGTAGTATTAATAAACACCATTTAAACAGCGATACTTGCCACCTAGCACCTGTTAGCCACAACCTGCGTGTGCGCACGTGTCAGACACTATGACAAGTTTCACGACCCTAAACATGTCTATTTGTGTCGTAAAGAATACACTCGCGAAATTATGACACATCATTTAAGTTATTGTGTTAATTTAAAATATTTCTTATTGTATAACTTGTTTATAAAGAAAATGTGACAAATTTGAACAAGACAAGCTTGATTATGCGTGTTGTGTGACTGTGTTTTTTGTAATTTAATTGTTCTACCAGGTTGTCGCATAGGGAGGGTAATCAATTGTATGTATTATAAATTTGAGTGTAAGTATTTATATGTGCATCTCCCACATTGGGAACTCTTCCTTTTTAATGTACAATCTTTATACCGCATCTTCAAAAGTGCTATGTGGTACAGAGGTAGTAAATGTTTCGAATACTGTGTAACTAGAGTAGGAAAATATGTGCCGTATTTTCTTTTAAAGCAGGCATAGAAAATAATTAATTGGTTTGTCATGTATCTGCAGTAAAAGAGTTACCTCATTCCAGAGTAGTTAGTTTTTAAATCAAACATCTCGATTGGCTGAATCAATTTCTCCATATCACTAACTATTCTCGTACAGCTCCCCTCGGCACTACAGATAGATCACTCATGTCTTTTTAACCGACTTACCAAAAAGGAGGAGGTTCTATGTTCGACTTCTTGTATGTTTTTTTTTTTTTTTTTTTTAATGATGTTCACCGATATCTCCGTCAATTATGGATCGATTTTGAAAATTATTTTTTTGTTTGAAAGAGTGTGTTTCGAAATTGGTCCCATTTTAATTTGGTGAAGATCTGATGAAGAACTTCGGAGATATACAACAGAACTCTTCAATAAATAACGGCAAATCAATCGGAATTGCTGCAATCGCATGTCTGTTTATTGTATATACCATTTCATAACATAACATCACGCCAGTACGCACTAACGGGGTACGCAGATCTCTCATTTCACTGTTTATTTTCAAGTTTCATGTTATTCGGGTGATCTATTCTGGCGTTATAGAGTACCTTACTAAACAAGTTGCCTAGTTTAGGTAGGTACAACTAAAAAGGAAAAAATTAAAAAACCTTTTTTTTAACTATTACAAATCGCCACTACGTCGCAAGCATCAAGGTGTTCCACTTATATAGAATGTTCAAATGACAGCATCAGTCTTGCCGTCTTGTGCTACGAGGATGCCCGGTTTATCTTTCTCGGTTGTGAAGTAGCGATCTGCTTTTATATGTGCTGAACTTTAAATACATTTTGCCTAACTCTACTATAAACTGCCAAATACACTTGGCATCTCGTAGTGTTATTCTCGAAATATCACTTCAATTTGAATGGTTTCTAGATGTGAGTCAGCTATGATTTACTTTTATAGGTATTCAAGTAAGTTCGCATTAGAATAAAATGGTGATACTTGATTAACTTTGAACACATCACAGCATTGTAGATATTAGTTGTATGTTGCTGTCAATCTGTCCTATAGAGTTGTTGTACAAGAGACCCTAGACCAATTCTGTCAGAATTGCTCGATGTTTGAAAATTCGAAATTCCAAAATGTAAAGCCGCGTACAGACATAGCGAGGCATGCGCCGCTCACGCGTTGCACCGCATGCCGTTTGCTCGCAACGCACGTATTTGGCTTTGATTTGAGTTGTCGTAGCACATGCCTCAGCACGATTATGAACGTGTCACACATTGCGTTGCAAAGCATGCGATGAGCGCCGTGCGCTGCGCATGCCTCGTGATGTCTGTACGCGGCCTAAGGGAGTGATTTCGTGACATTTCGATAGCGCTTGGCAATTTTCTAGTTCAAAATTAAACTACACATTCGAAAATGTAGCTATCCCTTCCAGCTTACCTTCAGGCCATGCCCACATAAACATCAACTCTATTTTATTATTCCACAGTGTCATGTATAGTACACTGCGATGGTCCTAGACACTATGACATCGACACATGACGTGCATAGTAGGAGGCTGCTCCTTTGTCACAGTCTCGCATTTTATTAACGCCATCAAGACGCTTGTGGAGCCCTGAGTTATCTGACATGAGAGACATAAAGCGAGGTGACACTGCTAGCGAGACGTATGCAGTAGTATGACGTTGTCATTTGTCATAGAAAGAGGCTGCTCCATTGTCACGGCCTCGCATTTTATTAACGCCAGCAAGTCGCTTGGAGACCTGAGTTATCTGACATGAGAGTCATCGAGTGAGGTGCCACTGCTAGCGAGACGCATGCAGCAATGCCACAATATGTCTAAGTTATCAGACATGAACGCTGTAGAGCGAGGTGCCACTGCTAACGAGTCGTTCGATATGGAGATAGTATACTGTATAGCAGTATGACTGAGACATGTGTCATGAAGGCCCCTTGTTACAACCACACATTTTATTAAAACCATCAAGTTGCTTGTGCGACGTCTAAGTTATCTGACATGAGGAGCTGTAGGGCGAGGAGCCTTTGCTAGCGAGGCGTGGGACATGAAGATAGTTTACTATACAGCAGTATGACCAAGATATGAGACATGGAGGCTAATCCTTTGTCACAGTCTCACATTTTATTAAAGCCATCAAGTCGCTTGTGCGACATCTGAGTTATCTGACATGAGAGCTATAGGACGAGGTGCCACTGCTAGCGTTACACATCGCTTGTGAAGCATTGAATTATCTTACTTAATATCGGATCGATTGTGGTTCCAGTGTCTAGATGTTTAAAATCATTGTAAAGATTAAAAGACAGAACATTCTCTGTTTTCAGATGACAATTAATTATACTTTTTTGAGTATTTTTTTCTACTATTAAAATTTCGTTTTAAACAGGGCAGGTTCCATAAATTCAGCTAGCTACTAGTACAAGAAATACCTAAGCATAACTTAAATGGGATTGCCAAATTCAGCATTAATACATCTCTGTTGGTAATTGTACCCAACACTTCGGGCAGCCCCGGAGTGCGCCGTCTATGCTGCACACCCATCTGCATGGCCCACACGGCATCGGTGTGTGTTAACACGGCTTCCTGAAATCTTATATGTTTGTCCTAGAGTGTATATTTGTAACGAAACGGCATTAAAACCATCACCTATTATAAACAGTCCACTTATTTCGTCCAAGAGCTAACAATCACTGTATATTATTCGTTTTTCCGTTTACACGCTATTTCCACTTCCCGCTAACCGCTCACAATCAGACCAAATCCCTGACATCTTGTACCTGAACCGTGGGTGTAACGCATTCGTTTTCTTTACACGCTTTCAAAGGGTTTTGATTTTATAATACTGGAAGGGCCTAATATTGTAGTTAGGCCCATTCTGAACCCTGACGTGGTTTATTGCTGAAAATACAAACGGATTGATATGGGAGGCTTCAATACAATGTACGTTGATTTTTGTTTTTATATAGTATTTGAACGGACTCCTGCGTGGTACGTTTTATGGACGCGTTTCCTTAAACGATACTTTGAGAGTATTTATTGGTGTTATTGGTCCATGAATAAAAGCTCTTATTGGAATTTACATGACTTTCGATCAATGGTCCAGGTTTCTAGTGAAGAATAGATCATTCTATACTAGTTTTCTTGTTAATTGGCGGGTTTATTTGTTGAATTTGCTTAAAGTTTAGTAATTATTATGGTTTTTAAGTAATTATAAATGATAATTGGCTTTATTTGATCTACCAGCCCACAAAATCAGTGTTATATCATCACTCCCTCGGCCAATTTAAGACTTCCTTGTATCGGGGAAGATTAATAAAGCTTACTGGCCACGCGCTCCAGTGGCCGAACTGGAAAACTCTAAATAGACTCCGCACTCGGTTCAGCCACAGCAAAAACTACCTCCATAGGTGAGGGTTCTTGGATGGCTCTAGTCTGCAGTGCTTGTGCGGCATCTCTCCGCAGACCATAGCCCAAGTCTCGAAGTCAGCATGTCCTGTCACCTGTTCATGCGACTTATGACTGCGTCACCGAATGGTCTTACCATAGCAGAATTCTGACCCATATATATTTTTTTTTTTTCAATTTGCCTTCGACACACGAAGAATAAAGTTACAACCAAGATTTAAAGCTACTTCTACTGGCCACTGTGACAGGATGTAAGCTTCAGATCAACGCCCTTTAAACCTAGTTAACAATTTAGTCATCCAACAAAATGACAATTAACCAGCCGTTGGATACAGCACCAACAAATTGAAATACATCACGTCTCCTTAACTTGAAGTTATGGCTGAAAAAGTGGCGCGAAAGCTGCGCGGGCGCGTGGGCGGGGCGACGCATAAACTTGTCGCGGTCTCGCTCTAGCGCACAATGCGGCACCTCAGCGGAATTTATTGTCTCTCGTCGCATTATGCGCTAGTGCAGGTTGCGACGACTGCTTGTGTTCGCAAGTCCTCTAAGGTATTTGATGAGTTAACTGGGGATGGTTGAATGGCTTTTTGTATTGGAAGTTAAGTACCTATGTATTTGTTGAGGAGGTTATGTATGGTTTCTTATGGGAAATATGCGGTAATTTAATGATGAATTGGAATCCTAAGTATGTGTTAGTCAATAAGAGCCGATTTCTGAATTTGAATTAAGAATGTGACAAACCCTACTTAAATAGAAAATTTTGCGAAAGTGAAAAGTTTTCAGGCTTAAGTAGTTTAACAAATTTTCAACATTAAATGCTTAATTCAGAAATCATGGGTAATTTGATAAACAGAGCCTAACTGGTTAATCTGTCAAGCTGTTTTCTAAAACTCTTATTTAAAATATATCTGATAACAACTTGCCTAAAAAGCTCTTATACTCAATCGACCTTCATACATTTGTCTACAGGCTACCACATCGCCCTAGCAACGCAAGCAAAACCGTGAACAAAACAAAGTTTCTACCTAATAAAAATCAGCACGCACAAAATCACACCAACTTAGAAAACATTCCGTAAGCACGGAAGTCAGCAACACAATGAGACCGGAGTACGCATTATTGCAGAACCGAACACAACTCAAGACCTCACTCATACATCTCGGCTGAATAGGAGTATTAATGCTCCTTATTTGTGAGCCAGCCGCACTTAACTAGAGGTTATCAAGATCTAGAAATTGTTGGAGAAACCTACCTGTTATTTGTGGAAGGTAGAATGCCGATGACGTGTGCTGTGAGGAAACTGTGAGTCAGTGGAACGATTGAGAGGACATTGACAGTAAATGACGCGGAAAAGAACTGCGGCAGGTCTTGTAATGTGGGGGGAGATTTATGTATTTAGACCTAATGCACAATGCACGCTTGGGGAAGGCCTATTTACAGTAGTGGACGTTTTTGGCTGAACTGTTTATGATGATGAATGCACAATGGTACAAAGGTGGACTTAAAATCTTAGGCTTTCTCTACTAGTCAACCAAGGGTGAAGGGTGAAGATTTATGGGGAAGCAAAAGGTATGGAAATGGTCTCTTGTTAAGATAATTATGTTGAGGTAGTTAAGGATTCTTTATTATCTACGTAATTCTATTTAGTTAATTCTATTCCATTTAGATGGATATTTATACGAATGGAGATGGTTCGATATCGTCCCTTATTGGGATTACTGACTCCCGGTAATTTGCTTTTTGAATCTGCCGAAATAAGCTTTCTTAAAAGCTTTTATCCAAAGCATCTTAAATTTTTCTGTTTATATTTTGAGAATTTAGACCATTTAGACTATTCTAAATCTTAATTAGCAAATTATCTATGCCAGAATTAGAAAACTAGAATCCTGTTCCATAATCTAGAATGTCACACGTGTAACGCCTATTTTTACAATAAATCTGTCTCCATATGAAGATATTAGACATAATCTGATGGAGACACATTATTATATTGCTAATGGTATTAATTGCATTAAATTAAGATAAAATAGCAACTTTTAGAAGTATTAATTGTTAAAGTATTCTAATGAGTGGAAGTTGACCTTTAATTAATTATTTAACCTGTTATTTTACCTTGTGGATCAATCATTAGATTCGAATAAATATAGTTTTAATGATAAAAAAAATCTTAATTTTTATTTCGTCACTTGTTATTACAATTTTTGGACAGGATGTCACATGTTTCGATTTCACAGTCTATTAATTTCGATAAGATTTGAAACTTCGTAAGAAGTTGTAATATAAAAAAAATTACTTATCCTTATGAAATCAGAAGAAACTGCAATTTTCATCAAATAATACCGTTTACAAAACCAATAATTATGCAATTTTCGGTGTGTTGTGGGCCGAATTTGGTTATTTTTCGTTATAGTCTGTAACGTTTTCAGGGAAAGAAAATATGGAAAAAGTGACCGTATTATTTGGTACTTTTCTCCATGGGTTTTTTGTGATAACTATGTGGCCAACACATCTCCAGTCGGATCAGCTAGTTCCTTAATCAATCAAAAGTGATGCTGGAACAACTAAGACTTCCATCTTCAGACTAAAAGATCGATATTACCACAAACATACACCCAGAATTTCAAATAAAAACCAATCAGAGCCCCATCTCTGTGTAACGAGTCGTTGATCGAAGACAATGGCGTCTTTTATGCTAAGATTGGGCGCTGAATGGACCAGCAACCGTCCGGACGGCCGACGGACGATCCGCCCTAGATTACTTTGTAACCGCTGATTAAACTGGAATCAAGCGTTTTGATGGAGTCCGACCTTTTTTGAATTAAATGCAGAGAAAAGTGTGAGAATAATGAGTGTTTATTTTTGGGGTTCTGCACGATATAAGATTTTCTAATTCTTATAAATAGATATCATAATGAATCTGTAGAAAAGGCTTAATTAATGTATTGTGAATCAATCTTTCTGTTTGCAACGAATGAAGAATTGAGATCGATTTTGACAGAGTATCCTACCCAGACTTGAGACTCTAGCTAGACTAACTGAATTTGTATTGAGTATTTATCAACAATACCGATAACCACTTGAAATTTCGGTAAAGCAAGTCAATACAATGCAATTGGTATACAATATGGAATTTTTGCTAACCATTTTTGTTGAAGAAATTCGCAAGAGAACCAAGGTTACATAGCTCGAAGAATTTCCAATCTTATGTGGCAGTGGGCAGGGCACATTGCTCGGAGAACTGATGGCCGATGGGGCCGAAAAGTTCTGAAGTGGCGACCGAAAACCGGCAGATGTTGCGTTGGAAAGCCTCCTCCAGGCCCTCCCTAGGTGGATCGATGACCTGATGAAGGTTGCGAGGATCCGCTGAACGCGAGAGGCCGACCAGTCACTGTGGCGACGCTTGGGGGAGGCCTATGTTCAGTAAAGTACGTATTTCGGCTGAAATGACGATGATGATGAACTCGCTGATAGAACTTCACTTTTACTACGCCCTCTGGTCTTAATAAGCTGAAATTAGATTACTCAGACTGCCACTTAAGTTGCTTACAAAGAAAATCTTAAGAAGACATATCATACGGGCCGACTACCATATGTCATATCCTATAATCACTTCTCAAACTACCTAGGAAGACCGACCAAAAAAAAAACCCAAACGCATAGTCGGTAATTGAAATCGGTAAAGTATAGTGGTGTGCGCTGGTAAATCACGCGGGTAATCGGTAAACCGGTAAGTCGGGCGGTAATTAACGATAAGGCGCACCTCTCGTGTCCGAGTAATGGACAACGCTCGCTTGTACCGGTAATAAGGGAGGCAGGGTGCTTCGCGGTAAGGTCGGGTACATACTGGTGGAGTTGGACATAGGGAGCGATGAGAAGAAAATTTTGACAGAAATTAATGATTTGGTATTAGAAGTGAAAATTAACATTAATTGTATCGTAATGTGATTTAATCAAATATCAAATATTTTTAATGCCATAAAGATAAAGAGATCACAACGATCACAGCTAAGTAAAAATACGTGTAATAAGTGTGATTTTTTAGCTAATTCCGGACTGACATTATCTTAGATGTTGAATGTTCTGACATTATCAGGTACAAAATTATAATAATAATTTATTTGGCAAAAAACATTTTTTACAAATCTAATGTTCATGAAACTCTGGTACCCGTGGTAGTTGATGAGAACCTGTGGTACAGGTCATCAAAATTATGTGGTAACTGTAAGGTTCTTTAATAAAAGGAATTAATAATAAAATAAACGTTTAATATTTTTATATGACATATCATTGCTATCAAGATAAATTTTTATACTGAAAATAAGGAGTTGATTAAAAAAGATTAAAATGTTGAAACATACAAACATTAATATCCTGATTTATTTAATTTATAGTCAAATTAGAAAACTACCGCTTCCCTAATTCGGCTATAACTCAAATAAATTAAGAATAATTAAACGGCAATTAAATTTCGTATTTGGCAAATTAAATTGTGTGGGTGTTATTTGACAAGTCTCTTAGAAATAAAATGTTTAAAACTTATAATTGATTGTCACTAAAACGCGTGAATAGAAGAGTTGGATGCGAGAGGCCCAATACTGGGCAAAACTGAGTGCAATGGAGAAGATGTGGTGTCCTAAACGAAGTATACTAAAAGAAGAGAGATAATATGTCTGAAAAAAGATCAACTTCAAAAGTCGGTTTTTCCATCCGAACTTTACAAGCCCAGTGTACACGCAGCCCAATAAAATAATAGCAACTTTTATCGATGCGCGTACGCACCGAGCTCCTAAGATCGTTTACCCGCTATAAATTATATCGCGAAATTGTCGATAATCATCTACCAGCGTCGGCCGATTTCATTATACTGTCCTGTACTTATTAGCGATAGCGTCGTGCGGTGTGCTCAGGGCCTTATGTTTTAGATCGGCGAGTTACTCTGTTTAATATGTCGAAAGTTTGGTTTTGTTTATTGGTGGAGATTAAGAGGGGACTCTAGTGAGACTTTCTCCATACAAACACATTCTGCTGTTTTCTTCGTGGATAATGCCTCTAGAGCAATGATTTTTTTCCATAAAATCTAGGTCTAATTAATACGTGCCTGTATCATTTCCTTTTTTCCAAAACATAATCACAAAAAGAAATATGACAATCCAAAAATCCGAAAAAAATGCCCGGTTTTACCGCCATGTTCAGAAGACTTTCAGACAAAATTTATAAGTTTTTAACAAAAAAGGAAATGATAGGAGCATAGATATACTTTTTTTCTAAATTTTGATATAAGAATTTTTTAGATCAGACCAGTTTTCATGAAGAAAACAGCAGAATACGAAACGTCTTTTAGTCAAAGTTTAGAATTAGAATTGATGTTAAGAATTTGCCAGAAAATCTGTCAGACTTTGGCATTAAAGTAGGATTTGACACGTTCTTAGTTCCATTAATTCTGAACTGGCCCTAAAAAATATTTGCTTATTAACTATAACTTCAGGTATTCAAGGTTCAAACAACAGCATCTATCATCGGATAGCATAATAAAGGTACCTCTCAACATTCTACCATTCGAATCGCTAAAATTTGGTAGAGTGCAAAAAGTGCATCAACGATCTTTGAAAGGAAACCCTGTAAATAACTACAACACTTTTGCAGATTTTACTACTAAATGCAGTAACACTGCAATGCCAATCATATAAATCACATTGGTACCTAATCATTCATGATTGACATTCACAACGACAGGACCCGTCATACCTCACACTGAGCTTTATACGATTCGTGAAATGCTAAACTCGGCCGCAGTACTAGCTTCATATTTCCCATGAATTTAGAAGCCAATTTAGATTCTCATACGCTACTTGGTGTGACACAATCTTTTTCTCATTTGTCTTGAGGATTACAAAGTGCATGTTAGGTATTACATACTAGCTTCTCTCTGTGACTTTATATAATTATAATATATAATTACTTGATCAAATGACCTAATCCAGGGCATGGTCTACCCGTGTGCCAAGTTTTATCCATATCCATTCAGACGTTAAGACGTAGAAAGCTACTTAACAGAGTTACTTTCGCATTTAAATAAAATTATGTAGGGTATAAATTTTAATATGAATGGAAGTTTTAGAATCTAAGAAAATTACATTATCCTATATACTTCTACATTGATTCAGGGTTGAGGTTTTCCTTTTAAGATCTGAAAAGCACTGTAGGTCCTTTTTCAATCAGAACTTTACCTTACGAAACTCACTTTCAAAACTTTCATCTCATGATCATATAAGTGAAAAGACGTCCACAGCTGGACATAGGTCTCCCCTAAGCGTCAAAACTTTTGTTCTCTCTTGATTTCAATGCTGAAAAACATTTTCCAAATGACTTCTTTACATCACCCACATGGACGCAACAAAAACTGTCAACCCTCAAACGTGTGCGAGCAACAAGTCGCTCTACAGGTGCCGCAGACGCCCGCGCCCCCGTCTTATTAACCCGCAGTAATCACACGAGACAAGCCTGCCGAGATAGATTGATTGGCCCGTCTTAGCTGGAGTACTTTGATGTCTTTAACGCGTTGGTGGCGGGAGAAGGGTTGGGTTTGACGAGAGATTGGTTGGGGCATTTGTTAGGAAAAATGTGTTAAATGTTGTATTTTGTAAAAAAGTATTCTTGATTTTGTCATAAACTGATAAAAGACACAATTGTGCCGTCTTATTAACCCACAGTAATCATACGGGAAAAGCCTGCCGAGATAGATTGATTGGCCCGTCTTAGCTGGAGCACTTTGATGTCTTAAACGCGTTGGTGACAGGAGAGGGTTAGGTTTGTCGCGAGTGGTGGGGGAGATATATGATAATTGGCTTCATAAGAAGGCTTAAAATCACCCAAATAGCAATGGAGAGAGCTATGCTCGGAGTTTCTTTGCGTGATCGCATCAGAAATGAAGACGTCCGTAAGAGAACCAAGGTTACCGACATAGCCCGAAGAAATACCAAACTTAAGCGGCAGTGGGCAGGGCACATTGCTCGCAGAAAGGATGGCCGTTGGGGCCGAAAAGTTCTGGAATTACAACCGCGAACCGGAAGACGTTGCGTTGGAAAACTTCCCATTAGGTGGAGCGACGACCTGGTCAAGGCTGCGGGAGTCCGGGAAATGTGGTGATGCTTGGGGGAGGCCTATGTCCAGCAGTGAACGTCTCTTGGCTGAAATGATGATGATGATTTGTGAATTTGATACGAAAAATGTTTTAAATTGATGTAGTAAGTTGTATGTGCACTGTTGATTTTGTAATAAAAACTGAGGAATAAAAACCTGAAATTATGCCGAGTATGTTAGATGTAAGGTTCAACTGTTCATGGGGTGGCAGAAAACGGTTGATTCATCAAATAGCGTGAGGAAACCTGCATTTAATTTATAAAATAAAAACTTTAATTTATTTTATAACTTACACGGTAATCGACATTATGTATAAACTTTCGTTGAAACCGAGTTTTTTATTAAATGTCTAGGGAATAAAGCAATTTTATAATTTATCATTGACACCTTGCCTCAGAAAGTCAGAACCAAATAAATACATTTATTCAAGATGATAAAACTTTCTTTCTGTGCTGAAATACCGATTCCAGAAAGCCCTAATTACAGCACATTTATAATAAACCAATCAGCGCCCACCTGTCAATAACAACACAGGGATACTTCAATACACGCTAATTCGGCCCCGGCATTGCAATCATGCGCAGTTCGGCCGATTTACAACGACTAATGGCGACCGGCGCGGGCGCAGAACAAACCGCGTCTGTCATTACCGACTATTACGCGAAATCGAAAATTTTACTCAAGTAAATTGGCAGTATGATACAAAATTGACAATTGAGAATTAATTAATTTATGTTGAAGAAGAAATAACGTTTATTTTGGAGTTATATTCTTCACTTATACAGCAGCTAATTTAACATAAGTAGATGGTGAAATTATGACTGTCTTATCAATTTGGATACTAAAAGCATTATACCAGTCCACTTTTAGTAGTAATATTAAACATTTTTAAGTATGTTGTTAAGACGATTTTTTTTTAAATTTTCAAGGCTATAATTTTTTCGATATAAATATTACAAGAAGCAATATCTTTCTGCTGATTTAGTTCGTTTAAAAAATACCAATAGTCTTCAAAACTACTCTTGTTTAAAATGACTAACGACTTTTAAAACGCCATAAAATATGAGCAGATTCAAATAACATAATATCATCATGCCCGTGTTCCCCGAAGGGTTAGGCACAAATACACTTACAGTACATACACATTTCATCAGTTATGTTTAATAGCCTTCTACCACTTCAGTGCCATAAAACGGTTACTTTCTAAAGCATACTCCTTAGTAACGGCTAAGTTAAAAGGATAGAAAAAAAAATTGATTAAGGTACATTCTTTGTGAAACATGGTTTTTTCGTGTAACTATTAGTTTTGCTTTAAAAAAATAATTAATAACACGATATTCTTTCGCTTATTTTGGATACTCCTCCAAAACGACTTCATCATCTGCCTAGTCTTTTCCCAATTATGTTGGGGTCGGCTTCCAGTCTTACCGGATTCAGCTGAGTACCAGTGTTTTACATGGAGCGACTGCCTATCTGACCTCCACAACCCAGTAACTGGGTAACACGATACCCCTTGGCAAGACTGGTGTCAGATCTCAAGCTTCTGACTACCCGTAACGACTGTCAAAGATCTTTAAATGACAGCCGGGACCAACGGCTTAACGTGCTTTCCGAGGCACGGAGGAAACTCGGTATATTGAAAATGGTCACCCATCCACGGACCGACCTCGTCAAGCATTGCTTAACCTTGAAGATCGACCCGTGCGGCTGTTATTATTTAGCCACGAGCTCCTTCCGTCCTCCAAAACGACTGGGATGTTTAAAAATATTTTTACACGGAAAAATTTATGGCTAGAATTTCTGCATAACTGAAATAGCATATGTAAATCAAAGAATATTTTGCAAACAAAACTGTCCAAAAGGAGGTTCAATATTGATATTCTGGATCCAAGCGTGCGCACGGCCAGTACTTTGTTAACATTGGGGAATACAAGCAATAGAAAAGAAGGCGAGCCAATTGTATAACTGAGACTCGGCATTGAGACGGGCTTCTACTAAGACATCTCAGATGGTAAAACCCAATATCACTTTGTCCGTCCCGGGAATCGAACCTGGAACCTCACGTTCAGCAATAGCACTTGCGATCAACAAGTTGAAATAATTCACTCAATTAACAAAACTTATCTTCACCAATACCCACAGGCACAACAAACATGGTGTAATAAAACAAACTGTTATTCCTGTCAACGAATTAAACTGTCAATTTATCACAGCAACAGGTGAAGCCGGGGCGCGGGGCGTGTCGTGTTATAGATCAAAATGGCGAATATCGAAATGTCTTTGCGCGTACGCAGTCGTAGTGAGTTATTCGTTCGTGATAGTTCACGAGGCGATGGCGATACGATATTTATCTGATATCAGGATGACGGCGATTTATTTCTCTTCCTATTGTTTATTGGAGATTAGTTTTGTATAAATAGGACATTTGGAACGCGTAGCGTAAACGGTGAATGTTGCTTTCCTTGGTTTACTGGGTGCTATGATTTCATTCGAATGTCAGGGTAGCAAACAAGTTAAGTCTTAGAGCAACCATGGTGTAGCATCAAGATTGTTATACAGTACATTGGAGGTCATTCCCCTTATGTAACGAGCCAAACTCAGTTCATTACTGACAGAAACACAGTTGGGCACTACTGACTGACATTACTTTTTAACTGCCAGATTCCTAGACCATCGAAAAGTGCCTAAAAGACTTTAATTATTTAGTGATCTTAGGGAAAAGGTGAAAATTAAAACAGTTCACACGAATTTACACTTCATCACTTTAAAACTGGCTCAGTCTCACATACAAAGCCTGTTTCCAACTGCGATAATAATACTACAATAGTGATACATTCTCGGGCACAGTGACACTGGGAGACACCTGTACAGGGTCGGCAGGACTGGTCACGACTCACCTGTACCTGTACCTATAGGTGCTTAATGTACTGAGTTACGGGCTTTGTCGAGCTGTGATTGATGCAGACGTGAAGTAAAGTTGGGGCCTTATGATGGTGGCTGATGATAAGTTTGGGCAGTTGTTAGGAAACTATATAGAAAGAAAAATAAATAGTTTATTCCACACAAGCAAAACGCACAGCAATTTTTTTTTTTAAAAAGGTTGCGCACCCACGATACAGGAAGAAATTCCTAGTGTGGGACTAGGAATTTCTTCCTGTATCGTGGGTGCGTTTACAAACATATAAACTCACATACACAAACACCCAGAGCCGGAACAACTATCTGTAGGTCATACAAATATTTGTTCCGTGCGGGAATCGAACCCGCGACACGCAGCGCAGCAGTCAATCGCTCAACCACTGCGCCAACCGTGCGCCAGGCTATGTCTCATGAATCGTGCTGCTTTTTATGGTAACCTTCCTTCAAGGGAAGAGAGCATTGGTGCTGTAGAAGAGACAGAACAGTTTAATAAAACAGTACTAGACACTGTTGTGAATGTGGACAAACTGATACCAAGGAACAAAAACCAAATACACAAGTTTTACTACCTCATGGTCTCAAGCGCTACTATTGAGCATGAGGTCCTGAGGCTGTAGATAAGTGGCATTCGATTTTTAATGAAGCCAATACTCAAAATGTAAGGGATTGATCACGTGATTTTCGGAGAAAACGGGTGTGAAGTTATATTATTTTATAAATTGTCCAGCACACAAACCTTCCAGATCAATCTGCCACCAGACCTCACGACAAACCAACCAGCTTTTTCCAAACAACTCCCGCCTTTTAAACATTCTTAATACAAAACTACGTAATACATTACGAGGGACACAATGACATTAAGTATCGTTAGTTGTCGAGGCCGTGGGCCCAGTCACGAGTACCATGTACTGTGCTGATGTACTGACAACGACGTGTCGACAAGATGGATGCTGGCGGCAGATAGGTGCCTGTAATTGAGATATTTTGATGGTGCATGTGGAAGGGGTGCCGAGGAGTGATTGTTTCTGGAAGGTTTTGATGGGCAGGTGTTGTGTACAGGTGCTTTTGATGGGCAAGGCCTGTAAGTATGGCATAGCAAACTAAAGTACTAATTATTCATTGTTAGGGAAAAGTTTTATATTTTTTTATTAAGACCTAATGAGAAAAAAACGGCGATGGAGATAATCTGATAGAATGTGCGATTGATTCTGAATACCAAGTCGCTATTGGAGCTTATTAATTCCTAATGGTTATTAAAATATTACTTTTGCTATATTATAGAAGTCAAAGGATACTACCATAATATCGTAAATCTCTCAACAAATACGTTAAAAAAAAGAAAGTAATAAAACTAAAACAGTAAATCACTCACGAATTTATCCGAGCGATGACTTCTATATTATCAATTCAAAAATGTCACTCCTAGGTGTGTACCAGTTTTAAAAACATAAATGCCGATGCAATGCGTCAGGACTTTATAAAAGGAAATGTCGTTGAAAAACCCACACTATCATAAAGTGAGTAAGGTTGGCAGTAGGCAGCCCTAACTGTCACACTGAACCAGGACGAATAAGGTAAAGGACAAACAAAATACTAAATCTTTGACTAATACGTACTATATTACTGTTGTACTAGGTGATAGTTAAGTACTTGAAACTTACCCAGTTACCTATTATATTCTCATGAGAGATTATCGGATGGCCGTGAAACCGTACCATACAGGAAACACCTTTTCCGTTTGTAGGATTAGAAAGGTAGAAGAGCAGTAACAAAACCAAGTAAAGGAAAATACCAAAGAAGTAGACAATATTGTCAAAATAATTGAAGTCGCTACTGCAGAAGCTTTCATAACGGCTACCCTAGAATTAGAAACTACTAAACTGCACACAACTCGTCTAAAGCTTAACAACAGTTGCAGGATTGGCGCTAAAACAACAGACGACAAATTGATAATTGACATCAATCCATACCAGCCTGTTACTGTCCCACTGCTGGGCAAAAGCCTCTTCCCATACAGAAAAGGCACGAGCATTAATCAAAACGCTTGCTCAGAGCGGGTTTGGCGATTTCAAACAGACAATAACTATATCCATCCATATTTATCCATATTTCGTTTATTTAATCATTGTACATAGTTTTTACATTTTATATAAAATAAAAAAACATTTAAAAATATAAAAATTAGTAGCCCACCGGTATCGGGAACAAGGTCCAAGCTACCGGTGGTTAGGGCTGCTGAGAGAGGAACCTCCTAACGATACGCGCCGTGTCCAGGAGTACTGCTTTCTGGATCACGCCCTTGATCCAGCTGCCCAACGAGAGCCTCCTCAGATGTTCATCGAGACTCTTAGCTATTATGCCATTGGCCATCACGACTATCGGCACAATGACTGCTGTATTCACATCCCACATGTCGACAACCTCGCGAGCTATCAAGATACTTGCTTTTCTTATCTCTCTCAGCCTTCACGAGGTTCTCGTCATGGGGGACCGCTATATCAATAATCATTGCGCGACGCTCTAATCGGTCTATCACCACTATGTCAGGCTTATTGGCAACAATAGTCCTGTCAGTGATGATAGACCGATCCCAATACAACGTGACATTGCCATTTTCGAGAACTGGGTCGGGCACATACTTATAGTAAGGCACTTCCGATTCCACAAGATTGTATTTAAGAGCAAGTTGCTGGTGGATAATCCTGGCTACAAGGTTGTGTCTATGCAAATAGTCTCCGTTAGCCAGACTAGAACAACCGGAAATAATGTGTCGTTATCCATATTATTATTAAACTAATTAGTCTGTCTGTTACGTTTTCACGCATAAAACACTGAACCGATTTAAATGAAGTTTGGTATGGATATAGTATTAGACACTGGCAAGGACATAGGATTGTTTTTAACCGAGTAATCATCCTCAAGGGGGTGGAAGTTTGTATGGTGAAACAATAATTTCCCCACATCTAAAATATTATTGCGCAATATTGAGGAGAAAAATAGGCTATTCGAAGAACTAATGCTACACAGATGAAGTCGCGGGAAAAAGCTAGTAAATATATGAATTCCAGGTCAATCCAATAAATTAACTTTTCTCGTAACACTACAATTCTGTCCACAATGGCCTTTAGTTCCATAAATACACCTAAAGCTCTCGATCAATGCAGACTTAAAAATACCGCATCTATTGTTTTGCCTATAAATGTCACCAACAATTTAGGTCAATTTTCATTTTGTAGCACCTTCAGGTAACGTAGCTTCTCCATCGATGGTTTATGAGCCGTCAAAGCCTATGACATGGGAGACCATGACAAAACCATAAGAGCCACGTTAGACTACACGGCTCTAGCGGTAAACACTATTGAAGGGTCCCGACATCTTGGCGAGATGTTATTGATAGAATTTATCAGCGATCGAGTTCGGTGCTTGGTGTGAGGTATGCGCGATAGCGGGTTGGACAAGAGCAGGGTGCATAATTCTATTAAAAAGAAGAACGGATATTTTCAATGGCAACAAAAGTTTATGGTGGCCAGTAATCAAAAAAAGCAACGGAGGCTCTCTCTACGCTTGTGTCTCATAAAACCGGTAGAAGCCTAATCATAAACCAAAATAAGTATTAAAGTACTGGAAAGTGCTTGGTATTTTGCATGCAAAAAAATCTCTTCTTTTTAACCAATTATGTAATGGCGAGCTTAACCCACAATTTAAAAGGGTTTTAACAGTGAAATTACAATGATTAGTTTTAAGATCGAAGCACCCTTTTAAGTTTCAACCGGTATTCGGTAGTCAAGATGAATGCTGAAATGTCAAGATGAAAGATTAAAGTTGAGACAAAAGCAACACTAAAAAGGGAACAAAAAGTCTCTTTAAACCACCGAAGAATACATACAGCTAAAACAAGAGCGATTTAGATACCGCTTCTCACTTGCGCTATTGACACAAAGTTGAGCTGAACGTCGGGCGTCAAGGCGCGTTACAGTCATGCTGTAAGCGAGTGTACCTGCGACTTCAAGACTGAAGCCGGAGTCTGTTCCTCCTCATTTGGTACCGTCGCGTCTAAACTGCTAATCCTTGAGGTTTCTTCGGCTTTGAGTTTAGTCTCGAAGGTGTTGTGACGTTGAGGTGGATAGGTTTTAGCAACTTTATACTCAGACAATCTATGTTTCAGCTGACTATGGCTGAATTGAGAATTTGTAGTTGAGAACGTGTCAAATCAAACCCTACCGCTGTGCTAATGTTAAACAAGTTTTAAGACTAAAGAAGTGTAGAGGGACGAGGTTTATACACCCACTACAGTAGAATTTAAAAATACTTAACTTCAAGTTGTTAATTCAGAAACAAGTGGTTATTCTTCTAGTGATCTTCAATAATGGGAGCTTAGAATTATTGTTTTCCAAGAAAAACGTACTGTTTGAAAATGCTAGTTCTTAAAATTTTATTATTTAATGACAATTTATAACCGAAAACCAGTAGTTGCGCAATCAATGACGATTAGCAAAGTGTCGCACAACTAATTAATAGCCTTGCCTTTTTATTAATGAAACAAGAAATATTATCCAAATTATGTATCAACACGATAGGAAATAATAACTTGTTAATAAATCGTGTGTATGTAGGTATGACGGCATGAGAACGGCACAGTTAGCGCCACCTGTCGGCCGACGCGTGAGTTACGGCGCGACACCCCGCCACTGTTAGGACACCTAAATTAGGTAAGTACTTTATCTACGTGTGAGTACTTAAGTGAAAGTGTTTATTGTGACTGTAATCGTGTACTAAGAAATACTTAAGTATGCACAATTTTTTTTTTTCATTTTTCTAAAACAGTTTTCCACAATCAGAAGTATGAGAAGGACAGAGCAGGAGAAGATTGTTAGATGAACGCAGATTCCTAGCGTGTGAAGAACATAGGTATTGAAAGTGAGATGAGTGAGATACGAGATAAGAAGGAGGTGTGGGAGAGTTGAGTTGTGGGTGTGGGTAACAGGAGGATTTCACTACGAAAGTGACAAATTTTCATGAAATGCGATGTGTGAATGTGGTTTGATAAACTTTGAATTATGGAGGAAGTAGGACTTTCCACCCTGATCCGCATACCTTAATAGGGACATAGCATACTTTATTCATCCCATGTAATTTAAAACTACAGGTAAATAAACGCAAACAAACCCACAGTAAAACTAGACTATTTAACACAATCAATCCCTCTCACTCAGCCAAAGTTATAGCCTAACCCACTCTTATCGGCTCACACGATATAAATAAAGACTTATGTAAACACTAAAAATAAAGCGCTCAATAATTAAGTTCCAGATCAGCGCCCGCCGATCAATCTGGCAAAATAGCAGGCCACTGGCATCAATCTGGCAGAAATGGCAGGGGTGGTAGGGGATTGGCATCCGTCTCTTTGGTGGCTAATCTATGAGTGTGATGACTGGACGCGGCAGTGAAGGACTGTTATGTGAAGGGTTCGAATAGGGGGATGGCAGTCTAATTGTGAAACGCAATCGGATTCGCTATCAATGGACAATTGGGCAATTTTCATAGTATTGAATGACGGATCATTGAATGTTTTTCGTGTGATTTCATCGGCGTATCAATACGATGTCGATTTCATGGGAACTGTGCGTCTTGATATAGGACTTATATAATAAACTAGACAAACGTTAATGTCTTAATAATCTGAACTAATCTCTCTATTGGTTACCATCAAATGAGAATGTCTGACAGATTGAGTTAGCAGATGTAAAAAGAACAGCTTATCTTAAATGTATAAGATAAATTTAAGGAATTGGATATGGTAATATGGATGACACTTAAAAATGGAAACAATCTCTTCTACTAGAGAAGTTGTCTGCCCATAAACAGTAAGTCTATGTAGATGATTTTATTATCCTCGTATCTGTCTCCAGTGAGACATTTCCGTACAGTACCTGTGCCTACATAGAGTAATATTATTTTAGCACCAATTGTCGACATAACATTCGATCTCCGCGACATCTATTACGAATAAAAGGAGCATCACCCACTCAGGCTATCAACATCTCTATATCACAGATACCGTATAAAGATAAGCCTCATTCTGTATTTATTCTACTGTCCGTCTGTACATCGCCATCTCCGAAACGGTAACTCACGTCGCCAATAACAATTTATATCGATACCGAACGGTTATTGAATAGTCCATCGATAAAGATTCTCGAAAATCGAGAATCAAGTTAAGTGAATACGCCTGCAACGATCTATTTTCATTTTACATAAACGTTTTTGCACCTTATTATTAGAGGTGCAAGTTCCAATTTTATTTGGCAGTGATGGCAAAAGTAAATTGGTGATTCTCGATTAATAGGTGTTTCTAGGTATATTTAAATAATTTATTGGAATATTTGCGTCGTGCTAATAAACATGTCGACTCACAGAGTGTCACAGTCTTTTATACATTTGTGTTCGGTATATCGGATGATAATCGCGTTGTTGAAGAATTAATCAGACATATTTAGCTTAGCGCTTTCGTCGGACAAATTTTACATAATATTACAAACGGGTTTGCTCGGTTTTTAATCGATTATGACGAGATTCAACAGTTGCGGAATTATTTGATTTATTTCTCTGTTATCAATGAAAAATGTCGGTATTTGGTGAAACTCCATGTCGTTATATTTGACCCTGAAAGGAATTTGGTATGTCTACTAGAAAGTCAGTGAGTTTGTCACGATTAATTTGTATTACAAAAGGAAAACATAAATTGGTGTTATTTGATGAAAAGGTGCTTGTTTGTGCACCTGTTATAAGCCCCTTACAAAACACTTGAGGGAAGGGAGGAAACGAATAACGACATAAATAAGTCACTTGGTAGGCATTAAGTTAGTAAGTAGTTTTAACTTTTAAAATAAATATCAATTTAAACATCATATTTAACAGTAATTAACATGGAAATAGGCGCTGAATAGATACTAAATATTTTCTGTGAAAGTCTACCAGATCCTATTTCATCTTAATCAAAACACTTTATTTACAGTAATATTATATCTACCATAATTATTGAATATTCAATAAATAAAGTCCTTATTCAATTAGCGAGGAAGAGTTAAAATTTCTTCGTTTTAAACCCACACCGTTTATAAATATAGATATAAAATCCTAATCCACTTTAAATATCGATAAATCAATCGTATTTCAACATCGATTAGCATTTTAAAACACACAATAACGAACGATCACTTTATGGTTGTAACGTTCGAATTCTCGTAGAAGGCCTATTCGAATCACAGTTTCGAATTTCGAGTCGAGTTAATCGTCGATTGGGATCCCGTTTTTTATTAGTAATCGGTGCTTTGCATCCGATTTTTCCGTAATAGTATATTTTGTTATCGATTAGCACGATATTAATATTATTTTTATTAGACGTTACTGTTACGATTATTTCACTTCAAAATGTTAGAGATCGTGTTAAAATGCCGTTGGTGCTGTAATAGGCTGTTCGGAGCCGATTATCGCCATATTTGGCTTTGAAAATAGGTCGTAAATTAATAACACAATGTAATTATGTCTGCCGCGTGATTTTAGTAATTACTGTTCAATGCTATTTTATGTAAAGCTGTTTCGTATATCAATCAAACTAATTTTGTATGGCATTAAAGTGTTACTTGTAAATTTTGAAGACCTAGCTTTGATACCATGTCAAAATTATAATTACCTATATTTAGTTGGCAATTTTATTGAAATCAGCTCTACGCATCTTAATCTAAATGACGATAGACAGGAGCCTCTTCGATGAGACGAATTAATTTATCCGAATTTAAATTGTCTATTTAAAATTGTTTTAGACAGCTTTAGAGAGATAGACTTTAACATAACCTGTAAATCAATAAAACTCTCGTAAAATCTAAAATTGGAGAATCCACTAAATCTACTGACATTTGATCTCGGGTCCTATATTTACAACATTTCGATAAGGACACATTTTGAGTTTCCATCCATACTAATATTAATCGGTCTGTGTACTGGCCTGGAGATGGACGAAGGATACTTTATATCGCGGGCTAGTGACATTTTTTCAATGCCGCGGGCGTAGCAATTTTTGGTAAATTTACGAATACTCATTTTAGTCTTTAACGCTTGGTAAGATATAGGAATCGGTCATAATTAAAGTGACACATTCCAAACATAATATAATACATTTGAAACGATACCACGCGACCGGATTCCGCCTATGCAAATATTAAGTGAATTATACAAGAGCCAACCATCACGCTACCGTTAGGTGGACTGGCGGGGTCGGCTGTCACTGCTAAACAATTTATGATGTACAAAACTATAGGAATGCAGCTAATTAGGTCGAGTTTTGAATGGTTGTTCAACATAAGATATTGCAGGTTTTAATATCTACTGGGTCGATTCCCTGCCCAAAGTTCCCTATATATATGCAGGCTTTATCCATTGCAGCGTATAAGCACTCATCACATTAACTAGATGATAATTTTTAAAGGAGGTATGTTTATGAATCAAATTACATAACGCATATCAAAGTCAATCTCTTTAACTTTCCTCTTAGTAACTCTTACTGCCTCCGAGCAGTATGCCTGGTAGAGATCTGCCGACAATTTGCCCTACAAATCTTTCCCAATAACATAAAGATTTTGACAGATGATCTGAAAATGTGATCAGAGGTGCATAGAATATTCAAAGACACTACAAAGGTGACCAGATTAACCGTTTTTAGAGACCAAACAACGTTCTTTTACGATTCTATAGGTGACAATTAAAATATGACCCCTAACGGATTAACGAGAACTACAAGCCTATAACCGCACAAAGCACTACTAAAACTTGCATAAACATTCAAAACATACACATTCTAAGTTAGGGTCGGATGTCATTAAAACCAAAATGGCCGCGTGACGTCTTATCGACACCGAATTTCCGATGCGAACATGTCAATAGGGAACTATCCGCAAAGCTGAGCTCAGATGGCGCCACTGAAAACAAAGGATAACCACAGAACATATATACCCTAAGCCGGGAGGTTAACAAACTATACCAAAGAGTATGTAACACTACTTTTTTTTTTTATACTGTCAAAGTCGAGCGGCAATATTTCGCAGTTTAAGCATACAAAATATAAAACTAATAGCATGTGCTAATAGTGAAAGAAAAATGGAGCTAACTAATAATTGAGGAAATCAGACCATACTGTACCTAAAAACCCGGCTTCAAGAGCGCGGTGCATCAGTAAAAGGAAAAAGAAAACGGATTTAGTTGAAAGGTACGAATATGAATGCGAACATTGGAAATCTTGTGTAACTTGCAGATATTATATCAATTTAATATGTAATGAGGTCAATGTACTTCCAATTAATATTCAAAACAGTACTTCCAGGTTGATTTTATATGACTTACATAATTACTTTGCAGTGGAACCGTTTTGCACACGGTTACATTTTGATGGTGGACAGCAGTCCAATGCACTATTAATTGCCAAGAGCCTTACCAAAGACCTAAACGCTGACTTCCTTACCACCCTTAATCATTTCGAATAAATATATATATTATTTTAAGCGAAAGAAAGGTGATTTGTAAAAGCAGATATTAAATATCTTTGTTTTGATAGTTCTTACTCTAAAATTAGAAATCTTGTCATTGAATCATAAATAAGTTTATTGGCACTTGATAATATTACATTTCATTTACATCTACTGTCTTCATTCTTTCAGGTTTGATCTAAACATAGAAAAAGGACTGAAAATGTATCTGCGTATCTGCTGCACGTTAGAATGGCATTTGCAGCTAATGCTTGTTATTATGTTTTATTGCACCACCCGGTCTTAGGCCTCCATGAAAATATCAGTACCTATTTTTACAACAACAAAATAGATATTATTATTTTTATGTGTCACCTGGATGAAAATTGAAATTAACATCTAGAATACACACAAAATTTGTTTTGAGTGGTGTTATTTTCCATTGTCAATATTGTCATAACATAGGATCACACCTATTTTCAAGAAGGGTCAAGGGCTAGATAGTTGTGTATAAAATAAGTACCTACATTTACCTAAATTTCAGTGCTGTGCTATTAAAATGTACCTACTGTGTGTTCCTTAATTATAACAAGAAATAAATGAAAATTCTTTGTACTTGTATGTTATTTATTTTTCTTAGGATTGATTACTAATACAATTCATATAAAATGTTGTCTGCGAATATAATCGGAGAAATCCTGGTCAACCTGAGTAATGTGTCAAAACCGTTAAAAATAGACCAACTGTTAAAGTAAGTAACCGGTGAAACTTATTATTTCTGAGAGTAGGTACTGAATCTATATTATTGTCCAAGTATCAAATTAAGTTAAAAATAAATATATTTCTTTATTTACAATATTTCACATCAATTAACAAGAGTTTTAGAAGGGTTATTGTCATGAAACTTAGGTCCAGAGTTGAGTCTAAATCTAGGCTATCTGGGTATATCCATGATATCAAAGTTACATTCTTAAGGGCCAAGTTATTCTACTTACAAAAGGTGTTTTCTTATTGTTTTACCACAAATGAATTTTAGCTTTTTGAAACACAATTTTTAAGACATTATTGTGAAACTTATTCCAACAGCACCGGAAATTTAAAGTGCTGATTGTTTCTCCTCAATTTGTTCAAAGTTTTCTTCTCTGTTTATCTTTCATCGACTCTCTTTCTCCAAACAATGGTAGGTAACCCCCTTATTTAATATTTTTCTATTTAGCTTCAGTCCTGTAAGTATAAATTAGGTTTTATTAACACCATATGGTTAAACATGCGTATTTATGTAGACATTAAAACCATTTTGTAGTTGTGTTTAATTAGCACACAATGTTATGTACCTTCTTTTTAATGTCTATAGCATTAAACATAATAATTACTGTTATTATTTGAATAAAGGTTGCCTTAGGATAATACACTGACCTGTAAAATAACTTCTTTATTAAATATTCCGCTTTAGAACGGTCAGGACACAGCCTTGACTTTTTTGTAAAATTCCTGCGACGAATAGTAATTTCCCATTGCTTGCGAATATTGTCGTTTTCTGGGATCATATGGCCGGTTTTATTTCTGCATCCATAAACACAACACTGATGCATTCTTGACCAACAGCTAGCAATATTATTATTTAGTTTTTGAACACAAGTTATACTTAAAACAGTAAAAATAGTTCAGTAACCACTAACACAAACTGTAGTAGATGCCATGTTGTTATGTTTTTGTTTACTTTTATCCTTCAAGCGCCATCTGGTGGGAGCAATTGGCAGTAATGTTCCCTATACATACAATTACCATAGATTAAAGAGTTTAGAACTATCCAAAAATCATTAGAAAAACAGACCTGACATGATCTGACGACACGACAAGTTGACATTAATTAGTAGAACATGTTCTTTTTTTACGACGGTTATAAATCTCACATTTAATGTTTCCTAAATTGATTTTACACAACAAACATTAATATTTCTATGGCATATATTTATCTTAATTCTAGTTGTTATTGGCGTGAAGCTTTAAAATCTATTTTATTTTGATTAGATTTGATTGAAATAAGTTTATAAAGCTGTTATTGTGTATCTCCATTTTCTAGTAGCTTTTAAACATTTTGTGACTCATAGGACGTATGAGTCATTAGATTGAAAAGTTATTACCTAGTTTCGTTGATGGCTCGGGCAGTGCAATGACTTAAACTTGTTTTCACCAATAAGTCCTTATAAGCCTTTTTTATGAGTTATCAACTGATGCTGGTTTGGATGCAGCTGTCAATCTTGTTTCTACACCGATATTGAGGCCATATTCAATATCAGTCATCCTTTAGAGTTATCATTATAAGTGGTAATCAAATTCGATCTTGATTCTTTAGAACCATTTTAACTAATAGTCAGATTTTCGCTAAGGAAGGCTCTGCAGCCTTATTGCGTAATGAATTTGGCAAGAGAAAGGGGAAAGAGTATGGACAATCAACCAACTATGTTCCAGCCTACGTCATAAAACAACGAATTTTATAGCCAATCAACTGCGTCAGAAGGCGCCATGCCACACCACGACACATAAGTGTGTTTCCGTCACAGGATTTTGCAATTTTGATGATCGTCATCGCCGTTAAAATATGACTTTGGTAAGAACCCCAGCCAGGCGAGCACGGCCTACAGTGACGGGCTTGAGTCACATATTATTATCAGAGAAACCTTGATAAAATTCGTGACTCAAGCCTACCACAGAGGCCGTGCTCGCCCGGCAGGTGTAAACTCAAAAATCTAAACTTTTTTTTATATAAATTTAATAATATTTGAATACTTAATAATCAACAACAAAATTTAAACTAAATATTATGTTAAGTTCACATCACAGTCAATTATTTTAATATATTATTATTATAGTAACTCACGGTTAGTATAAGTATAAATACGGAAATGTTATGAAAGAGCGGAGTCTCCTAATACTGGCTTTGTTTGCCTTCAAACACGTATACTAATTGTGACAATAAACGATTTTGTATCTTGAATACTTACAAAACCACCACCAAGTCTCCGTCTTGCCACCCTGTCACAGCCTGTCACCCCTCCAACACATAATTACACAAAGCAAGCTACATAACACGGTTGCAATGCATTATTGCGCCACTCTGACCTGTGGGGTCGCGTAACATTGACCCGATGTGCCTAAATCTGCTTGGCACAAGCGTTATCATCACATTATAATAATATTAAACTATTAAAATTTGGGACAAACATGGTTTATCACAAATTTTACCTAATGTTTACCTGATTGTGACTTACCTAATGTTTTTTCAATGTCAATTTACTATTCTGCTGTCTGCCTCTTGTTGGTTGTTTGTTATCGATAATTTAACAAGTTTTTATCATAAAGAACATTATTTTGTTCGCTTTTCCGAGTGTGTGGAACCTAAGCAGCAGCTAAGGAGAATTGAAATTCCCTTCCGTAATCCTAATACCTGTAATCTGTAGTATTTAAGTCAACAGTTACTGCTAAGCAAGCGCGCTCCATCGTCGACCTCATTATCGCTTACCATCAGGTGAGATAGGGATTAAACGCAAGCCTCAAAAATAAAATAATAACCTACCGTTTGAAAACACGTCACAGCAATTGTAATACAACAGAATTAAAAGAGGTACTGACTAACCAAAGGAAAACAGCAGCGACTACAATGCTCCCACACACGAAAGATAAAATTCACATCCACACAAGATACCCCCGTTCACATAAGCTTGCAGAAACCCCATACACCATAGACTAAGGTTTCAAAATACCTCTTCCCATAGCTATCTAATTTCTAGAGGATATTAGCTATTTATAGGCGATTTATTTGACACATACTAGTAATATACTCAGGCGCCTCCCAAAGTTATCTGGCGACACTTAAATATAGACAGGGATGCTGTACTTTATGTGTTGACGATAATTTTGATTAAAATTACAATGTATGTGGAATTATATTTGAAGATATCTGTCTTCAGTTTTATGTTTGTGTCTCCCAAGGTGAGAGGCTTAATTTGGTGTGGATATTTGGCTCAGAATCATTGCTAATTAGATTAGGTCATTAATTATCAGTGCATTTTAGACGAAACTAGTGTAAAACTAGATAACTGGATAATTATACTGCTTGATTATGAAACGAATAAAGAGCTTGTTTTTTTAAGTAGAAATGCGGTTGCAGGCATTCGACTGAATATTCAATTTATGGAATATCTTTTAAATTTGTCCAATACTGGGAGGAAATAGGCAAGAGCCAAACCTAGAATTATGAGTTTTTACTAAGGAAAATCAGTCGGACCTCTCTGCCCGCATTTCATCTTAAAGAATCACACTGTCTTTTTCTGATCCTTGGGCCGTTGCTTGTAATGTTTAAGTTCAAATCAATACAAACAGACGGCTAAATACACTGATTGCGACGGTTACAGAAGTAGCAGCCCCCAAAGTTTGTAACCGTCTAGAAACTAAGGATTTAACTCAATTTGGACAATTGTCTCACTTCTTTAGGTTCAGTCCCTAAAGCTCTTACTCTAAACATTATATTATTATAAGCGACTGATAGCTAGCGAGTGTCAAATAATACAAAATGTATGAGATTTATATGTGCTAATGAAATGTCGGGTCCTGGACGCTGAGAGAGACTGAGAAGAAGAGAAGAGACGCGCTGGAAAATGTGGTGCTGGAGTTAAGTATAGAAATGTTTGGAGTATCGTGGACTGAGTTTCGCACTAACATTCGCAACAACAACGTCTATCGGCGTAAAGCTGAAAAAGCTAAAGCTTACACTATAAGCTCGAATACTCTAGTTTTTTGGTCACATGTCCCGACGAGGCAAAGACTCCATCGAGCGGCTTGTATTCCAGGGTAAGATTGGAAGGAGCGAGAGAGCGCGGCAGGTCGACCATGCGATGGACCGACCAGATGAGGTTTGCAGTAGGCGGCGCATTGCATGAGTGACAGTCGAAAGAGAGAGATGGTGTCGCATCTTGAGGCGAATTATGGCAGCTAGAAATCTTACTGCAACATGATGACCACGACCGGTCTGCCAAGATCGTACCGACGATGAAGAAGAAGTAGACTGAAGTGTCACTTCCTCTCATTTTGACTTTTTGCTGATAGATGTCTAGAGCCTTTTGTTGCCTAGTCTAACCATCCTGCGAGACTTAAGCAACGTATTAAACTTCTGCCAGTTCCCGTAAAATTAAGAGCATCATAATACAGTATTGAAGTGTAAAAACCTGATGGGCTGCCGTCGGTCACCGTCGAGCTGAGCGTAATCAGCCGTGAGCGTAATCCACTACTCGTGTTACAGGGGAAGGGTGCGTTCATATGGGAGTCAAGGAGGCAGTGTAAAGTGTATTATTAGCTTTTATTAGTGGTAGAGCCAGGTTGGTCAAAATAGGTCATTATACCCCATTGGAATGGACGTATAAGCAGCGTCCATTTCTAAACTGAAAGCATTACTTAGCAGAATTGCTTGGCGGAAGGAATTGGTGATTGCAGTCTATTAAGTTAGCAGATATTATAGGAGCTCCTGATTTCCTTTCATTCCGTGAACGTTTTGGAAATATATTTTTTTTATAATTCGTTTAGTGTAAGATAACTAGCGGTTTCAGAGATAAAATTACATTCTATTAGCTACAACGATTAATCGGATTGATAATTGATATACACTATCTTCACTATCTTCGTCATGTTCAATCCTTTATTTTCACATTTTGACAATCATTATCGCTGATATAATTTAATTTTGTGTAGAATAAATAATTTAAAGAGATAATGATGCTTTAGATGATGAGACGCTTTTAATAAGATTCTTTTCCTCTAGAATTGGCACTAAACAGAGAGAAATGGAAGGAATGGTTGGGCTGTGGGAGGCCTTTGCCCAGAAGTGGCACAGTACAAGCTTATAAAAAAAAATGAAGCTGTGAAGACATTTCCCTAGACTCAGCACTGAAAATAACACCGATAATTAAAAAGGACTCGAATAAATCGTCACCAATATACCCGCGTCCTAATCCCCTGCGCCTGCGCATTCTCCAGTTTCATTCATAAAGTGGCGCACTGCGCAGCGTACAGCAGGATGTCGCCGATGGCGGCTCGCGTTACGAGGTCGAGCGACGCGACGCTACTTACGATATGCTTACTGCACAGAATTATTGGGTAAATGCAATTGGGATATTTATTCAAGGTAAGGTATTGGTGTATGTAAACAAAAAAACTTTTTTGCAAAAAAATACTACCGACTTCCAAATGAAAAACTACAAAGTGAAAAATAACTTAACTTTTGGAAGTCGGTGTCTTTCGTAGGAACCATTTTTTTGCGATATGGACACCGACTTCCAAAAGTTAAGTTATTTTTCACTTTGTAGTTTTTCATTTGGAAGTCGGTAGTATTTTTTTGCAAAAAAGTTTTTTATTTTTCCATTTTTAGTTTTACCTACCTAATAGCAAGTTGTTTATTAATATCCCTATAACTCCAGAATAGATTAACCGAATAACATGAAACTTGAACATAACCGTTGAAATGAGAGATCTGCGTACCCCTTTAGGGCGTACTGGCGTGATGTTATGTTATGAAATGGTATAAACAACAAACAGACATGCGATTACAGCAATCCCGAGAGTTTTGCCGTTATTTATTGAAGAGTTCTGTTGTGTATCTCCGAAGTTCTACATCAGACGTTCACCAAATTAAAATGGGACCAATTTCGAAACATACTCTTTCAAACAAAAAAAGAATTTTTAAATTCGGTCCACAATTGACGGAGATATCGGTGAACATACATAAAAAAAAAAAAAAAAAAAAAAACATACAAGAAGTCGAACATAGAACCTCCTCCTTTTTTGTAAGTCGGTTAAAAAGGAGTGTAACGTAGGTGAACTGAACTCGAAGTGAGCGGTCAACCCCTAGCATCATCGGTTGGAATGAGAGTTCTCTTCACTTAAGGCGGTACGGTGAGATATCTACAGAATAGACCGGCTACGTCGAAATACGATTAATTAAAAAAAATATATATTATAAGTTGAACGAAACACGAAAAGGAGTATAGAACGATCGCAGCAGGGCAGATCGTTTTGTAATTTCTGCCTACCTCCATGTAAAAAGGCGTGTTTTTATGTACGTATATATTTTAAGTTTATCAGAATTGGAAGTAACTTTATACATGTTACAGTTGTCGTGCAAATACTTTTATAAAACGAACAAATTACATCGATTCCACACAAAATTCAAAAATATGTGGACAATAATGGCATGCAGTCGAAGACTGACAACTTGGGATACAACATACGGGATGGGTATTTCTTTAGTTGCATTACAAATGCATTGTGCAGCTTCTAATAGTGTAATACCAGGCTCCTATAATTGAATACTCTAACCAGAGATCGTAAACACGTTGCTATAAACACATAATGGCTCTAGCTAGATAAACAGCTACATTAGTAACACATCAACCTCTACTAAAATCCCTAATTACCAAAATATTTAACAATGTGCAACAAATTGCAGCATTCATAACCCGCTAGCATCGTGTGGGGCCACGCAGCCGGCGATTACGCAGTTAACGATCTAACGCCAACCAGACAACTGTTTACGCGCGTTTATTGACAACTAAACTCACTTTACTGCCCCAGGGCAGGCCCTAAATCTATTCACCTAATGATTTATACGTAATCGTCACTTTTTATGGCCCTATCCAATAATTGGACGAAGTTTACTGAGACCTGTTCAAACAACGGATGTGTTTTGACACGATTATATTTTTATTACGAGTTTTAGTATTTTACGGAAATCGTTCATCAGAAGTTTATTGCGAACGCTATAGGTTTTTTATAGTTCATAAATATTTGACTGTGGAAATAAGTTATTAAGGCGGTAAAAAAACTATGATTATGTTAGCAGAAATGTCATAATCTTTGCGTCAATCGATATTTTTGTGGGCTTTATTGGCGATTCCCACGCTAGTTGCTCCATTCTCGAGACTATAATCCAGCGAGCGTCTGCACATCAGCGCCCTTAATGAATAGCGACCAAATCGCCTTGTAAAAGTTTACGACTGATAAAATCAGTTATAAAACTCTATGAAGCCGTAAATTCAGCGGGCATCGGGCCGATCGTTTAAAAGACGGGAGCTATTCCGAAGTCTATAAATCAGACGATCGGGTGTATTCGGGCCTATTCGGTCCCGATCATAAAGATTAACCGCGCTCACTGTTTGTAAACACTACTTTTATGCGGATTCGACAGATTTTTTTCACGATTTTTATGATGGCGGTTTATAAATGTATGCTTGTGGTGTGATTGATTCCGCTTTATATTGTTCATACTTTGTTTGCGTAAATCAATATTGCTTTTCCGGATATAGTTTTATTGGGAGCAGTCAATTCTGCGTTGGATGATGCCGTAATAGCTATATATCCGAAGGACCAACATACAGAGCAAAATCCAGAAGTCAGAAGCGATCTCTAAGTCCATTACCAACAAAAGACACTCCTTTAATATACATGACAAAACGGACTACCACCTTTACGACCTCAAACCGCAAATCTTCACACAATTCATCAATAGCCTGACGAACAAAGAGAGCCCATCACCCAACTCTTCCGTCAAACCAATAAAGGGTTCCCAATAAAAACTTAAAGACTGGAAGTCAAAGTTAAAGCCATAAAAACGAGGAAAGTGCTGTGCCAAGGTTTATTGTGCCTCGACATTTTGTGGCCTAACAATTGTTTTCTCACATACATAAAAAGGGGTAATAAAACTTCTGTCGGTCAAATGATTACGGAAAACGTAAAAAATGCGTAAAGGCCCGAAGTGCCGAACAACTGTTGGAGTTGTTCGAGGGTATACGTCATTCATTAGCTTTACGGTAAATCAATAATTGGAAACCTACCTGAGGTTTTGTATTCCTGGGGAATGTATTTTTTTATAAAGAGTTATTGGCCGGTGAAAAGTATGTTGTCTTGACAGTAATGGGACTGTATTTTATTTACAAGGACCTTTTTATGTGAAAGGGATTTAGTTATAGATCGTATCTTTGTGCATTATTTTACTTACTTCAAAGCGTACAGCTGTTTAGAGTCACATGGGACCTTAATATCCTGGGTAATCAGAAATTCAGAAGTTTGTCATATCAATACAATCCATCTGAAAAGAGCTTTGTGTTCCTAATTCCTATTATTTAAAGTGTTTTTTGCTAATAATAACTTTGTCACTTTTAACAATAATTGACTAAGAAAAGCGCTTTGGATTCCTTATTATTTCATGCTGTACTTTTTGCTGCTCCTACTGTTGTCTCTGCTATCTAATTATTGTAATCTCCTATATCTCTATGCCGCCATTCCCTAAAACTGGTAGCAACTACAAGATTCGCCGCGCAGTTGTCCATTATATTTATGCTAACTAGTCCACAAATTGCCAACAATAGACTAAAGAGAAAGCCTGTAAATCAAGCCTGTAGAACGAGTCATAAATTCTCCTAAACTATGGACAGTTTTTATTATTTCATTTCATTGTTGTCTGTGATTGCGTTACGCTGATTTTGGGCAGCTGTTGTGGCTGTGTGGTCACTTGCTAGCTTCAGAGGGGGACTAAGAACAGGTAAGGTGGCAGGTAAGGTATGGTAATTAGGTGTTGGTACAATTTGTTTATAATTGCGATGGTTTGGTAAAGATTCACCACTACATTTAAGGGGAATAAGAATAAAATAAGAAGAAGAATTTGAACACAATTAACGCTGTCGGACTACTAAATAACACTTCGAAAACGATTTTTATTTTGTCAATTTAAACTAGATTAGGTTGGTATTCCTAGCTATAGTATTCTAAGAAAAAAAACACCGAAAGAAACTAATAGATCTAACAGTTTTGTTTGTCTCCATAGAGAGAATTCACATGGGTAAAAAGTTTTTTTTATAGATTTAAGGCCCTGTGTCTGTTAGGGTTTACCTACATTTAGAACATATTTGACCTCCAAATTTTACCAAACCCAAGTTTTAAATGGTTTCAGCAAAATTATAACAAGATATAAGATAACCAAATCATATCTGATCTAGACAGAAAAGCTTCATCTACATAACTTCAAAATTATTCTATCAATAAACAAAGATTTAATTTAAATATCAAAGCTAAACTATGGCAAGTATCTAAAGTATCCCAAGTTAGGTACTAGATGAAACTTGCCAACTATAATAATTGATCAATCAGACCGATCCTGATAAGTTTGTATAAATCTAGCTATTAATCTTTTAGTCAAGGTGATCTGACATTGTTATCTAGCGCACCTGTCTTATCATTTCTATTGTGAGTTACTATTGTATCTAATGTTTTGATTATTGGTAAGTTATTATTTTGTCTTAGTTTTAGTAAATTATGGTCTTATAAAGCTGCAAAAGCTTATTTGTTTGCTGCGGCTGTAAGAGAATCCCAACCAATTACTGTGAAAAATATATCGAGGAAGCAATTTGATTGATGCGATTGACAAATTATTTCAACTAATCGGAGCATTAACAGCAATACATACATGCCTTTTTCCCATGGGGGTAGGCAGAAACTACAGAACGCCACCTGCTACGATCCTTACATACTTCTTTTGCTTCACACACATTCATATATCTAGTCATTCATATTAACTGCAATTTTAGACCTATATTAATATTTTATATAACTTCATATATTTCTTTATGCCTGTTAAGTTTTATTAATAGCACTTAATTATATTTATAAAATTTTAGTTTCTTATTGTAAGTGCAAGTCGTATTAATTTTGTAAAATGTTTTATGATAAGTGGAAAATGTCGCTGGGTGCACATTGGTTTTCTCCGTGTTTTTTTTCTATTTTTATTTCATATTTTATGTATTGTTGTAGTGTTAAGTCGTTTGTTTGCCCAAATAAATAAATAAATTAACGCCCATTTGAAAAAAAAACATACATTTTTTGTTGATTTCCGTCCCAGAAACTGGTGAAAATTATTCTGCAGCGATTGAAATTGTAGCCCTGCCTTGGTTAATTAAAGGATTTTAAAACCATTCGAAGAAGATGTTTTCTGAAACTTAAGAAAGTCTATATGTCACCCCCATAGGTCAGTCAAAGGATTAAGAGACTTTCTTGAAATTGTGTGATAAGATAACCATGCAAAAATCAAAATACCTTTCAGGAAATACATTCCCAATCCCTAAAAGTTCCGACAAGCTGATAGATTATTTCAATCTCACTTAGTTTACAAGAAACCGTAAGTAGAGTAACATGGTGTGTTTATAAATATTAATATCGATTAATAAACACGATTGCGGCGCCGGCGCATATGTAGGGAGCTTGGATGCAAGGACGAATGAATTGCATGATGGGCTAGAGAAACGGCGGGAAGAAAAAGCGAGCATCAGAAGTTTGGGATCTGTAAATGAATAAGTTTGAAGACTATTTTGTAACCTTGAGAAATCAGTTTGTATTACTTACATACACTCACGACTTTTTCCCTTGAGGGCAACTACAGATACAATACTATGATCCTCTCCTTTTGATACGTGTATGAGAGGTAGATGCCAAATTTTGAATTGCAAGGTAGTATAAAACCTTGCATTTCAAAAATTAGCAAGGTATCTGCTATTGTTAGGTTTCGATCTTTCAGCAGTACTTAAGATTAGGAGGGAAATATTAACTTAGGTAAGAGGATAAAATTCGGAAAAGCGACTTATTTTTATCCAAACTAACGCTTACTTAAACCTTAACCCTCTTAATAATAAACGCGGAATAAAGTTATACCAGGTATAACTAAGGTATACCCATACATTTTCATAGGTTTATACCTGGTATAACTTTATTCTGCGTTTATTTGTAAAAGGGTAAGGCTAAATTATCTCGTCACTTGTTAAGAAAAGAAAGACATTATTATAGAAACATCTCAAAAATCTTAGAGTAAAGTAAATATTCATGATGTCATCTTAATCTTGTCTTCACTAATCACAGTGACGTCACTATGGTAATCCATGACGCAGTCGCGGCTTTCGCGGCCCTCAGCCCAACCCGCTCCGCTTTACACCCATTACAACTGACAAAAACCCGTATAATAGCGAAAATAAATATTATTTATCGCTTCACGGTGGCTTAGTTTCATACAAAAAGACCTATGAATTATTACTTAGTACATTTGCGTTTTGTATACCACTTTTTTTTTCTATGGTCATAACTTAATATTTATTGCGAGTTTTAGTTGGATATTCAGAATCGTCACGTCACGGCCCTGGGTTTCAATTGTTCGCTGCGACAAATTATTCGGGTAGGAAATGCATGGCAAGGGAAATTGGACTTTAAAACAATGGGGCACAACACACTCTCCATATAGAATCGATGTAAGTATAACTTTGTGACATAGTGTAAAAAAGTTGCACTGTTGGGAACAGTAAGTCAATGTTTCTATCTGCAGTTGAATATGATTAAATAGGCGTGGATTAACTGATTACGTCACTCTGTGGCGTCAGCGGCGTGCACATTGTAAGTAACCGTGCAGTCTTTATAGTCATAATTGAGACCTCAAACCGTTCGGATGACGTGTCCTTGATTTGCATCAAATTGATCGAGCAGGTAATTGATACGCAGTTTTAATATGTAAATCGCAACAATGAGTAATCGTGCTGTTTAAACTTTTATGTCAGTTATTATAATTTAAATTTATTGCATTCCTGTGTTAACTTAGACAAAACGAGTAAATATTGAATGTTATGTATAAGGTACTGTTGGTTCCATCTCACGACGGCGGATTGGCCTTAGTCGTGTGTGTGTGATGCACATTGTTTCTGTGTGCGTAAGCTATGGAGCGGTCAGTATCGCCTGAGCACACAGACATAATGTACATATGCATATATTCACACAACTAAGACAAACCCGCCGTCGTTAGATGGAACAACTGTAACAACCAGTCATGGGGTGGTGTGCCGACCTGAGACAATGAGTCAATATCTCATTTAATTTTGCTCTTTCCCGTAACAAGGACGAAAATCTTTGGTTTCTTGACACAGATTAGCGTAAACTTAGTTCTTCTACAGTAGGCCGAACCTTCAATAGTAACAACACTAGTATAAGCTGGCCTCTTATTCTATTAGAACTATGTACCACGCTACAACTCTAGTTCATAGGCCAGCTCAGGGAAGTTCAGTGATTCCAACGAGTTGCGATCGGACGTAATGCTACTGAATAATTACTAGGTAGATATGGTATAACGGTGGTAATATCGCCGCAGACAATGTGGGGGACTACCCTGCAGAGTGCATGTGTGCAAGGAAACTCAAGAGATAATTAAAATAGCATACTAGATTTATTCTGAGTACTTATAAAAAGTAACACGTAAAAAACACACCGAAAAATATTCTGTCAAGAAGACAAGCTACAACAGAACGTTGAATCTTCATATTTTAATTAAATATAGACTAGGCTCTAGCAGCCAGCTATATTATGTACATTAAAACCTAATACGCCCCCTTAATGTGCATATGTATTACAAGAGAGACGCAAAACAAAGTATTTACAAACAATATACGCTAACTATAAACATAAACCTAATCCAGTCATGCACATATAGTGCTTGGCTTTCGGCAAGGCCTTGGTTAATACGTCAGCTAACATAAGGTTGGTCGACAAGTATACCAACTGAATGTTATTGTTCTCCTTCAAGACACTCCGTATAAAATGGTGTCTTATATCTATGTGTTTGCTCCGGGAATGGAATACCGAGTCGTTTGCTAATTTAATTGCCCCAGTATTATCTACATGTAAGGTAATTGATGCAAACTTACGTAATCCGATTTCAGTCAACAAGCTGTTCAGGTATAAAGCTTCCTTCATCGCTGATGATAAACTGACGTACTCGGATTCACACGTCGAGGTACTGACACACTTCTGCTTCTGGGACTTCCATGACATACATGCACCACCTAATACAAAGGCATATCCCGAATATGAACGCCTATCTAGCAAACAACCACCCCAATCCGAATCAGAATAGCCTCGAACTGCTTTACCTGTTTTACTGAACACTAGTCCGTACTCTTTTGTTCGCTTCAGATAACGTAATATTCGTTTCGCAGCGATCCAGGACTCTTTGCTAGGACAGTTAACTACCTGCGCCAATTTCGAAACACTATTAGAGATATCTGGTCTCGTCCCCACGGATAAATACATCAAACTCCCAATTAGTTCGCGATACGGGTATCGCTCTTCTTCGAGTTTTGTATGGGGCTCAGGTAATTTAAGCTTTAAATTTACCTCCATTGGGGTTGAAACCGTTTCTTTACACATATTCAGACCATATTTAAATAATAAATCTTCAATGTATTTTTGTTGTGACAGTTTGATTTTATCACTGTCAACTCGCTCAATGTCAATTCCTAACATATATTTCGCGATGCCATAATCCTTAAGGTCGAATTCACTGGCCAGTTCCTTTTTAAAATTTTCAATGCATACTCTTTTCTGCGATGCCACTAAAATATCGTCGACATAGACTGCAACAAAAAGTTTTGTACCATCTCCTATGTCTCGGAAGTATAGACATGGCTCATTTAATGATGATCGCATCCCCATTTTTTGCAGTTGTGTATCGAGCCTTGCATTCCACTGGCGTCCAGCTTGCTTCAAGCCGTAAAGTGATCTCTTAAGTCTACATGCATCACCACCTGCCTGCATGTCTGCTAGCATTTTCTTAGCTCGTTCATATATATTAGAACCTTTTTGTTCCACCTGAAGTAGCTTCTGCAGACATTCTCTTAATATGTCGGGGATTTCCATGTAAATTTCTTCATTTAATGTACCGTTCAAATAAGCGGTATTAATGTCTAACTGATGAATTTCCATACCAAGTTCAACCGCAAGTGCAGTCAGCAATCTGATGGTGTCTAGTCTGACAACAGGGCTGAATGTCTGGTGATAATCAATCCCGTACCGTTGGCTATATCCTTTGGCAACAAGTCTAGCCTTTTTCTTTACGGTTTTATCAACATTTAGCTTCGTTGTTAAGATGTAACGACAACCAACGACAGCGCGTCCCATGGGTCTCTTCGCTATATCCCAGGTATCATTTTTAATCATGCTTCGTATCTCCGAGAGAATGGCTGCCTCCCATTCATCTTTTTCTGAACCAGATAAAGCTTGCCTCAATGATACCTCTGCATTACCCACAAAGTCTTGGCAATCTGAGAACTCTTCTTGTAGTTCAGGTTCCACTTCAACCATACGATAAATTTTCTTTGGGCGTCCCACATGTCCTCTGTCTAGTCGTGGTCTTCCTGGGGCTCGTTTTAAGGTCTTTTCTTCATTATTTTGTTGGACTTCATCTGAGCTAACATGACGAGGTGAACCAGCTTCTGACTCCATATTATCCTGGACATTTTGTACATTCCTCTCAGGTTCAGGAACAAATCTACGTGAACTCGTCACTACCTCTCTTGTGTTGTCAACTGCCCTTCCTGCATGGAAATCTATCTCTACATAATTTGGTTCTGGTCTTTGGCAGATATCAGCTTGTAGCTCTTCATTCCCAAATTCCAGTGGATCAGTTATAGAAGAATTATTCTCATCGCATCGAGTCTCGTTTATGTGAAATTTTACATCTCGCGATACGACATACTTTCGTTCTTGTGGCAACCAAATCTTGTAGCCTTTTCGGTCTCTTGGATAGCCTACAAAGATTCCTTCTTTACTGCGAGGTGCAAATTTATCTTTTCCTTCCTCCTTATCCAAAACATGTATCTTGTTTCCAAAAACATGCATATAGTTTATGTTCACAGGCCGCTCGTACCATTTTTCATACGGCGTTCCACCTTCAAGACTACTTGTTGGACATCGATTTCGAACGTGACATGCCGTCATAACGGCGTCACCCCAAAAACCAGGTGAAAGGTTGGATGAAATTATCATACACCTTGCCATCTCTACAAGAGTTCTGTTCATCCTTTCTGCGACCCCGTTCTGTTGAGGAGTGTTAGGAATAGTTAATCTTCTCCCTATTCCTTCAGTCTGTAAATATTCATCAAAATCTTTATTACAAAATTCTCCTCCATTATCCGTCTGCATATATTTTATTCGTTTGCCAGTCATATTTTCAACATAACTTTTGTATATCTTGAAATATTTAAGGGCTTCACTTTTCTTGGATAGCAGATATACTTCACACCACCTCGATGAGTCATCTATAAACGTAATAAAGTACTTCGCTCCACCTATGGCTTCATGCCGCATCGGGCCTACGATATCGGAATAAATAATCCGTAATTTTTCATCACATGGCCCATCCGTCCTCGAAAATGATGATGCATTCATTTTCCCACTAGCACAGATACCACAATTATACAATGTACTCACATCCGTCATCTTTATATTCATTCCGGATTTGTTCAAGAGTTTGACAAGATCTCTTCCATTCAGATGACCCAATCGTTCATGCCACAGTCTTACCTTATCAACTGCTTCTGAAATAATGGAAACTGTTCCCATTTGTTCCTCAACGTAATATAGATTACCCCTACGATTTGCTACAAGCATAGTGTTACCATAGCTGTCCCTAACATAAGCTATATTCTTATCGAATTTAACACTATACCCTTTATTCGTAATTCTTGCGACCGAAATCAGATTACATCGCAAGTTTGGAACAAATAAGGTATCTGGCAACTCCACGATTGTTTTGGAATTATTTTTACATGTAATTAATCTAACGGTACCCTTACCTTTAACATCTGTGCTCGAGTTTATCGCTAGATTTAGCTTACCCGACAAAGGTATCAATGAATTGCCAAATTTACTAGGATCGTTGCATAAATGTGATGTACAACCGCTGTCAATGACCCAGCCTCCATTCCCGTTGCAAGCAGCATTATCACCTGCAATACAATTAAAGGTTACAAGGCTGAAATTATCTTTTTGCAAATCACATTCCAAAACATACTTTGCACTATCACGACACTGATCCTTGTCTTTCTTCATATCACATTCAGAAGCTTTGTGGCCATGTTTGTGACATTTAAAACACTTGTATTTAAAATTCGTCTTGTTAGCATCACTCTTTGATTTGAAAGGTTTCTTAATTTTGGACTTTGCAAGGAGAGCTTTTTCTTCGCTTCCTTTCTGACGTCTCGAACATACCTCTTCGATTATTTTAACCTTCAAAGTCTCAGGGTCTGGTAACGTGTCTCTGGATTCGATCGCGCATCGAAAATTCTCGAAGCTTGATGGTAAGCTATAAAGAAGCATTATGGATACTAAATCATCATGCATCTGAATATCCATATCAGCTAGTTTACTTTTTACTTCGAAGAAATGCATGACATGTTCACGAACGTCACCACCTTCCTCCAACTTGTGTAGCAACAACTCCTTCAGCAGCGTTGCCTTCTTGGCAGGTCCCTTAGATGCGTGTATGCTCTCAAGTTTTTGCCAAACATTTCGTGACGTTTTACATCCGCGAATGTGTCTCAGTTCACTTGGACTAATAGCTAGGATTAGATCAGACTTAGCTTTTGCGTCTCCGATTTCCCATTTCTTGGCTTCTTCCGGCTCTGTAGGCTTGCTTACGCTTCCGTCTACATAGCTCCAAGCGTCGTTCTTTATAAGAACCGCTTCAGCCTGAATCCTCCAAGTTTCGTAATTTTCTTGAGTAAGTGGTTCTATTTTAACAGTACTCATATCGTTGACTCTTTTACGTCAACCTTGTTTATTTCATCAGCTGTTCGTACTTAATCAAACGTACCTTAAATATTTGCTGATATTCAATAAATAAGCACGAAATTTTAATATCTCGTTCCTGGGCCCATAACCACTGTGGGGGACTACCCTGCAGAGTGCATGTGTGCAAGGAAACTCAAGAGATAATTAAAATAGCATACTAGATTTATTCTGAGTACTTATAAAAAGTAACACGTAAAAAACACACCGAAAAATATTCTGTCAAGAAGACAAGCTACAACAGAACGTTGAATCTTCATATTTTAATTAAATATAGACTAGGCTCTAGCAGCCAGCTATATTATGTACATTAAAACCTAATAGACAAGCCCTTCAACAAAGACCTCTACTACTTCACTTATAGATAGGATAACTATATTATTAGTAGTTTGGGTTTTATGCAATAGAGTGACAAACCAGTACCTAAATGGCCCACCTGATGATAAGAGCCGCCACCTATGGACATCTGCAATACCAGGGCCGCAGGGGAACCACAAGTGCGTTGCTTAACCATTTCAAAGATCTCTTTGATGTCTTCCCTTTGATATTAGTTCTATAGTTTGCTCTTATGCTACACAAGCTACGATATTGTAACGTAAAGAACTCACCGTTTTCGTTCGTGTTGAGCCAACGGTAGGACGGGCGCGGCTGCTGCTTGGAGCGCATCTCTACTTCTCGCTCCACGTTCCCGGGAGGTCACTCTCTGTCATCTGGAAATAAAGAAACAGGATATTAAAATATTTGTGTGTAATAAACAAGAACAGAAGAGCTTATGGACTCTGATTGACTTGCTGACGACTAGGACACAGAGTCCTAATTGGCACATTTTAATTTCATTTTTTTCACTGGCAATTCAGGCACCATCAAATTATAAAAGCTGTTTATTACAGTTAGATAAAAAAGTTTTAAAATGTAATATGTGGAAAAAAGCTTTACCAAAACTATTTTAGGGTGGCTTTAAAGCGGCATCTTTCGGTAATACATTGATTTGTGGACGTGTATCACTGTTAGTCACCAAACTAGACTATATTACATAAATGTTGAAAATAAATATTTAGTATAAAAATCAACATCTTATAAATATTGGTTTAACAATATTGAAAAAATATGTGTCAATTCGGACACTATGTCCGAATAATATTGTGTCCGATTCATCACCAAGTACTCTGATTTGATTCACCACTCGTCCCCTATTACATGGTACTTAAACTTAACTGTAGCGAAATGTGGGTATGCTATTGATGCACTTCTGCCTAACCCTTCGGGGAATACACAGACGTGATGTTATGTTATTTAATAATTACAGAGGAAAAATAAAAAAAAATAGTATGAGTGCACAGTGTGAAGAAATAAAAACAAAGTTTAATAAAACTTCCTAATAAATTTGAATAAACCCGCTTTTTAATTTCATCAAAATACTTAGGCTAAGTGATGGGAACTAACCCACTGGTCCCACGCTGATGATTTTTGGTCAAAAATGTTTAGTATCGTATTTAATTGACTTTTAAAAGATTATCTCGATCACCGCCGATCACTTCTTAAAACCGATGAGTAACATCAAAAAGTCCAATGGCTCAAGTCACTAAACACATTCGAAAATATTCACGATAAATTAAAAAAAGAACCGTCATTAATATGAGGCAAGACACGACAAGATATCGAGAGCAAAATTGTGTTTGCTGCTGTCAAAATTTAAATTAAACCTTAATCCTTTATTATTAGGGTTGCATGTTGGCTTATCGAACGCATAACATCGTCGACAGTTTTATACAGAAAAATCTCGGAACTCGAACGATATGTCACACAATTTATGAGAGCCGAGCGATGCCGGCTGACGTGTTCCGAGTGATTCGAATAAGCCCCTCGTAATAAATTCGATATCAAACAGACAATGTCGTAATGCGATACAGTGATGTGCGATGCAGTGATAGGGACCCTGGATTTATGACGGACACTGTCTCTCGATTACCATTGTTGGGCGTTTTTGATTAATTTTGTTTTGTTTAACAAGATACATACACGGGCACGATATAATAACTTGTGATGTGTCCCAAATATCGTGTAGGTGTGGGCACTGTGGGCCCACTCAGTGATTTGTGATGGGCGACTTTCAAAAAAATGTTTTTTGTGTACTCAAACTTTCATGTCCAAAAAATTTTAAAATATGGTTTCGTTTGTAAAGTAACATAAAACGGTTCGTGTTAATGTGATTCGAGAGACCGGAAATGTGGATGCATACTAAAAGTTAGAATAATTAATTCTTTCCTCTAATGTGTATGAGCTTATTTATGTTTATACGGAGACGTTCAATAAATTGCACACACCACACATACTCACCAGGTCGCTTGTCTACTGTATCTATGATAATCATAGCAATATTATAAAGAGAAAAGTTTTGTTTGTTTGTCAGGGATGGGTGGAAAACGAATATGTTATTGATATGACACATTGGTGTTTTTCCAATTTATTTTCTTCTATTTGCATGACTGCGACAAATATGTTAATTTTACATTGCATTCACAGCATATTGAATAACTATAAATAAAATAATTAGGCATCAAGCAAACTTGGGGTTTATTCGTTCCTTGGCCAAAGTTGAAAATACTGCACGTTCTAAAAATTTATATTATTCGCTGAGAATTGATAAAATTAGACAATGTATTTGAAAACGCATTATTCTTCCTTAAACAAGTAGTTTAATCATCCAACCTTCTCCCACAGATCCCACTTAATATCTTCAAAACAAACATCAAACTACCCGCCAGGCGACATCACACAGCCATATCATAAACCAATTGTGGAGCCATCAATATGTGGAGTATATATTTTTTTATCTTCAAGGTATTAACGCTGGCTTGTCTTAACGATTATTGGGCCGGTGGCTGAGAGAGGCGGTGGACAGGGCGATGGACATATTCCGCTAAAGCCCTGTAAATCAGTCAGGGTAATGACGGAAATATATGGGAGGTGATAAGGAGCGGGCGAGAAGCGGTTGGTTGGAACACTTTTGAGTACCTACCGAAAGTAATAAAAAGTTTACTGAGTGATATTTTTCTTAGGTTTTTTTATAATTTATGGTGACTAGAATGTTTTACTTGATTATCTTTTGCAGGCAATAAAAAATACTATAGTGACTTTGTCTTACTTCATAAGCAAATTCTGCAATTCTTATTAATTCTATAATATTGAGTCGTTGATAACCGATGTGAAGTGAAAAGTTTTTCGCTTCCATATGTGTGAAAATTAACGCTATCGCCTATCAGACAACCACGGACAAATAACTCCTACAAAAATTTTACTAGCCACTTATCACGAACTTCGACTACCAAACGTTTGTCCTCACACTTCACCGTCATTCCGCGTACATTGTACCCCGAGAAATGTACGCGCCGGCCGTAAAACCTCCCCGTATGTTTTCCACATTTATAGTGTCAATAAAGAATCGTCGCCCGATAACACACTTCAAGGGCAGTGCCATAAACTCCATAGTATAGTGTTATTGGTGACTCGATTTATACACTTTTTTTTCTTCATACAAGTCCCAGACAATTTATTAAGTGGTTCCACTGTGATCGCATTTTTTCTGTTTCTTTGATTAAACTTATTTGATTTGAGTAGGTATTAATTGGTCGTAAATGCTTATGTGGCTTCTCAAAACTAGTTCGTAAAACTAGCGTCTCCATACTTTTTAATTTTCCTTTGTTTGAATATTAATTCGTCTCGTTAATGTGTCTTTTGTCCTTGCAAAGTCGAATACCAAGTTATTTGTTAAAAAGAGATAAATTTGCGCATCAAGCTCTAGGCTATATTTTATTACTGTAATAAAACATTTGGAGCCATTACTTGGCGTTTATTTTGCTAGCAACCTAGCGCCATCTAGTTTCCAAGGCGAAACTATATGAAGGACGTTGAACAAAACTTTGAAGATTTAATGAACATTAATTGTGATTTACGTGAAGACATGCTGAGAAACTATCTGAGTTTAGATAAATAATAAAACGGTAATAGTATAAAATTAATTATGCGTCAACACGAGTTTTTATGTGGTATAAAAGACCGCCATATCACATGCTTACCTATTACTTTTTTATGGTCATTTAATGGTGTGTGCATGTATGGAATGACATTTCTGAAGGAAACACATTGATAAAATTAAAGCGAAAAATATATTATTTTTATAAAAAGCACACATTTACTTTACTGCAGAACAAATTTAAGCTTGTCAAGCCGGACATAGAAAAAACATGCCTTTTAAAAGTTACTCAGTTAATTAACAAAAACCCAACAATTTTTTGGCCAAAAGCATTGGCGATCGGCCATCAGCACACAGTGGGCAGGTGCCGTTTAGGAAAGCCATATCGGCTGTCAAAAACTTGTAAAATATCGCCGTTCCTCGTCGCAGAGCCGCGGGCGTCGCGCGTCCCTCACAAAGATATCTGTAAGATTTATTCAGCCGTCTACAATAGGGAACGTTTTAATTCTTTTCATATGCGACAGATTTATGTACGGACAGATGCGGCGGGACCACTGTGCCGCCTCGAGATAACGTGTTGCCACCCTTTACGTTAAAAGTGAACGAATGTTTGCGATAGTTCTCTGTTGGGTTCGGTCGCACTTTATTCGTGCTTTAGTAACGTTTTGTGAGATGCTTTCGTGTGAATTTGAGGTGCGTGATGGAATTGAAGAAAAGCTGCTTCTGACTTTTCATGCGTTGGCTAACGAAGTTCACCAATGGCATCTGTCATTAATATACGTTTTAAAGACGATTATCTTAGTTATTTATTGTTAAATATTTTACAAATCCGCCTGTGTTCATCTAAATCATACCTAGTTATACAAAAGGTAAAAATCATGAAATTTCTATTTCAAGACCCAAAACAAAAAAGAACAATCACAAAGCGACTCGACGTTCGTCTCAAACACGACTTTGCAATGTCAATATTTTTATACAAAAATACAGCATTCTTGCATCACAATGAAAGTTTTGAGTAAAAGTGCACGCATATTTGTTCTATTATTCTCTTCTACGTAGTTCTAAATTATTGTTACACATTGTACCAAGTGACAATAGCATAATTTATGACGGTCTTTGTCTAAAATTGTGCAAATTGTGCACGTTGAGTAAACAAAAGTTTTCATTTTTTTTGTCCGGATTTTGCAAATTTTGCACCACTGTGTAACATCTTGTGAATGAACCGAATAGAGATGTAACTCTAGCTTCCGTGTTTTTTCTTAATTTTAGTTTGTTGTTTTAAATTAATTTGTATTAATTTATTTCTAGTAATAAAACTAAATTACGTTAATGTTCGTTTGATAAACGATCAAAAATTTAAATGTCAAGTGACCGATCAATTTCAAAATGGCGCTTGAGTGAAATTCTAATGCCGATGCTAATATCTGATCATTGGTATTTTATCGCAGGCTCTATCAGGCTGTCATTAAATATATGGGTAATAAAACTAGAACCGTGGGCGACGTCTGTGGTCAAAACATATCTAACGTAGTTAAAAATACATAAATACCGAGCGTACCCAGGAGCGGGGTCTAGTCGTAAACGTGGTGTTTGAGTTCTGTAGCAATACATCTGATTGGATGAGAACACTTGCTCTAGCGCCGATTAATGGTAATTAAATAATTGTGAGCAACGTTTACGCTGTTGGAGTAATATAAGAACTGTTTCAATAGGTAAGCCACATGTTTTTGATATGTGGCTGTGAAAGATATTTTTTGATACCACATTTGTTTAGAAATGAGCGAAGAAGGCCAGTTAATAAAATAATACAATCTTTCCCTTTTTTTTTACTTTCAAAACATAGTTGCAAAGATCCACAGGACGAAATCTATAGTTGTCAAAGCTCTATCAAAACATACCTTCACCTACACCCATGAAAGAACTACAGAACCAAAAACTACTTCCCGAATCGGTCTGAGCTGAAGACTTACGGCCAGTACCTAAGACCTGCGTGACTGACATATTTATAAGGTCATAAATCTGCTGGAGGAGCCGTCTCGAGTCTTAGACTAACCTTTCACGATCAGGTAACATGCAGCTCGAATGTGATGTGTGGCACTCATTTATAATGATGTTCTAATTGATAGGAATCAGGTTGTTGGTTTACTTGTTGTGAGGAAGGCTGAGAGCACCTGAGAACAAACTAGTCTTATAATTAATTATCTAAAAATGTGAAATATTTGTTTGTGGCCTAGTTATACCTAACAAATAACTGAAATATTATGACAGTTGACCTTTTACGAATAAACGACATCTTTGAGTTGTAAAATCTTTGAGTGAAATCATCAAATACCTGAAATAATTTTTGGCTATTAACAACATGCCAATAAGAAGTTACCCATTTAGGAGTGAAATAATATTTTGATTTGAATTTGAAAGGGGCTTGAAAGCTCCCATGGTTTACAAATGTTAAACAGGTCAACACAAAGCAGTGTACAGACCTTATAGCTATGAATATCCCTGTAACAAGAGACTAAATATAAGAACAAACACGGTCCATCATACGTTTAATTATTGTATACTATTTTGACTTGATTTACGAGTCTCGGGACCGACCCCCCGAGTCTCAAGTCTGACGTTTTTGTTAATTAAACGGTTACTACGTTCGGCCATTTTATGGAGTCAAGAAAAATACATAAATTCGTTACTCGGGATTACTTAGAACGTAACGTTAACATTTTTCTTCTTTTTTGTGTAAATTTTTGTAAAGAGGAAAGTTTTTAGTGAAACACTTTTTGTTTTTAGAAGGGTTAAGTGAAAAATTTATTTGTTTATTATTTTTGTTTTTTTGTCTACAAAATTTTTCATTCGACCCACTGGGCACACTTAGCATCAAATTAGTTTCTAACACAGTACCTTATAAATAAATCAATGTGTACAGATTAGTCGAAAGATGTACTTCCACCTTTCGACTTATCTGTACACATTGACACATTCCAAGGACAGAATATGACATGACATCGACCCCAAACTATGTATTTATAAAAATGATTCCTTCTAAATCGATCCCCATACCCCACAGCCACGATCCAGTTATTTCAGTGGCATTATTTTTTGCCAAGCTCTGGCAACAAATCACTCAAGATCGCATTCATAATTTAAGTCGCCGCGTCACAGTTGATAGATTTATGACGTAACGTCTCGGCGACGTCCACGGACGTAACACGACACTCGCTGGAGCCGCCTTTTGACGTACGGGACGTGAGTTGTGCCATGGTGCATTATCATATGGGGAATGCTTGCCTTTTAGAAATGGAGAGCCTTTTCTTGAACTTTATCGGTCTACCTGGCGCATTTCTTATCCTTTGACAGATCCCAGTTGCTTTGTGTATGGTACAATAATTGAAAAAAATAGAAAGTAACGTGTAATGTATTTGTTTATTATCTTGTCACGTCTTAACGGCTGATCGGATTTGGGTGAAACCTAGCACATGGACAGATCATGTCCTGTATTAGACTAATTTATAGACTCATATTTATCCCGGGAGTTTGTTTCCTTGGGACAATTTTCACGAGAGCGAAGCCTCTGCGCTGGCAGAAGTTAGTTTGTTATACAAAAACCGTGTATGTTATACAAAACATATATATTTGTAAATTGGTATCGGTTAAGGGCAATATGCATCTCTTGCATAGGAGTTAGCTATGCATACCTAACTTACAAAGTGCTGATGAACTTATAAACTTCTGTTTACCCCATTAGTAAGAGAATTTATGCTGTTAACACATAAACAGAAACCCAAAACAAACTCCATAAAAAGAAATTAATTAAAAACCATTTCATTCCGAAGTCAACATGGCGCGTACGTCAACTATTCGCCAGATAAAAGTAAATCCTTCATATTTAACGGGCGGCTGACGTCACGGACGCCATTTTGATTATACATAATTTGACGTGGCGACGGCTTTGACAGAGGACATTTAATTACCGACCCCTCATTACCTTGATATCGGATATTGATATCGTGACGTTTTGTTCTCACGATGCGGGGGCGATACGTGATATTGTGTATTGTAGTTGGTTTGTATGCCTTTTGTGAAGAGCTGTTGGTCAAGTAAATATGATATGAGATGATAACTTATTCCAAGATTTTAAGAAAACCGGCCAAGTGCTAGTCGGACTCGCGCACGAAGGGTTCCTTCCGTACTTGGTAAATTGCGGTTTACGATTTATGACGTATTAAAAAAAACTACTTACTAGATCTCGTTCAAACCAATTTTCGGTGGAAGTTTACATGGTAATGTATTTTTTTTTAGTTTTATTATTCTCTGATATTAGAAACCTACAATATCATTTTTGAAGACCTATCCATAGATACCCCACACGTATGGGTTTGATGAAAAAAATTTTAGTTCTTATAGTTTCGGGAAAAGTAGCTGTGGCAGTGACATACGGACGGACAGACAGATAGACAGACATGACGAATAAGGGTTCCATTTTTTGCCATTTGGCTACGGAACCCTAAAAATGTTCTGCTAGAAGATATCAGGTAAGATACCGTTTAGTAGACCTGACACAGACCAATAATGAGCTAGGACAAAGAATCTACTTTAGATCTGACTTTGCAAATGAGAAGTTTCCATTGACAAAAAAACAAACCACGAAGCTATGATGCTCTCAAGATAAACCCAATAGTTGGAAAAAAGGCTAGGCAGATTATTTTGTAATAGAAAACAATGATCTGAATGATCGTCGTCTAGTCGTATCATTCCCGTATCCAAATCGTCACCACTAAAACTCACACGTACGAAAATTTCGTTAAAAACCTACAGTTTATTTGGTCCAATGGAGTTTATTAATAAACTTTTAATTAAGATATCGGCGTGACGTCACTGATTAATTTGAATGATCAGCAGATAAACAGCTCATTAAAATTATGTCAAACGTGTAATTGAACGACGTTGATTGTATATTGGATGGCGATTTTCACTGTTTTCGCTGTTATTTGGGGATGAAACAAATAAATATCGTTAGTTTCAGTTATCCTGCTGCAAGTGTGATCACCGGTGGGTCCTGAGTTTGGTTAGTCGAGTTTTAAGTGATTGCAGTAAGCTTCTTTACGATGATGTTTAAGATTTTGTTAGTCCTTTAACTTTGGCTTGGAGAATGGTTTTGAACTTGTGTTCTGATGTTTGAAACATCATGCCAATTTCATTATGAAATTCAATATAATTCAGAGAAATAATATTATTTTCTACTGTATATAACAAGCCACCTACCAATAGACATTAAATATAGTTTTACAAACGTCCCTGAGTTTCTATTAGGTAAGTACATATTTGAAACATAAGAGAAAATTTACCAGAATGTAGCCTTAAAAGTTTCATATTAAGTCCCCCGATACCTTATTGATAATATCGTCAATAATACTTCGATAGTTTCCCAGAAAGGAGCGTCGTCCGCTGAAGAGTATTGGCCATCGCTCACTAATCATAAGAGGCAATCAAGACAAGTGCATTCGTATTGACATTACGAAGGTGACTACCATCGGTAGCTTACCGTCTTCATTCAGCAGGTGTAAGAAACAATTGATAATATTGTCTAGTTTCTCAAACTAGTCATAATAAAATGGTTGTGTCTAATCAGGTGCGTGTTATGCTTAGCTAGATTGCTGCCTTATACTTCTGACGCATTTAAGTATACACACATTAATGACATTCCATTCATCTTGACAGTTTATGTGGAATGAATCCCACACTAACATTATGATCTAAAATGGTTTGATTTCTAGGATTGATTTATGAAAACAATTGACTGTCTACTTCAAAGAGCTACGACATCTAGACGATGTCTATTGGATTCCAGATTAATCTATATGAAAATTGCTAAAGGTGACGAACTACCCACTGATCGAATACCATCCTATTAATGTCCCACTGAAGAGCAAAGGACTCTTCGCATACAGAAAAGGCACATGCATCATCAAGCCATTGATCTACAAACTTCAAACAAAGTTTGTATACCAGAAGCCCATACCAACCTACCATTAGTAGAAAACAACTAAAACATAAATACAAACCAAAATGTAAAAATCACTCTCAAATAAAGCCCTAAAATAACACCCAAAACACATTAAAATTAGTGCAAAATAAAATGACAATGGTGCCACTAATGAGACAGTACTCGACGCACTAGGTGTCAATGACAGCACGTCATCACGCAGGTACAATTGAGCTGCCATCACTGATGACACTTGAATGGCTGACGCAAATGATGACACTATTTGTAAATGGAGGGTTAGGTAAAACAATTGGTGTTTGTTTTACGTTGGTTTGGATTTGCATGCAAAAGTTTATGTCAAAATTATTGAATTTACTAATGCAATAGAGGGCACTAACGATGTCATCATGAAACAAAACAACACCAGCCAGTTGTTTTACTTTTGATACAAAACTGCCTTGCATGCAGTTGAAATGATACATTTTGGGCATGCTTACACCAATTGAGCTAGCATTTCCTTCTGAAATAAAAGGTTTCAACAGTAGATATAAAATATTGTCTTCTAGTTCATAGTCTCCTATTTTCTCATCCTGTTTGAACTAACTAAGCAATCAATACTCGAGTGTGGTCAAGTGTGCTGGACTTGTCGTGAAGTCTCATATATGTGGGTAACTCAAGCCACAGCGTCTTACATTAGCATTTATGAAAGTGAATATGAACATATCTGATGGATATTCTATTTGTAGAACAATTTCTATGAAGAATGGTCGTTGCATCGGTGTCGCAATGTCGCTTTGTGCCTGCCTGTGGCAACCTTAACAGCCGACCAACAACTACGTAGTTCAACATAAATATGTCAAAATTAATTCGCTCAGACAATAAAATCAGCGTGATTTTAACAAGCAGAGACAGCTCCCCATAGAAGGAGAACGTATCAGATATGAAGACAGAACGGTGGCGAAACCAGCGGATTAGCGAGACGAAACCCTCAGTGCGTCTAACATCAGCCGCTTTCACATCAACAGCCTGTGGGACTGGTAGCGTCGAGGACAGAAGTGGATGCACTGGAGTGATTATTTTTTGGAAACTTCAAGATGGAAGAATATCTAGATTCGTATCTTGTGATATAGCCGATCCATAAAGTGTACTGAGACTCTAGAAGTAGTGAACAACGATTTTCGAAAAGTCAAAACTGGCCACTTGATAATTCGGTAGCGCATGCGCATGTGGTGCCACCACCTACGCATGTAGGTGTACCATGTACACCTGTACCTTTTTGGTCTTTTTGACAATCGTTATCGCTGATAGAATATCTTTTTATCTAGGCTGTATATATTAAGACTCGTCTATCTTTTTTTAAGGAACAAGGTTCCCAATAGACTTTTATATTCGCCTGCAGCTTCTTTATTTAAAATTAGCTGTATGTCTATGATATTTTGTCAAGGTCAATTCTAAGTCTAGTATACCTTATCTCTAAAAAAAGGAGTTCCAATTTTAGCTGCAATTTTCATATTATTAGACTTAGTTATATAAGATTTGATTTCACGACGTCATCACAGTCATCAGCAGTCAATGACATACATTTGGTCACACAAATCAATCTACAAGCATCCTAAAAAGGAATAAGTGTCGAATCAGATCATTTTGATCTTCTTATTTCAAATAAACAAGGAAGTCAGTATCTATCAAAACGACAAATCAGGCACCATAAATGACAAGCGTTTCCTAATCAATAGTTAGTTATATTTGCTCGTTCGTTTTATACGATACACACTAAAATTTGCATCAGCAGGTTATATGCCCACTTCTCCATCTAACTGTACAGCCTACGCACTTAAAAAACAAATTTAACACACCGTAAATCAACCAGCAAATTGTATCTTAAGTCCAAAGTAATAAAAGTGATGTTGCCCGCACACATAAAGTTGCTTTGAATATGAAAATATCGCATCGCGCGGCTGCATTACAAAATGAGGCGAAATTATGATGGATACTGATGCCTCGTTGCTCGGTTAATAAGACCTGATTCTATGCGGGATACATTCGATTGTAAGCTATTCAGTTGTTGGAATAAAGCTGAGAATAGATCGTGCATCGATCAGGAATCAATCGCGAAGAGTGACGCGATGCAAGTGCACAACGTGACAAGTCTAAGGCTATTTGCATACAAAGCTACCTAGAACAAACTCATAACTGCTGATCTATAGGCTGTTAAATACTATTCCAGTTTAGAATTGCTCAAGTTCCACGCCTGATTGACAAGTCTGCAACATGTCAATAATAATTAGCCGGGCTCAGCGAAGCATATTATGCTGTTTTGACTTAGAAATTATGAATAAATTTACATTCCGACCTCGTAAGGCTTATTTTATTAACATATCAAGTTGTATGCGACATTTACGTAAAGCAAAGCAAAAAGCAAATTTTATCAACGGACTATTTATGCACATGCTAAAACTTTCACAATATCTATACCATATTGTACCCTCCGCCAATACCATTTAATGCGACAGATATGTGTATAGTTAGTGTCACACAACAGCATGCATCAACAGAAAACCCAATCAAGCACTGTCGATAAATTTTAACGATGCCAAAATACACATTCGAAACTTAATTGTTATCGGGTGTATACCTAAACACTAATCAGTATCTCTTCAGTGGCGTCGTCTGCAAACGGCCTTAGTCTCAAGTTGCAATTTTAATTCCATAGGTAGATGTCAGTCGTTGGGTTCACCGCAGGACACCTAATAACATTGGAATTCATTAACATGCGAGCAAATTGAAGGAGTTTGATCTCCATAAGAAGCGCATACGCACACGCAGTCATAACGCGGCGATCAAACAGACGCGCATAAATATTATATAAATAATGATGGGTCAGGAAACTATGTGAGTTTGTGTGACGTGAGAGTAAAGTGGGGTTTATTTGGTGAGAGAGATACAGGTAGGTGTGATCTTACTGGTGTTAGTCATAGTTCTATATGGAAAGTAAGATCTGATATCACTAAGAAAGCTAACAAAACTACAATTGGCACTATGAATTGAATAGTACCGAGACAATTATGAGAATAAATGTTTTGTGGCTCTACTGAATCTTTTAAAAAGAAAAACTGCAAGCAATACTATCACTTGTGTAAGCCATTTGGCCCATCTAGAGGACACAGGATATTAAGTCAATATGATCTATAAGAAACCGACCAACAGCAATGTCATTTCCGACCATATAGATAGACAACTCAATATTGCAATCACGATATCAAAAACCCAATATCACTAACAGTACATTCACAAACAAATGCTTCAGTCACGATCACCTTCATACAATCCAGGTCCCTAATCGACACTTAGTGCGTTCAACATGAAATATTAACACGGTGAAAGGCTTCAAATATATAGCGGGCCATACTTTATGTATAGGCTGAACCCTCTGCTCTCAATACCATAACTTTCACGATAAGATACATATCTGACATTATAGTTTCCTTGCCTTCTCCGATAGGATGGAAAGTAGGTAAATTCGTGTTTAATTTAATATATTACAAGTTGACCAACGCCTCTGCTTGAGCAGGCTAATCTAGAAAGCTACTGTTTGGATTCTGATGTGATTGTTTGGTTATCATTTTGATTGGAAATAAATGATGCTGAATAGCTAACACTGGGCATCCTTCTGTATTTTGCATAATACCCTTTGGTACCCCACCAATCTCTATATTGTTATGGGTGCTCTTTGCAGAGTCAAATCTGGCATATATCTAAGTGAATTGACTCTGCGATTTCTTCTATATTTCACAATGCCTTGTGGCATTCTCCACCAATAACTATATTATGGGTGCTCTCTTTGCTAAGTCCGATCTCTTATCTATACGTATATTTGTAAATTCTAATACATAAACCATAGTTTTGTCAACCTAACTGCATCTAACAAATAAATTACACTGACAGCTTCAGTTTCCAGTGTTCCTAATTCGGGAGGCGTGGATACAATTTCAAATCCAGTTCACTTAAATTAACAGTAAAGTACTTGAACCTTAGAACTATCTATGCTATCCTTACTATTCTATTCACCCATCTGAAGTAGTCTCCTGCGCATCTTGACATCGATCGTCCCCAATTATATACCTACGCAGTTACGACACAAATCACACAGACAGACAGACAAATTGGCCAGCCCGTTGGCATTTGGCAGCGCCGAGATGCGTCCGTCTAGAATTATGAGATATTTATGATATACTGATTTATTTCAGCGTCGATTAGCTTATTATAATGTTTTATGGATGGCTTTCTTAATGGCTGGATTAAGACCTGATAGGTTTTTTTGGTAACATTAGTCATAGTCGGGTTTTGGTTTGACCACTCTATCACTAGCTGTGGGCGTCGAGAAAGGTTAAGTCAGGATTAGGCAAGAGTAATTTTGAAGATGCTACCAAAGAAGCAGTAAACTTTAGTTGTTAGCTCTATCTGAAGATAGGTTCAGTTTCCTACGAGGCGAGACTTTTTAAAGAAGCAAGAAGATGATTAAGAAGATGTGGGGGAGGCCTTTTCCCAGCAGTGGGACAAAGCAGGCTAAAAAAAAAAAAGAAGATGATTAAAGAAAGCTTCAACCAGGCTTTTGTGATAGCGAAATTCACGTTGACTGTGCAACTGAAAAGTAGACATTGAACCCTCAAGTGTTAAAATTTTGTTTATAACACTTTCATAGCCCACACGTGTAAGGCAATTGGAATGCTTTAACTCATACGTGCGAGATTTGACAAGACTAAAACATTTCACGAGGGATGATCCTCATGTGGTGCACTCATCTACACCTAGAAATGCCTCACATGTGGGTCACGCACAGGGAACGTGCTAAGCTGATGACGGAACATTTCGGAAATAAAACTTTGAATAAATAGAAATATACATTGATTGTTTCAGAGGCAAAACTGTCACATATATGGACCTCGAGTAGCTAAGGATACGGTGCCAAGCTTGACAAAGACAAGATCTTTATCTGATATTATTTTTATTTTTATTATTCTGATGTTTATTTTAATGTAAAATGGGTTCTGTAAGTTACCTGAATAAAGAAATTTTATTTATTTATTTATTTTATAGACAAAGACAGGTCAATAAGTGAATTAACAAAGACCATTGACAACTTTAAACACCACCACCAATTCAGTGCATGACACAATCTCAACCGCGGCCAATCTAGGCTGACAAGCAGCCTGTCAATAGCAACTATGACAAACAGACGGACTGGTGGCCGTTTATTAGCGAGCTCATGAATCAGAAGCCCTTGGTGGGACATGAATCTCAATTGTCCTCAACTGATCGTGACGGCAGGACACTCAACTTGGTGACTTTTTTAGTCTTGTTGCTGTTTGTCTGTTTGTTTATGAGTGTTTGTATCGATTTGTGGGTGAGGTAGGTCGTGTTTGTTAGGGCCTGAAATTGTCTTATGTTCTAATTGTCAAGTTTAACTTTCTCTATCTATGCTGAGTTATTAACAATCTTTTAGATGTGTAAGTACTCATGAGTATGTCCAATCTTTACTACGGGATCAACTCAAAACGGCTGGCGATCGTAATGGTTACTAAGCAGAATTATTTTAGTATTCAAGACTGATATAATTCCTTATTGAAAGATTCTGGTTTTAGAGCAATTCGGATAATAAAACTTGATCAGGCATTAAAGTCTAAAAGCTTTCCTCCGGATAATTGAATAACTCGAAACCGAATCCCCAATAAGTTCGATAGCCACCCGTCAACCAACCGTCATTAAAACGCAATACATAACATAACTTATATACTTATCTCCGATACATACCTAACAAGTCAGCAATAAAAGAAACGAATCTCCATGCAATAAACACCAAACGATTTTATCTCACTTTAAAATATCGGCGAATGCGAAAAATGTCCGGCCTCAATCATAATTTACCCGGCTAATGTCAACCGGTGACGGACGAACGTGATTGGCTGGCCGGGACGCACACATATGCGTATACGTACACTTACACACGCTGACCAAAGTTATGGGACTGTAAAAGTTTTATAGTTATCGTATGATCGTTGTACACTTAATGCAGATGCGTTTTATTCTGATGGTTACAAAAATGTGATCAGGATCGATGTGAGGGTTTTATGGCCCACCGGTGGCTTTTTAGGCCAATGAACCCAGTATCACTTACGTACTCTTCCTAGGAATTGTATGTGGTTATGACACGTACCGCAAATAGCTGGCTTCGGCGCAAATCAAAGACTTGAAGAACGTTTAATTACGTTATAATAATAAAGTTGTAAATGGCGATCAAGCAGCTGATTGAAGCTAACATGTTTAATTAAATATGAAAATATATGCTAAGCAGAGGGAAATAATTATTTTATTTTCTACTAAAAACAAGTAAAGATAACTGAAATGGTTATGATATCGACATTCTCAAGCATTTGCAAATCACAACTACTCAGTTGCATAAAGGGCAATATATACGATCATCTAAAATTATTATTTCCTTACGTTTACTTCCAGTGTATATGTGATTTCCAGGGGAACACTATGAATTTAGAAGCAAAATTTCATAAAATATTACTAATATGAGTAATTTTCAGCCTCCTAAGAACCAACCCAATCCAACCCGCCTAAGCAGTTCATAATAAAATACATAAACATATAAAAATTCTCTCTCACGATCAGATCTCATGCGTTCTTGTTTCTCTATAAATATGACTATCAGTCGTCGTAAACGCCGGGGGTAATATGGCCCAAGCCATATTACAAGCCTCTTGGATTCGGCATTAATCGACTGAACCTGTCCATATCTGTCCATCCATTTTATTGTCAGTCATAACTTGTAAATGCATTTTTATATTTAATATAACTTGTTTATATGAATAATATCGGTGGTGAGCAAATTCATAAATATATGTTGTTATAAGAACAAATCCTTGTTAACCTGAGGGGCAATTGTAATACCAGTATTATCAAGGAACTTTCACATTCGTAGGTTTACTAAAGGAGCCTCTGTCTGGTGTCCCTCGCGGAATACGGGCGTGAATATAATATGTTATCTTCACATTATCTATCAAAAACATCTCTAATTTCGCTACATTATGACAAGCTTTTGACATTGTTTGTCGCTGAGATGATTTTGCAACTTGAATTTGAACGTTTTTCATGTTCGAGGATCGTCCTTCAGTAATGATACCAACGGGACTGTATCGTCCCACATAATTCTTACCTGGTAATGATAGAGTGATAAGGTAGTCTACCTTTTGTTTACCTAACAGGCAGCTTTACTTAAATGCAGCTTATGTAAAAGCCTTGACAGTCTACCTACGTCATTGCTCCATTTAACTTTGATAACTTTGTAAGTGTTTAAGTATTCCTAACTGAAACATAATAAGCCCATTTTAACCAAAATTAAATGCACAAACTATAAATAAATTGACAATAGATAAAAGCACTTTATCTCCGAAACTATGTAGATAATTCAGTAGCATTTAAATTTAAATTGATTTAGTTGCAACCAAACAATAAATCCTAGTCCATTATCCAGCCAGAAAATGACAAAAGTGTAGCAAAATTAGACGAATAGTTGATAAAATATGTTCAACTAATAATTCAGGTTGTAAACCTGCTGTAATCTGAATAATATAGTGTTGTGATTACGGTTCATTATTGGTAAATAATGGCTATCTTATAGGTAGTCCTTGTCGAGGTTTAGGCATTCTTTGGTATTCCTAAAGACCGGTATGATTATTAGAGGTTGATTTACATAAATTCAGTCAAGGTTGAATATATCCCTTCAAGGGAATTTCTAGACAGTAAACCGTAATATGTTTTTGACTAAATTACAATAATTGGCTAACAAGTAAGTGGTCTTCCTGATCGGAAGTGGTTACCACATCTGCACTGCTAGGGTACCATCTGAGTGTCTCCACTGAATTCTTGGCCACCATTCAAGACCCTTTATATACCTACTTACATCTCTTACTATTCCTTCAAACACTTCAATAATTTACTCGGACACCTTTACATTACCACTTACACACAAAATAAAGCCCCCGCACATTTCTATTCATCATCTTCTCAAACAGTCTCAAGCACAACATCCAGCGAATCGATACAGCGCACAAAAGACGACAAAAAAACGCGGCTGCGACAAAACGTAGAGACAAAAAAAGTCGCAAGAACAACGTACAACTGAGTGAGTGTACGCTTTCGTTTTTCCGAATGCTATCTTCATATCCGGACGTGTGCAACTCCTCGTCTGTAGCGGGTAGTCGAGGAGCCAGGGAGGCAAAGTATGTATGCGGTTAAATTGGAAATTTTTGATGTGATGTGAAAAGGTTCGGCTGGGATTGGATACCGTGTTGTTTGAGAATGTTTTGTGTTGTAAGTGTGGGTAGAAGATGCTTTATTCGGGTTCGGTTTTTGTACTTTTCATTATGATAAACGTACCTACCTATAAGGCTGGAAACAAATCAACTTTTCTACGAGGGGCCTAGACGCAGTCATAGTCTATACTATTTATTTACTTAATCAAACATTTGCTTTGCCATATATGTGAGCTCTAAGACTATCAGACAATACACCCTGGCGTAGTCCTTATCCGATTCGTCTTGACAGTTGCGTCTACGCCTCACGAAAACTCACGAAGCGTGACGGAAAAAAACCGAAGGGCGACACCGTTGAGGTGTTCTGATTTTGAACTGATTTGAATAGGAGGAACAATGGATGAATGGTATAAAGAGAACTTGTGAAATACGGTACTAATTATGAAATGAAAATTTAACACAGTTCTAATGTTTTACTTATATGTAGAAGCGATAGATGCTCGTAATGCAAATGAAATACGAGGAGCTGCTTATCATCCCGCATATCGTAAAAATTAACTGATGACATAAACGATGATGCTTTTACTGCTTTAGGTCCTGTTTTGAATACAGCTGTATCATTCCGAACATGTAAATGCCTAGGCTTTTTAAAGAGGCAGCTAGACGATAATGCTTTTTTGATCATCCTTCTAGAAACCTATAGCTTCCGATCAATAATCAGTTTGCCTAAACTGGTAAAATTGTATACTGAGACAGAGACTTCCGTTTCATTAACAGCGAAACTGTCTCCAAAGACAAACATTTATCGCGACCCAATCGTATGACATGAAATCTAATAGACTTACAGTACCTACAATAGTATTAAAGTCAAATTTTTGAACGTCTACAATTAAAATGTACAAGTAATAAAAACGTATTCTACCGTGCATTCGGCAAAGTAGCTTATTATAGAGAAGAACGCACAAGGAACTCCATATTCAGGTCAATACTTTACTTCAGTCCACAACAATCTCTAACAAATTCACCAAAATCACTGACGACATCTAGCCAGTCTCCAGCATCACAACAGACAGGTTTATCTTGAAAATTTGGAATTGCATTGGAAATCTGCGCAAGACGCGCTTATCTGATCAGTGTGATCAGCTGTGCACCTGCCGTATCGATGAACGACAATCGATATTCGGACGTTAGACGTTACCGAATCGGTCCAAGTGATTCTAATCGATGTTCGACGTGATCTACCCCTTTAGTGACGGGGACGGCGGATTAGGTACTGAAAGTTTTAGATAAGATGGGTCTGACTAGGTATTGAAAGTCGCAAAGATAAGAGGTCTATGGCGGAAACCATTTTGATACAGGCAGTCTGAATTGACAATAGGAAAAATAATATAAAAATTTACAGTATTTGTCAATCTCTGGTTTAGGCTGAAAACCTGTCAAAACTTTGGCATTAAAGTACTTACTTTATTAAGTTACTTTGACCCCTACTTGACACGCTCTTAACTAAAAATTCTCAATTCAGAAACCGGATCCAAGATCATACGAGATGAGAGAAAATGGTTAAATAACCATTGAAAGATTTTATGACCCCGTCTAGAAGATTAAGGACGCAGCCACTGATCATTAGTAAGTTGGGTGGAATTGATGCCAATCCAGGAATTCATAATGTACTTCAGCTGCAAAAAATACTGCGATAATTATCTACCTACCAGTGTCTACCGAGAAAAATGGCGCCATACAAAGCAGGTTGCCGACATGTGGCATCGCAAGGGTCATACTCCCGCACCTGGTGTTAAAACCGCTCGCGTTTACTTACCATATCTGTCGGCCATAAATAAAGAAATACATCTTAGGCAAGTTTGTATCAGATAAGAGATATTTCAAACATCGAGCCTTCTGTCGGCCCAATTAAACTAAATCACATCAAAATCGATTACAATCGGGACAATACTGGAGCGAACTGGTTAAGAGCGGTTGCAACCGTCAGCGGCGTTTCAAACGCGCGTCGCGTGGGCGCACACAATTTGCATAGCTTCATTAGGGCCGCCCTCGCCGCGCGATAGTCGCGTTATCGACGCCGCCTCTGAATCGCGCCTTACCTCCTTTTTTTAATCGACAGCCGTTAATTAAGCGTGTGTGAGGTCTTACGCCTTAATTATAATTGCGCACAGATACTGAATTAGCCCGCTTTTAACGAAGCTAAAATAAAACGGATAAGTAGAAACCTATTTATTTGTAGCCTTTTTAAAGATAAGTATTACTGTCGTGACTAGTTTTAATTGTAGATAGCATTATCTGTTGATTGCTCGAGGTGGTTACTGACCGATAGTTTTATTGTCAATAAAATTATGTCGAATCGCGCAGTTAATACGAAACACTTGTAATAATTATTATTGTTGAAATATTGCGACGTTCATTTCGAGTGCTTACGAGTATTGTAAGGCTTACATTTACGATTATAGCTAAGATATGTATCTACGATAATCTTTAGTCTTTCACAACAATCAGTCACTCAAATCGTGTACATAACAGTTTCAGTCGGCACATTATATCTTAGAGAGATCCTGGTTTATCGATAATCGCGTGACATCTTCGGTACATCACTAGTTAAAACAATAAACAATTGCTATGTCAGTGCACAGCAGCGCATTTGTGAGACGTCTTACAGGTTAGATGAATTAATTTGAAATCTTTGATTTATAATTTTTATTCAGTAGTTACTAGCTAGACAATAGTTCAAACAAAAAGGAAATATCGGCCAAGTGCGAGTCGTACTTCACACATTTAGGGTTCCGTACCAATTTATCAATATATCGGTATTTGTTAGTATAATATACGCAATGGTAAATATTATCACGAAAATTTCAAGTTCATAGGTCAATGAGAAGTTAAAAATTCTTCAGAACAAAATGTGTGACAGACGACATATCCGTTTGGACCCTTCAGGTACGGAACCCTAAAAAGAAGATAAATAGCAATTAATTACAAGATGACTTTTGTTTAGGTACTGATTTTCGGTCACTTGGACTAATAGGCTGTTTGCAAAAATGACATAATATTACATTGACATAACTAAATTAAATGATACAGGAAATAACTACACTACAACTAAACTACTAATACAACTGCACAACCAATTTTCCCTTGATGTATGAAAATTCTGTTCAAAAATACATACATGATATTCAGCACGAACATAGGTACTAGGATAAACCTAGATACATTTGCCACAGTGACTCATCAACCACTTTACCGACTTTACGACTTTCCAGAACAGATAACGGCCACATACATTCACGTTATCCTTATCTCCACATACATGGCCTTTCCTTGCTAAAAACTCTTTAAATAATCCTTTTGCAAAGCTAATTCTGTACTTGAAGACTTCTCCATATTAAAAAGCAAATAAATCTAATAAGGTTGACGAAGCATCGACATAAGGCCCAGTACATGAAAGCGCAACGTTTTGCGACATCGCGTGTGTCGCAATGCAAATGCGACAGACCACCGGCGTTCCACCGACACTTTTATTTACCAGTTGAAGGTACCTTCTTTATCGATAACTTATTCAAAATTGCAACGAAATTAAATATTCGCTCAATTATGTATTTTTTTTATTTTATAATATATCAAAAGCAATTCGTGCAACCTTTCCAGGTATACGAGTTAACGTGCGCACGTTGAAATAATTAGATACGAAAAAAATCATATAAAAAATTAAATTAATTGCTGTAATTACTATCTACAGATCTAAATGGATTAATTAAAGGAGGTACATAGTTAAGTAATAAATTATTTTTATAGATGTCACATTGAGTTTAATTTCGTATAGACTAAGAGATAAAACTATAGTACTTAGCCTTTCCAAACAGTTGTAAATTGTCCTTTCGGAAATTTCGCCCGTATTCCGAAACTACATCCTAAAACTGTATTGGTCTGGTCTCAGGCGTTAGTGGCCTTACTGGCCGTAAACGCCTACGTTTCGGTAAGTTCGCCGCACTCGGATGAAGACATTTAAATACGTCGAATATGTTAATATTGCGATCGGATCGTGTACGCTGCCCTTAACAACGGGGACTGTGCGTTGGCGGACAGCGGTCTATTAGTGAGGTGGCGCGAGGCATAAGCGGCAGCGGGAGCGATTGAGTTTAATGATATACTCTGGTACCTACCACTTACTTAGATGGATGGTAGGTACATACTTTAAGCACGTGCTTAATGGAGCTTTGCTAGATGCCGCAGAATTTGACTATTTCTAACTTAACAACGTCATGTAAATTGTGAAATTAAAGTTGGTCAAACTGGCATTGAACAATCATAATGGCTGCTCATTTTCAATACGAATCCCAATAAGAATAACGTAAAATCGTATATTAATAATTTAATAAAATGCAGAGTTTCTCTCGTAGATCAATCATCATAAAAAAGCTTTCAGAAACCTATTTTATATAATCGCCCACCTTTAGTTTTCACCTGCTCCCGCTTATGCCATGTGCCATTGCACCTAGCGAGCTACTCACAAGCACACACAACGTGCATTACGCAGTTTATTCAGCACCACACTGACCCGCGCGCCATTCACGTCTCCTGCGCTAATACTATTTTACTATACTTTAAATAGACAGAGTTATGAGACTAATTTTGCTTGTAACATGTATTGGTTTTTACTGTTGTTTCCCTGACAAGAATATAGCTTTATATCTTGAAAATCCACTGTATCACTTTGAAATTAGTTTCTGTACTTACAGCGATTTTGATGGAAACAGGAAAGGTAGGAAACCTTGAGAAACTAGACAAATTGTCTAGGCTATCAAAAGTTAATTAAATATTCACAGCGGCAGGCTTTGCTGGGGCGGCTGCTGCTTGTGCAGAGAACCTCAAACGGTGCAAATATAACAACCTTGTTAAAAGTTATATGTTTGAGGTTGAAACATAAGGTCTATGGGGTCCGAGTGCTCATTGAGTTCGATGAAAAAGCTCGTCGACTCTTCCGTGACCAGAGCTCTGGCCTTTTCGGCCAGAGAATCAGCATTGCCATCCAACGTGGCAATGCTGTTAGCATTCTTTGTACGGATTCTGGGTACGTGGACGAAGTTTTTGATGCGCAATGAGCTATTTTCCATCTTCCGTTTGTTTATAGGTTTGATTTGTTATTAGTCTTATATTTTAGAATATTCAATTGTATAGATTATAAAGCAATATTAAAACAAACAAAAATAAAAGTTTCCCCTCGATTTAATACCTACTCTGATCACTTTTGGAATTCAAACGTTTGTTTTCTGCCAATTGAATAATTAAATATTGAATAATTTGGGCGCACGGTTGGCGCAGTGGTTGAGCGATTGACTGCTGCGCTGCTTGTCGCGGGTTCGATTCCCGCACGGAACAAATATTTGTATGACCTACAGATAGTTGTTCCGGCTCTGGGTGTTTGTGTATGTGAGTTTATATGTTTGTAAACGCACCCACGATACAGGAAGAAATTCCTAGTGTGGGGCAACGTTTTTTTTATAATAAAAAATAAATAAATGTATTGTCTTGGTTGCATTCAATTAATAACATTGCGTACACTCACAACAGACCTACTTTAAAAAACCCCACCTTCAATGGAGAAGAAATCGATCACACAGTAATTAAATAACACTTCAATACCCAATCTACATGCTTTAAAACCTATTAAAGACCCCCCCTATATAATATAATTGACGATTTATAGTTCAAAAAACTTCAACCACATAATAATTACACATTGTAAAGTAAGCCCAACAGACAATAACACAGCTATACGTATAAAAAGTAGATAAACACATAATGGCTACTTTAAACCGATCACGAAGATCGATGATGCGTATTTTACGAGTGTTAATTACATCTGAGTTGATTGAAATTGAGTACTGGGTACAGTTGACTGCACATTTTGACATTGGCTTCATCTTTGAGTACTAGCAATAACGGCGTTATTCGCACTTCAAGCGTCAACTGACGTTTGGTTGACCATACCTTCTGCTGATTAATAATATATAATAAGTGCTGGTTGTAATATAACTACTCACACGCCTATTAATGGTGTAGACAAAGGCATACAATTACAGTTAACAAAGGTACTATTAAGTCTAGACAAAAGAAGACGCACTGGATATAACGACCTCAAACATAAAATATTATTTTACTAGATCACATATGAAGTAAAACTAAAGCCGACCAATTCAGTTATTGAACCTATTCTATATATCAATAGTAACCCTCGAACAAGCAATCTGGCATAGAAATCAGTCACCAATTTGCTAGAATCAAATAGCAACTTTGGACTGGTAAAGAATAAAACCCAAGATCGGGTCACCATCATCATCACCCTCCAGCCCGTCTCCAATTTATTTGAGGTCTTCTTCATTCATTTATCTTCGCTGTCATCTCCATACCTACTTCCTTTAATGCCATATCAAACCAGAGACCAAAAAACCGATACGAATTAAATTAATACCAAATACAAGAACACTAAAAAATTCATAACATTTCCTACAAAACCAACAAGAAAGAAAGATAAGAAAGAAAAGTCAGTTCCCAGCAGATCTTAAACTGCATACAGTATATTGTCACAATATCTCAAGTTAGTACGAGTGCATCCAGGACGTTATTAGACGCGCGACGGAGTGACGTCGCGTCGCCCGCGTCGTGCGACGTCGTCGCCTCGTCGCGGGGCCGACGACGGAACGTGACGCGACGTCGCCGTCACACCGAGATATTAGATCTCGTTGTTTGTACGTTTTCAAATGAAAAATGTTGGTTTGCAGATTATTTTCAAGGCGTCTTTGTTGTATTGATTATTATAATGTTTTGTTATCTGGGGAAATTATGTGTCGGTCTTGTGTCATGTTTAAAATATGATAAGTGACTGGTCACATGAAATTGCCAAAATCGCCACACTTAAAATATGAATACGGAAACGGCAGCAAACAGAAACGACTTTACAGCTCCGAATTTAAGAAGAATGAAAGATTTTTGTCATTCAAAGAAGAATTCATGAATTCAAGAGAGTAGAAGTGTGAATTTTTGACTTATTCGAGTAAACAAAGTGGTCAGTTCTATCAAACTCTACTGAATCTATCATTTCTCTCTCTCTCTATGATCTTTACCGAATATATCCATTCATCATTGACATGGATCCTGGCTTAGATATGAAAAGTGACTAACAGTAAAGTTGTGAGTTATCTGGGGACAGTTTTATCCACTAAATACACAAAACTTGTGAACAATGTCATGTAGACCCAATTTGCAAAGATTCTAGCTTAACTGTTGACAGGAGTCAAGCATTATACGTTCAATAGTCTTCTTCTTAGTTGTACAATCCTGGAGGAGTGGTCGTGGTCATAAAAATACCGATAGCTCGGTTGCGTGCGGCTTTTGCCAGACTGCCCCACCTGTCTCTATAATAGCCAAGTACCTACAAGTTAATTATCTCAAAGCCTTCTCAACAGAATAAAATTTCGCCCAAAATGACAAATAACTGACAACAGCTGACGGTACCAAATCTCCGATCTCTAAGGTCCCGCTATCTCAAAAAATTACTAATGACGTCATCTCACGAAATCAAACGGAATATAAAGAAAAAGTCAACGAAAAAACAACAAATCATTACTATCATCGGATCAGTGGGATTTCAATAGGTCCGTCAAACACACAGACAATGGCACAATGCTGATACCCAAGTCATTATCAGATCAACTTAGCTAACACTTCATGAGACAGACGGACGCACTGGGAGGGTATCGTGGCGGTTAAACGCTGGTAAGAGCGGTTGGAACGTTAAGACAATGTAGATACCATACATATGAATAGTACGAGAAAGATTTGGAAGAAGAAGTTCGTACGGTGCGGTGGCGGAACAATAAACGGATAGACGACATTGTTGTCATCACGGATAGAACCCGGATGAAGTTAACACAAGAAAAGAAAGGCCTTTATCTAGCAATGGGCAAAGCTACGGTGGATGATAATAGTAGCCAAAAAAATCCAAAAGTAATAATTTAAAAATAAATGAAAAACCAGTCGGGTTTTGATTTTTAAATTAGCTTTTTTTATTTCCAACTTTTTAGTTTTTTTTTTTTCGAATTACTTGTAAACAATCGCGTTCGATTTTTGCTGAGAGCAGTTGTGTTACATGCGATCGCGCGCGTACCACAGTGTAAAAGTGCTTACGCATCAAAATAACGCCGTCCAGTCGGATGCACCGCAATGACCTAGTTATTGCGTAATGCTGACGGCTGCAGGCGAATATTATTGTTAAGGCGAAGTTAATACTCGATTAACTTCTACAATGAGTTCGAATAAGCAAAAACTCAGCGTGAACTTATCAACAGAGACTGAACATCTGTTGTTCAAGTACTTTTGTGAAGAACAAAGGCAGCGTGAAAAGCTTGAAAAAAACGTAAATGACTTAAAAAGTCAGATAGAAAACCTCCAGCAACAGCTGAAACTTCAAGCGGAGAACCCACCGAAATCAGCTACTACAACCGCCCCTGAAACTTCTCCCCCGCCTGTTGAATATACAACGGATGAAGAAGAACTCGCTCGAGAAACAGGATGGATACGGCAAAAAAGCAGGAAGAAAAGAAAATTGAACACCTCGCCCGCCCAACCCACTCTGCATGAACAAGGAAGTGAACATAATAAAGGTAAGGAAAAAACCATTAAAACTCCTTTGCCACCACCTATTGTAGTAGATGGTATCCAGGATTACCAGAAATTCTTTGATTTTTTGTCTGAGAGCCAACCAGCTGACGCGTTCAGCATCAAAATGATGAACGGCGATACAATCAAAGTAAATGCCAAAAACGATGATTCATACAGAGCAATTACAAAGGCCCTCTCTCTCAACAATTGCCTTTGGCACTCGTATGAGAACAAGCAAGAGAGACCAATTAGAGTGATAGCAAAAAAATTGCATTTCACATGCATTCCGGAGAGAATTGTTGAAGATTTGCGTGGCAAAGGCTACAAAATCCTAGAAGCAGTCAACAAATTGAGTTGGAAAACCAAAGAGCCACTCAATATGTTCATGCTAACATTCTCAAACGATGAAGAAACTAGCAAAATTTTTAACATCAAAACTGTATTGGGATGTAATGTGGAAATACAACCGGTAAAATCCACAAAACTGGTAACTCAGTGCAAACGATGCCAGGCTTACGGCCATACGCAAAAGTACTGCTCCAAAGAAGCGAGGTGCGTAAAGTGCACAGGCAAACATCTCACGAAGGATTGCAGAAAATCAAAAGAGGAGAAGCCAAAGTGCGTTCACTGTGGAGCGCCACATCCAGCTAACTACAGAGGTTGTATCGTAGCTAAAGAAATCCAGCAGATGAGAAACAAAAAATCGAAAGGCAATAATACTGCCCCTCAACAAAATACACCTAGTGGAAGAGCCGAAGTCCCCACCCAGTACAAACGAAGGCAAAGCACTACAATTAAAAACGTATCTTATGCCCAAGTAGCTACAAGAGGCATAGCCAAGGCGCCTGTGGTTGATATGAACAGTGACAAAAAGTTAGATGAAATCTTAAAGTTAATGTCATCATTCGACGAGAGATTGAAAAAAATTGAAAATAGCAACAAAGCTGCTACTACTAAGCCACAAAAATGAATACTACACTAAGAATTATGGCGTGGAACTCAAATGGGTTACAAAAACATCAGAACGAGTTACAAGTAGTATTAGATATAGAAAAGATTGATGTTTGCCTGATATCAGAAACTCACTTCACAAAGCAATCACACATTAAGTTTAAAGGGTTCAAAGTATACCATGCACTTCACCCAGACAATTCCGCAAGAGGTGGTAGTGCCATTATAGTAAAAGAAAACCTACAGCACTTTGAAGAGTTTAAATACGAAGAGAGGGACATCCAAGCAGTGGCAATTTGTCTACAAACCAAAAAATATCCTCTAACAGTATCTGCCATCTATAGTCCACCACGGTATATGATAAAAAAGGACCACTATATGAACTTTCTAACTCGCTTTAGAACTCGATTCATCTTAGGAGGTGACTTCAATGCTAAAAATACGTATTGGGGCTCAAGACTAACAACTACTAAAGGCAAAGAACTACTAAATGCCATAAAAGAGCTGAAATGTGATGTCATATCAACTGGAAAGCCCACCTACTGGCCAACAGATCAAAATAAAATTCCGGACTTAATAGACTTTTTTATAACCAAGGATCTATCAACTAGTTATATAAAATCGGAACAAAGTTATGACATGAACTCAGATCACTCTGCAATATATCTTGAAATTAGCGAAACCATTTTGTGTAAAGAAAACAGGCCCACTCTTGTTAATAAGTGTACAGACTGGGTGAGCTTCAAGACCAGATTGAATGATCAAATAGACCTTAAAATTCCATTAAAAACACCCGAACATCTAAACGTCGAAGTGGAAAAGTTCATAATGCATATCCAGCAGGCAGCGTGGGAAAATACACCTGACTTCAACAAGAGGACGAAAGGAAATACTTACCCGCTCAGAATCAAGCATCTCATTATGGAGAAAAGAAAACAGAGGAAAACGTGGCATCAATCTAGGTGCCCTGAAGACAAACGAAAATTGAATTGTCTTACAAAAAAAGTAAGAAGACTAATCCAAGACTTTAAAGACGAGTCAACCAAAACCTATCTTCAGAGCCTAAGTAACGACCAAAAGACAGACTACTCTCTTTGGAAGGCTACTAAGCACTTAAAAAGACCGATTACCCAAATACCAACTATCAAATGTGAAAACGGGCAATGGGCAGTAACTAACGAGCAAAAAGCGAAAAGGTTTGCAGAGCACCTAGAAAATATCTTTCAACCATACGACGGGGAAATCATTGAAAATCACACTTTGCTTAATATGGTGACATCGGAAAATGAAGTTACCATAAAATTAGTAACACCGAGAGAAGTCGCACGAGAAATAAAACACAATATAAGTACAAGAAAATCACCAGGGTACGATTTAATAACAGGAGAAGTACTTCATAACCTACCGAGAAAGGGCCTGGTTAAATTAACGACCCTTATCAATGCCGCATTAAGGCTTAAATATGTACCAGACTTATGGAAGGTGGCTGAAGTAATAATGATAGCTAAGCCAGGTAAACCGGCTCACGAAACATCATCCTATAGGCCTATTTCCTTGCTACCAATAATGTCCAAGCTATTTGAAAAGCTGTTACTCAGACGACTTAAACCTATAATAGATAGCAAGAACATAATACCAGAGCACCAGTTTGGTTTTCGAGAAAAACACTCTACTATTGATCAAGTACATCGGATCACAAACGTTATAGAAAACGCCCTTGAAGATAAGAAAGTATGTTCTACTGTATTCCTAGACGTGGCGCAAGCGTTTGACAAAGTATGGCATGAAGGCCTTATACATAAATTGAAGAGCTTATTACCGAAGCAATTTTCAGATATATTAGAGTCCTATGTTCTAAACAGAGTCTTTAGAATAAGACAAGAAGACGCCTACTCTGAACTGAAACAAATAAAAGCTGGTGTACCGCAAGGAAGTGTGTTAGGTCCGGTCCTGTACCTACTATACACTTGTGATATTCCTAAATTAGAGCAAAACACGATTGGGACCTTTGCTGATGATACGGCCATAATGGCTGTAGGAAACAGCAACGTAGAAGCAGTAGAAAAGGTTCAAATGGCTGTTAATCTAGTTTATGACTGGACCAAAAAATGGAGGATTAAACTAAATGAATCTAAATCTGTTCACATTGATTTTACCAACAAAAAACACCAGTATTCTCCAGTTTATATTAATAATAAACAAGTCCCATTCGAGAATACAGCCAAATATCTCGGTATGACCCTTGACGCAAAGTTACGCTGGAAAGCCCACGTCAAGAAGAAAAAAGAAGAACTCGACTTCCGATATAAAAGAATGTATTGGCTGCTTGGAAGAAACTCCATGCTGTCTGTGCAAAACAAATTACTGCTATACAAACAAGTCCTGATGCCAGTTTGGGCTTATGGTATTCAGCTATGGGGCTGCACCAAACAGAGCAATATATTAATTATACAAAGATTCCAGAACAAAGTGCTAAGGGCAATTGTAAATGCACCGTGGTACATACGAAATGATGACCTCCATCGGGACCTAAAAGTTGAGTTCATCGATAAAGTGATCCAGAAATTTGCAGAAGCTCACGAAAAGAGACTTCATCAGCATGTGAACGTCGAGGCAATCCAGCTTCTCGACCACACAAACATAGTTAGAAGACTAAAAAGAACAAAACCGTTCGAGTTAGTGTTTAGTGTTAGTGAATAGTGTAACGTACGAAAGTGCTACCAAATAAACACAAGAACGAAGTGTATTCGCCTTAATAGAGACAATAAGAAAAGTGCTATTGGACACATTCTTAGTAAAGACAATGTCATAGTTTAGGTTATAATTAAATTACTTATTAGTCTATTTATAAGGCTAGATTGTAATAAGAGTAGGGTCCATCCTATTGATGAACCCTAGAAAAGACAAAAAAAAAAAAAAAAAAAAAAAAAACTTGTAAACATATAAGTGATATGTATTTTGTAACCACCTGTAAAAACCCTTCATTTTAATATACCCCACTCGATGGGTGTGGAAGAAAAAAAATTGATACCCACACAATTTGGCGCCGTAAATCCGCCATATTTATAATTTTTAACTTCACTTGTCTTAGAACACTTGGGCGGTCAAGACCGATAATTATATAAATCCGGCTAACGGTTTGAATGATATGAGGTAATAAAGAATATTACATCATACAAAAACGCGCGAAAAACATAACCCTTTCCTTGCAGCCGGATAAAAATACAAAGGTCTTTCTTGTGGAACTCGCAAAATTTAAAAAAATCGGACTCTGGACTTAGATTGTATGTAAAGCTATGAAAGTTGTTTTCTTGAATATTAGTTATTTATAAGAATATTAAACATTCTATATAACCGCCAAAAAAAACGCAGCGTTGCCTACACCAAGTGCGCAACACAATCAAAAATCCAGAGTGGATCTTCCAATAATGAGTCGGTTGCGTTTCGCGGCCACAATAGTCCGGGACAATGGCCGGATTCAAATCTACGTGTACCTATCCTTGGACGATTAACGCTTCTTTGTCATCCCTACAATGGGGGGTCAACGGTTTTTCTACGTTTTTCCAATTACGTTTATTGAAATTTTGTTATGATATCCCAGTTTCTCTTTCTCGGTATACCGTTGTTTGTTGTCTGTGATTGCTTTTTGAAATATTGAATGGGAGATGGAAAATCCTCATTCAATCTTGGGCCTACGAAAATCTTTACTTAAATTAATATTCTGAGACTCAATTGTAGCTTCTTTAACAGGACGATCAAATTCTGTTATAGTAAAGTCTGCAAATGAACATTAGTATCAACGCAGAAAAGAGAGATGAATTTAGGATTATTTACCTAATAAAAGACGAATAGCCAGAGAGGTACGACATCATTAATTTTGAGCAACATTTATCGGTATTTATACATTTGGTATCATAACAATTAGCTACATAAGCTACAATCAGAAATTACAGACCAATCGACCCCACTTTGCCCTTTAAAGATTCACCTGGCACAAAAGTGTCACCACTCAGATATTCTCACCGTATGGTTATTATAGATTTGTCCCAAAAAGCTAAAATATCGAAATCGATTAAACTAGACATGGCCATATCGCTCTAATTCGGTACAGCAGACGACACTAAAATATACAGGCCGCCATTCTCCATTAACTCGTTGCTAATTTTGAAGAATACTATTTTGCAGTCGCCGCCTATAAGATTGGAAGATGACCTGAATAAAGGGAAGGTGAATTCAGATGAATTTTAATTTATTGCAGATTTTTCTAGCATCATGTTGCAAAAATCACCTTAGCTAGACTACATTTTGACCTTCGTCTTCATCTTTTCGAATCGATGGTGATTTAACCATTAGACAGTATGAGCACAGTTGGTGGTCACGTTTATAGCGTCATCACTGGCGTTCGTTTTGACGAAAGCATGATAAATATTAAGTGCAGTTACTAATATTATGTGAATCAGCCTCTAAAGGGGATGATGCCTAATAAAGATCTAAAGAGACAAGAGAGACCCCTATTACAAGCACAAACATAAATCGAATTAGTTAACCATTTACTAATATGACAGGTGGTCCTAATTTGTCCACCAGCACTTAGAATATTTATGTCCCCAGATAAGCTATTCCATGTCCGTTCCCAAATAAGGGCCAGCATCAATACATACGAACGACACAACAAATAACCGTCACAGCGACCTATTTGTACAATTATGTACCTTTTGATTTACCGCCGAGATATTAGCCATACAACTATAAAAGTCATACAACGATTACACGCCTTTGTACAGCATTAGGCATTAATTCAACTCTGGCGTTCGGAACGCGACGTCGGACTTGATTCATGCGCAGGAGACGATTGGAAAAGCGACGTAAGTGATGAAAAATTTGCAATGTAATTTAAACTTTACGTGTGAAAATTTTGGGTTGGATTTTGAGTGGTGGAATTTTTATCATAATGAGTAGTGTACCAATTGTCTTTGCTGAGGAGATTAAATTGATTTATAAGACGCTGTTTCGTCCGTCGTTCGTTCTCGGTATCTGCTCGTAAAGTTTGGTGCGGGTCGCGATCGTTTCGCGTGTTTTATGCCGCTACCCTTTTGATGTGATGCAATATTACTAATGATTTATTTGTTGTTAATCTAGAATTATTTCCTGGTTTCATACGTATGACTCGTTCATCTTGAATCATGAGAGAGATTTAAACTCTAGAATTTTTGGTAACTCTACTCTTTCTGTCTGCTTTTTTATGGAGTTCTAAATGTTGTCTATGTCAAACCAATAAACTGTACCAATTGGTTGCAATCCACTGAGATGCCTCAGTCATGGACTGACACAGCATTTGTTGTCAATTAACTTGTTCTCATTACTGCTACAGACGTTCTTAAGTTGTGCCAAAACACTGATCATATAGATTTTAAGGCCCAAAGGACCAATGTCCTACGATTTGGTCCTATAAAACCAATTCAACATCCTACACACAGTTTGAGATTAACTACAGATAGACATCGACACAATCGGATTCGTAAGCTAGAATTATCTCATTAGAGGGAAGAGACAAGTCGTGTAGCATGCATAGTTCAGAGCTTCTATCCATCTGTTCGTAAGTGTCCGAGACATAATTGGTTCAATGACTGGACACACGTTACACTGGCTACTTGAACCCTGGAACGTTGTGGGGTATGCAGACGTGTGTATTGTCTGGTCGAAACTCAAAATAACTACAGACGCAATTTGGTTGAAAGTCATAATGATGAGTCAAAGTAATTTGTTCTGTTTGATTCAATGTCGCTTGTAATGATGCTCTGTCATTTAATACTGCAAAAACGCTCCTACTGCAGACATTCTTCACTATCATGCGATATATGAGAGGACAGTTAATGATACCAGCAGTAGTATACGTTATACCGGACCTGGACATTTGTAATTAATATCTGTCACTATAAATGTCCCATTTATAGCAATTATTTCTTTATAACTTCACATATCCTTATCGCAACCATAAAGAAAAATATTCCGAACATCGGCGACATTCTCAGGCCTGGCCCAACAACCCTCAAATGTGTAAGCGTGGACTGTCACAGCGACACGCTTGACATTCGTACACGGACCATCAGCGAATAAATCATAAGGTTACAAGTCAGGGCTGAGGGCTACAAGCACCTAAGGCGCGGCGCACACAGCAATAGGCCGAACTTAGGAACCGTATTGGCTGAATAATTAAGTAGCGCCTAATGTTGGATCGTGACATTTGGACATATTGAAAATAGATTGGCGATGGATAGACGTGTTAGTGTTAAGGATGGATGATCTGAACGGTTGATACACTTTCTGGTTTAAGTTTTAAGGAATAAGTTTTCACCTATCCCTTCCAAACTCACACCAGGAAGTGATATCAGTAGTAACAAGGTCAGCGTTATTTCTTCATTACCTCAATAAGAAGTTGATTGTAAAATATCGCAGACAGTTATTTCAAAAGACCATGAAATACAAGGAGCAAAAAGAACAGTAACTAGAGAACAGCAACTAGAGAACAGCAGTGTAGTGTCAGGAAAGATAACTACAAATATTTATGTAACTTGTTGAAGGGACGCAGTTTTTATTCGTATTAAGAAATGAACTACGACAATAACACCCAATTACGCCAAACACATCAACCAACTGCGGACAGCTCAACAAAACGACATTAAAACAAGAACTAGGTCCCAATTCCAAGTATGTATTAAATTATAATTTCTCCGAGCTGAAATGCCTCGCAGACCACCAGAGTCGCCAAGCTATGCGACAGGCAAAAGGTCAGACAGCGACTTGGACGCAACATTTAACGTTAATATGAAGCCATAGATCAGGCGCGCATCTGTCGGCGTGTGCGCAACGCTGTCGATCAACAGGACACTAATAGATCATTAGTAGTTACGCTTCAGGGGGAGAGGTATACAGGATTGTTTCAGATCTGAATGTGGAAATAGTAAGATTTGACATGATGGTCAGTATGAGCCGTCCACCTAACTGAAGGATTTGCAAACAATCAAAAATTACTCGAAATAATTCAAAATGTGAAAGATGGAAACGCAGCACTTGCCCAGCTGTGGAAAACAAAACGCCACAAATAAGGCAAGTACGAGCCAATTTTAAAACCATCAAGGTAAAATTCCTTATTTGGCTCTTTCATCACGAACCAAATAGTGTCATCTTAAACGTGCCCTGACACCCGATACTATTTCTCAAGCCAAACGCTTGCAGAACAATGCCAAAATCATGCTTATAATTCAGACTGATAGTCGCATTAAGACATCATTAATACCAGTCCACAATAAAACAAACATAATCCCTTTTCCTCATAAATTTTACAGCAAGCTATGCAATAGATCACGCGTACATCGCAGTACTCGTCGCCTGCGCATACGCACGGCGCTGTCGATCAACGATCTACTTATAGATCTTCAACATTCGCAGTTGTCACAGCGCATCTTGGAAATGACGTAACATCACGCCTGTATTCTTGAAGGGTTGGATAAAAGTGTAGCGATAGTGCACTTATATTTTACTTGTTATATGTTAGTTCTATTGGGGTCGAGCTATTGCCATCAACCGGGAACAAATTCTAAAGATATTCGGGGTTGCTACTGAGAAATTTCCGATAGAAAAACTCAATTGGGCTCTGCCCGACCCGGAATAAAAAGGACCGCATGCTTAGCAGAAGCGCTTGTAACCACTTGACCAACAAGGCAAAAGATGAGCTCTTTAACTTCGGAAAATATGAATGAAGAATGTGAATATCTAAATAAACAACAGACATGCATAAGTGTTGGACTGGTCTCTAAGTACGTGCAAGTCTTGAGTATAATTGAGATGAGGTGCTAGATCTTATTAGAACGCCCGCTGCGAATTATAAAATGGTAATACATATTGTTTATTATTTGGGCTAGGGCTGTCTGCTATACATCTGATATATTACGCTTATTTTGAAAATGTCGTATGGAAATTATATTTTATGATGAAAAGCCTTACAGAATATTTCGTGATCTTAGAGCTTACAGTTGGAAAAATCTGGTACTTTCAGTAACTTACGTTGTTCCACCTTACGACGCCATAACTATCACAGCACATAAAATCTGAAACAAATAATAACAGCTTTTTAGTAAGATATTGGTATAGAGATGAGCAGAATGATGAGGCAGAAGATTTCCAAAGAAAAGATGGATGGACTGTGTGTGGAGTGATATAAAAATAAGGGTGTCAGTTATAGCGTGACGGTTGGCAGGATGGAATAGAAGACTAAAACGTGTTGCACTGACCCCATAAATTGGGACAAGGGCAGGAACATGATGATGATGATGGTAGGGAGATGATCACAGAAGAATATCTTAAGTGAGAATAATGATTACGGGCCGTCATATATGTATGTACATAAGTATCCGGACAAAAGGATATTTCTAACGCTAGCAAAATTTACTATCAGCTTCGAAATATTGGCACCCACAAATAACACTAGAATATTACTACATCCCAACACGAATATCGTAAACAAAACATCGAAACGTACGTTAGTTCGTCACTCATATTCAAATTAATACAGTAATCCAACTGAAGTTGTAAAGAAGCGGTTTATGAACCGCCATCACGCGAATGTTCTGTAAATCTCGCCACTGATCATAAACAGATCTAGATGTTATAAACTACTATTATAAACATTGTTAGAATTCTCATATATATAATGGTATATATTAATAATGAGTAATTTAAAGCCGCCATTTTAATTAAGTAATAGGAGTTATGGAGTTATACTTCGTTTTATAGCTCAATTTATGTTTTATATGTCTTTGTGATAGAATGGTATTGTATTGGGATATTGGGAATTGGTGCTTGATTATCGTTTATCGTTTTGTCGATCGTTATTTTATACATAGATAGTTTGAATTTTAGTTTTATTTGATATAGTTTGGAGTCTTTGCTAGCGATTCTGCTTTTTTTACGCCTGATTGACAAGTTTTCGAGACAGATTGTCGTAATTAGCTGACTCTTTTTGGTTTTCTTTCTTTTTGAGTCATTTCTATTGACTAATTCATACACATAGAAATCGAGGCAAATACTCTAGTTAGTAAAATTACATCCACCAGGCCCTGTAACTTCCTTTGACAATTTATTTTATCCTTGAGAAACAGAAAACAGCATTAAACAAACCTCCAACTAATTGTTTCATTTTCAAATATTATAATATAATATAATTTAGAAAACCAAAATACAGTTAAATAAATTCAAAACACATGCAACTTCCTATAAACAACACGAAAATGACATTCAAGCATTAAAACCATTATAATTTGCAATAAAACAATACAGAGAACCGGCTGGCTTTCGTTCCTTTTAGTGACGTTAAAACATGAGATGAAGATGAGCGTTATAAACGTCAAAAGTTTGAATATAACGGCTGTTAACGTCGGAGTAAATATAAGTGTAATTGACAATAATTATCGTGACCTGGATGAAAGAGTAACAGCGTCAGTTGTGACAATAGAGAACGGGTGAGTTGTTGATAGATCTAGAGTTTGGGATTAAAATAAGATTTAATAATTCTGGTTAATGTGGAGGCAAGAGATGAATAGATCTGGTTAATCATGGCGGCCGCAGCCCAGCAGCACGACACCTTAGAGAACATTCGAGATACTGATGAAAACAAAGTTTAGGAAACTGAAATAAAATTAAACTTTATAAATCTGTTTAGCATGAAAGCAAGAGGTGGAGAGATCGGAAAAATACGGGAGCGGAAAAAAGGGAGGACGTTATTCAGTAGTAGGACAACATAGGTCAAGTAAAATGAAATGATAAGAGCTTCATGTTAAGTGGACTGATTGTAAAAGTAGTCTTAAACAAATAATACAAAATATATATCTAATTGATGCTTTTTAGTCCCGATTATTGACAGATTTCTGGCAGAGAACTATCGTTGCTGTTTTAGTTAGAAATTTTTCGACAAAAAAATATACCAGGCAGTTGCAAGTCTACATAGTTAAGCCTCTCCCAATCGGCACAGCCAAAGAAATTCCAATATTTGCTCAAAGAAAATTTACGATCCCCGCTATCGGTACACGTCCAATATGCCATAAGTCATCGCGGTGACGGGAACACATTACTAATTAAAGCCCAAAGTTGATTGCAAACGATACTGGCGATTTAATTAATATTTGGAAAGAAAGCCGATCGTAAAAGGCTTGTAACTGTGATGGATTTACGATTGGAACCATGTAACTTCTAATTTATTTTGTTGTCTATTGTTAATTAATAAAATATTATATATCTGATGTAGGTAATTGTAACACGCATTGTTTTTGATTAACCATTGAATATTATATGCTGAAATAGTGCCACTAATATGCTAAATTGGTTTAGTCAATTTAATCGATTTTGCGTAGAAGTTAGTCATATTACGAGTACCAATATCGTTATTTTTGTTCACGATGAATTATTGTTTTCGCAATGCATTAATTTTTGTAATGCAGAGATGACGTCACTATACCAAAAGAGACCATTTTTAATTGATTACGACTAGTGAGCATGCAGGGGCATGGCATAGGGGGCTGAAAGGTTCTGGAGTAGCGACCGCGAATTGGAAGACGTTGCGTTGAAAGGCCTCCCACCAGGTGGACCGATGACCTGGTGAAGGTTGCGGGGATCCGCTGGTTGCAAGACGCCGGTCAATGGCCACGCTTGGGGGAGGCCTATGTCCAGCAGTGGACATAGGCCTCATTCGGCTGATATGATGATGAGTGAGCATGACTAATAGGGTCAAATTTTGCGAAGCAATTCAGACTGATAATTGACTATTGGACCAAGTATTCGATGCATTTCAGTTTCTAGCCATCTAAATCTATAAAGAATGATTGAATGAAGAAATCTATAAATAAGACAAACTATTCGCATAACAGTAATTACGATAACCACAAAAAAAAAACAATTCATCTCAACGCATTCTCAATCTCTCGAGCTTTTTGGCATCAAAACTCCGTTCCGCTTCGTCCTATTTAATTAGAGCCAATGAAAATCGTGAAGACGGCCACAAAAGATAAATTTGTTGTGTATAGATAACGATAGAGATTTCCGTGAGGTTTAACAAAGCGTTTTGGTATCAAATCACACAATTAGACGATCGACTGTATGGATCGGCGGCAGCTTTGTCGGCGTCTGTCATTGGATAGTAGGCGCCACTTGGGACCGGAGAATCGATGCTGTGTTTGCTTTGCAACTAACTCAGAGTTAAGTTTTTGGTGCATGTGGGCCTTAAAGCTTTCGCGAGTGTGACGACTTTTTTGTTGAAATACATTTGCATGATATTAAAACTGTATTTAAATAAATTACATTAATTTTCTTTGACGTTAACGTTTTATTTTCAAATGATTAGAATATAACAATAAAACTCTTGTTTTAGCCCAATAAAATAGACGGTAACGGTGACGGTTATATTAAAATGTCGTAACCGTTATAATTCTGATCAATATTGTCGTTGTTTTCGCAAATAAAATTATTTTATAAGTTTATTAGAATTCTATAGCAGAAAAAATATTCGCTCAATGAACATAAGAAAATTGGAATTATTAAAAAATATGCACATATTTATATTTTTAATAATGATTACGGCATGAGTTTCGTTTTTATTGCGAAGAAAATACCTTATAAATGATTAAAAATAGAGGCATTAAAATATCATGAATATGATCATCGACCGGTCTTGTTCTTGAGTCTTTTGTTTTTTTTAATAATTTAACTCTAACCGTTTGAGACTTACATGACGTATAAATTGTTTCTTACATTCAGTAATTTACTCGAACCAAAATTAAACTATTCCTTACAAAAACACCGAATAATTTTAACAAAAAATAATCTGCCATTTGTTTGATATGTTTGGATAAAAAGGCAGAGAAAACACCATCCAAAAACCAATGGTTAGTTAGTGAAGTTACATCACAGGAGCAAAGGAGAACGGTACAGCGCTGTTTGCCGTCACCCGGCTCGGACAAGCGCTGTCGTCTCAGAGTCACAATGATCGACGTCATGACACGGCAGTTTTGTCTGCCAGTCTGCCTGCCCTGCCGGAGGGGTAGCGCGGTGATACCTGGGTAATGAAGTGCTGGACGTAATTTACAGGACTTAGGAGACAGGGCCAATTTGGCTTTTCAGTAAATTCGCTTACTTATATCTGATTTTATTCGCTTTTAAATATCGATAAAACTTTTGCTATATATGATTCAATTGTGGCTAAACCAATTAATATTGTTTTACTAGACCTCATTTTCCTTAGTCTTAGCTACTCATTTTCAATGGTGTGTAATTTAACATGCTTTTCAATTTACAAAATTCAAACAAATGAAATAATTAAACTGATACTCAAAGTATCAATCACAAAAACGGCTCCAAGCATCTCTTCTCTCATAATCACCACACAGTCACATCTCACAATGATTCCATCATTTTTTATACTTCGTCAATCATCATTGGACACTCTTGATTCACTATTGATGATTTTTAATTGCTATTCATACAATTCTGTATTTTTATCACAATTAAAACTTTTGTGTGGGCCCCTACCATGAGTTGCAAAAAAGTTGATCGATAATTTTTATCGACGTTCGACAAATGTTTGGTTCGATGGTTTTCGATGTTTTGCTCCAACGGCTTTCGATTTTGGAAGTAGAGTAGGATTGTTATTGTTGTCTTTTGTTGTGGGAAAAATATGATTGTGTTTGCTGCGTTTTGTTTGGGTAGGCAAGGGAAAAATTGAGTCGGTGTTGAGCTAATACTTTAGTCTTTTTTACCACAGAGGGTGTGTAAATAAGCACACAAGTTTTAGTTTTTAGTTAGGTAGTTTAGGCTTTACTGTGTGGTATTATTTAAGATCTACTTACGTTTCATAACACTCCACAATCCATCTTCACATCTTTTGATATCGCATCAATTTGTGTAACTCATTTTTATATATATTCTTTGTATTATTACATCTGGAAAGCATATTTAGTTATTTCTGACTGTTTTAATTATCTAAACTTAAATTATATTCGTAATTTATAATTCTTCTTGTAATATTTTTCTACTGTGACGTTTTATCTGACATGACAGCTGTCTGTCTATTTTATTTTCTTAAAGCCATAGACATACCATAGGTACCATGGACTATAATACCTAGACCTTTCATTAAGCTAGTTGTACATTATTGTAAGGTCAGAGCAGACTGACCCGCCTTTGTAAAGCCGTTTTTTATTTCTCTGGTCTTTTTGAGATTTGAATTTGAAATTTAGAAGAAATGGAGATCGAATGAAAAACGGGCTTCATATTTTTTAGTCGAGAGTCTGGTCTGAACGCCGATAGTGGGTTATACTGTGTACTGGAATTCAATGTCTTTTTCTATTCTTAAAACTCTTTAAAAGCCTTAAACCTGTGAAACTTTTATGTAAATATACTATTTTCTGAAGTGCTCTAAAATATATACTGTGAGTGTTATATCGTGTATGATTTACCCACGTATCTGGCTACTAGCCGTTTCACTGCTGTCCTGCCTGCATTTCCTGACCGTATGCCTGCTACTCCGTCGTGGTGCCTGCTCACGTGTCTCTCTCGAGCATACCACGACGGTTTGAAGAGTTCCAGTTCGTCCAGCTGTCTGCCTTACCTGCCCGATTGCCTGCTTGTCCGTTGTGGTGTCTGCTCACCTATCTACCTCGGACATTCTACAACTTCCTGCCCGACCTGCTGGCTGGATACCTGCCCACGTCGCGCGAAGCCGGCCCTTTAGTTTTATACTTCTATATCTTTTTTTTTTAATTTTTATAGCTTTAATTTAATTTTTAACCTTTTATTCTTAATTTTATTAACGTGGCTTACGTATAGCTCTCCGGCGCTATACGTAACGTTACAGTTTGGCGCCCAACTTTTAAAATATTGGGCGCAACGTCATTGTTTTGCGCCCAAAATTTTTCTAACCCACACCCACACTTTACCTACTTTCTTACTACACTTTTCTTTAACGTGGGCTCGATTTTTTCATATTTTCTCTAAATTCTAAAAAACATACTTACACAAGTATATACAAAGGCTAACTTTTGGTTTCTCATTCAGGCCCTCATGTCATCATCATCTTTTGCTAGCACTTTTACTCCTTCAATTATCTAAACCTATTAGGCAATAATTTTTATCCCTATTTATGTTTTCTCTTAGTTTATTTTTTCTCTAGAGCGGTCTGCACAACTCAGAAAGCCTTATGTGCAAAGAGCGGTCCCGTAACTCTTTAAAAATAAGCCAAATGCGTGGACTCTTCTTAAACTTCTTAAATCCCTTGAATCTTATTCTTAAAGAATGAGGTGTTATTTTAGAGCGGTTTGCATAACTCGGAAAGCCTTATATGCAAAGAGCGGTCCCGTAACTCTTTAAAAATAAGCCAAATGCGTGGAGTCTTCTTTAATATATTTTTTTCCATTTTGTATCCTTCCCTCTTGTATCCTTCCCTCTTGTATCCTTCCCTCTTGTATCCTTCCCTCTTGTATCCTTCCCTCTTGTATCCTTCCCTCTTGTATCCTTCCCTCTCAAACCTAGTTCCCTCTCAAACCTAGTTCCCTCTCAACCTAGTTCCCTCTTATAGACTTGAGAGTTCCCTCTTATAGACTTGAGTCCTCCTCCTCTTATAGACTTGAGTCCTCCTCCTCTTATAGACTTGAGTCCTCCTCCTCTTATAGACTTGAGTCCTCCTCCTCTTATAGACTTGAGTCCTCCTCCTCTTATAGACTTGAGTCCTCCTCCTCTTATAGACTTGAGTCCTCCTCCTCTTATAGACTTGAGTCCTCCTCCTCTTTGAGTTCCTCTTGTTTAATTAAATAGTTTCTTAAAGGGTTTTCAAACAGGTGCGGGTTACGACACCTATTAAAAATAAATAAGCCTTCGTTATATCTTAATAAATATTTCCTTGTGGAGTATACGTCATTGAATGTGAACTATATCCCCTAACGTGTGATTGAATGAGAGTGTTTGACGAAAGTATGAAAGATGTTGTGTGATAGAGCAAGGATTATATTTAAACCTCAAAATTTTCTTCTAGTTGAAAATTTTTCTGGGGTCATCGGGGAAATGTGGTATTATTTAAGATCTACTTACGTTTCATAACACTCCACAATCCATCTTCACATCTTTTGATATCGCATCAATTTGTGTAACTCATTTTTATATATATTCTTTGTATTATTACATCTGGAAAGCATATTTAGTTATTTCTGACTGTTTTAATTATCTAAACTTAAATTATATTCGTAATTTATAATTCTTCTTGTAATATTTTTCTACTGTGACGTTTTATCTGACATGACAGCTGTCTGTCTATTTTATTTTCTTAAAGCCATAGACATACCATAGGTACCATGGACTATAATACCTAGACCTTTCATTAAGCTAGTTGTACATTATTGTAAGGTCAGAGCAGACTGACCCGCCTTTGTAAAGCCGTTTTTTATTTCTCTGGTCTTTTTGAGATTTGAATTTGAAATTTAGAAGAAATGGAGATCGAATGAAAAACGGGCTTCATATTTTTTAGTCGAGAGTCTGGTCTGAACGCCGATAGTGGGTTATACTGTGTACTGGAATTCAATGTCTTTTTCTATTCTTAAAACTCTTTAAAAGCCTTAAACCTGTGAAACTTTTATGTAAATATACTATTTTCTGAAGTGCTCTAAAATATATACTGTGAGTGTTATATCGTGTATGATTTACCCACGTATCTGGCTACTAGCCGTTTCACTGCTGTCCTGCCTGCCTTTCTTGACCGTATGCCTGCTACTCCGTCGTGGTGCCTGCTCACGTGTCTCTCTCGAGCATACCACGACGGTTTGAAGAGTTCCAGTTCGTCCAGCTGTCTGCCTTACCTGCCCGATTGCCTGCTTGTCCGTCGTGGTGTCTGCTCACCTATCTACCTCGGACATTCTACAACTTCCTGCCCGACCTGCTGGCTGGATACCTGCCCACGTCGCGCGAAGCCGGCCCTTTAGTTTTATACTTCTTTATCCTTTATTTTTATAGCTTTAATTTAATTTTTTATCTTGATTTTAATAACGTGGCTTACGTATAGCTCCACTGAGCTATACGTAACGCTACAACTGATAAGGTAATTATTTTAGAACTGATACATATTTGGACACTATCAGCAAACTGGACTAAGGCAGTGCTATTTTAATCGATTACAAAATTTTAAAAACAGCAAATGACACCAATAGTTCACAAATAGGGCTGGGATTATTATTTTACTATCTGCGAATATTTCTGTAAACAGATGTTTACTTACAACAATAAAGCACTCCATTTCTTGCCAGATATGTAAAGTCATTGAGCTAATCGATTTTAAGACAGCCACGTATCATATTCTATCCAAAGGTATGGCGAAATTAACAAATGATAGTTTGTAGAAAAAATATTGGATTGTATTGTGAAGTGCTTGCAATTGAATTTCTTGATAGACGTTGACATTTGATACTGATTAATTGTTACAGAAAAGTTTGATGCCCTTTTAATAAAATTAACTTTGTGTCATCGCCAAAAACAAACATTCTTATTCTTGAATCTATATACTATCAAAATTAAAGTTAAATTGAATTGTTATTCACAAGTTTTAATAAAAAAATTGCGGTTGCCTCTTAATATACAAGTACCTATCACATCAGAGAGTCTCGATCAATGACATTCTGTCAGCGATATCGGTTGTCGAAAAACCAAAACGTTTTTGACAGGAATTTCACATGGCCATTTTGGCATTCCGACAATCACTTTGCGTAAAGCCCACGGGTGCTCCAGACATAGTAACATTTTACGACTGCCTGACCAAAGGAATATATAAAATGATACAAAAGAAAAACTTCTTTAAACTATCATCAAGCCGCTTAACGAATTATTACTTCATCAAACACATGACCATCCCTAACCTCATTAGCTCGATAGTAACAATACGAGCTAATCTTCCAAGCAGCTGTGAGTCTGTGAGCTCAACTCTCAGCGTCAGGTGTAAGCCGCGCCGTCAACACGACTCAACCAGAGCGGCACTGAGGAACTGCTCGCTACAAACATCTCTTTAAACTATCAAGAACTTCTTAACCAATTACAACTTGATCAAACACATGACCAATTTCCCTAACTTCATTAGTCCTTAGCCCTATAGTATCTACACAAGCTAATCTTCCAAGCAGCTGTGAGCTCAACTCTCAGCGTCAGGTGTGAGCCGCGCCGTCAACACGACTCAACCCGAGCACCGCCTCGGCCGGCGTGACTCGACGACTCAACCCTGTTGAGCGCTAGGGTGTGTATGTGTGAAGTGACGGGCGGGATAGTCCCGATAAGTTAGCGGAATGTTTCTCATCCCTCATCATCTGTATAAAAACCAAGCGTGCCACTTTTTCACAAACAATTTAAAAACAAATTTTCTAACCAATGAAATAAAACATTGCCAATGCCTCGGCCATCTTTTTCTATACATTCTTTACAGCTCAATATGGCATAAAAAGGATTTTTTCTAGATTTCGGTGGATTTCCGGTGCCGATAATACTAAGTGAAAAGCTCCATTTTTTGGCACGCGAAGTGCATACATACATACATAGTTATATTTATGTCTGTGGTTTGATATATGCCTTACAAAAAGAGAAGTATCATGAAGAGATCAACATTGTAGATATATGGCACAGTTAAAATGTGACAGCCAAAAATCTTTTTATTAAATCTATATAAACATCATTGAATTAGCAATAATTTATTAGAGAGGAAACCATAGACACTACTAAAGCTTGAAAACTTATGCAAGTTTGCTTCCTATCTGACTATTCTGCGAAGGAACACCGAAACAAACCGAGAATAAAATTGTCATTGGCAACAACTTTACATCTCTAATGAATTACCCTATTCAGTACACCTAGCCACAGACTTTAAAATCAAACAAACCCTTTCACCAACAAAACACGCTCAGCTGAAAAATCTTCAATTTCTCAACCTCACAGCCACCCTACCGTTAAGTGACGATGATCCACAAAAACGAATGAAGTGCGATTTTATTAACACTACGCTTCCAATTCGTATAGAAAAAATATAACACTGACTATAACAAATGATGTTGTTTGCCAGAAAAGAGCCTGAAGAAAGGCCTCAGAAAAGCCTGGGGTGATGTATTATGGTCCAGGCCATTGATGAGACGTGACGTCATCGGTTTTGGATCAGATGATGAAAGATGGTCGCTGAGATTTGACTTGAGTGCTCCTTTTGAGTTGTTGGTAGTTGTGACTTTGAATGGTGTCCGTATAGGATGTGAATGTGACATATGGCTGTTACTATAATTTGATTTCTGCTTGCTAGTTTTTGCAAAAGCAAACGAAATGTATGTGAAGTATGTGAAAATAGATAAATTAAAGGAATGGGAAAAATCAGGCTACTAAGAGAAAAAATCAAATATTTCAAACCCTAGGTTGAAAGAAAAATGTAAAGAAATCATCAGATAAACGCTGAAACTAATATTTATTGACATACACCTAACTTTAAAGAGTTGTATGAAATACCAAATATTTTATAGACACTTATCTTTAATATCACCTTTTCCGCAAACACACAAAAAATACTAAAATAATTCCAATCACAATTTACTTTAATTTAAAATTAAAACTCAAATCGTGTGATCGTAAGTGAATTAGTCACAACACTAGACGCGCGCAATGTGATCGGGTACAGACGGCGGCGGAATGTGCTGAGTCACACCGCTTAGGGGAACACCCCTGCTCAAGTGGCGTTTAGGGGTCGCTGAGGGTGATTCTATACTGTTGATGTTGATCGAGCCACTAAATTGATTGTCGACTTGATGAATTGTTCGTTTTGAAGTTTATTTTACTTGAGTTTATTTTGAAAAGGAATGAAGAATATAAAATGCCTGATTATCGGTTTCTCAATACTGATAAAATAATAATCGTAATGTTTTTTTTTAATTGATTCTTCAAAAATGTTCACATAAAATTGAAGTACTGACTGACATAAGATATAAAAACAAATAAAATAACATAACAAAATGCTTTACATATGATAGGTACTTTGTCTTAAAATGAGTATAACTAAACGATTTCGTAAATATGTATAAGAATATATTATTTGTTTCAAATGCATCATTCAAACTTGTAACTTGAGTCATCTTCAACAGTCTTTATTTTATGACGTCTAGAGTTATAATACATTCTTATTCAAATAAGTAGTTATTGGTTTTAGATATTCGGAAGCCATTGGAATGTCGATTCTATAAAAAGAACCGGTAGGAACAGTAGTTAGGTATTTTATTAAAAAAATATTATTATATGCATAAACTACAGAATCGCGGCAACCTTCAATAAAAAAATTAATGTCAAATGTAACTTATTTACAATTAAATTTCAAAATGACATCAGGATACATTCAATAAATTTGTATTGTAAAAATAAATACATTAAAATAAAATTAACCCCCTTGGAGTTTTGCTATTATTGGTAATAAAATAGCAATAATAATAGCAAGAATTTAAGATCGTTAAAATCACAATTTTCATATTTAATTGCTATAAATCAGCGATCGACTAGCTATTTGTCAATTATTAATTATTGAATTATCATAACTTCTTGTTAAAATGGAAGCTGGCCGTGAAAACATTTTAGAGTCGGGTTATTAATTTTACCAGACAGTGTTATGAATATAATAATAATTAATAAATAAAATAATAGTGTTATAATAAAATAGAGTTTTACGATACTAATAAAATAGACGAAATAGTGAAGATAGTGACGTCAAAACAGAGAAAGCTTTATGGAGACTAAAGTTTTACAAAATAGGCTATGTGTAAAGATCATGATCCCCCTTATCATTTTTTTATCAAAATTCAAAACAATGCTTCAAAATCACGTTCTATTTTTAAAATGTTCCTTTCATTACCTTACTACACACGTTGTCTAGAATCATCAAAATCATCTTTGTATCGACTTACTTTTCAGTTATTTTTGCGTTGTCATAAAGTACTTAAGTTATTGTAAAAACTCGAACTACGGTAAAACCTAGGATTTGCCAAGTCTTACGGGTAGTAAAACCCCGATATTAGCGATTATTATGGATAATTTCAGACTTCTACCAGCAAGACTTGGTAAATCTTGGGTTGTAACACATGCATACACATTATTTTGTAAAACGTGTACATAAACCGTAAAAACACAAAAAGAATTTTGCAATTTTAAATACTCCTCAGCCATTATTCATACTCAATCCATATTTTGTTACGTTATTTCGTAAATTGATTAATAGTGTAATTTGCTGACTAAAGCGCATGTCCCAGCACTAATGACCGTAATGACACTTAGCAGTGACCTTTACACAGTACATAGCTACTGTTAGTGCACGCATGTGGTAGCAGGGTAGCATGTTATGAGGTGGATACATAATGTTGACTGTAAGATATCTTACTAATAATTATTATAATGTGAAAATTTGGATGGATGTATGTTTGTTACTCAATCTCGCCTGAACGGATGAACAGATCTAGATGAAATTTGGCACATAGAGAGATTATAGTCTCGAATAGCACAAAGGCTACTTTTCATCCCGATATATTGTTCCGTTGGGATACAAAAAATTAAAAGAAATTTTAATTATTCAAAAATCAAATTTAAAGTTTGCACCAGTGATTCGTGCAGTAGTCTCTCTGCGTTTAGACATATTTTCTTGTTCTTTGACGGAATTCCAGAGGGTGACACTTAGTGTGTTGTCCACTGTTTCCGTACCATTATCGCAAAAAATGGCTAAAAATCACGTTTGTTGTATGGGCGCCCCACTTAAATATTTATTTTATTATGTTTTTAGTATTTTTTGTTATATACAATAAAAATACATCATCTGTGAAAATTTCAACTGTCTAGCTATCACAGTTCATGAGATATAGCCTGGTGACAGACAGACAGACCGACAGACAGACAGACAGACGGACCTCGGAGTCTTAGTAATAGGGTCCCGTTTTTACCCTTTGGGTACGGAACCCTAAGAAACACTTTTAAAGCAACTATTAGACTACACTACACTACATTATTACTCGTCCTCTGTCAAAAACGATCATCATCATCATCATTTCAGCCTAAAGACGTCCTCCCTTGGCCTCCCCCAGACGTCGCCACATTGACCGATCCCGTGCGCCTTGCATCCAGCGCCTTCCCGCAACCTTAACCAGGTCATCGGTCCACCTAGTGGGAGGCCTTCCAACGTATCGTCTTCCAGTTCGCGGTCACCATTCCAGAAATTTTCGGCCCCATTGGCCATCCGTTCTGCGAGCAATGTGCCCTGCCCACTGCCACTTAAGTTTGGCAATTCTTCGGGCTATGTCGGTAACTTTCGAAAAACGATCATAGATTATAATATTTATAATGGCTTCATCGAAGCCGGAAAAGCTACTTAGCGGCTATACTTTACTTATTACAATTGTTGGAACTATTTTTAATACTAAGCAGACCATAAAGGCCAGACACTGCTTCCTCTACCAAAAAAACATCAACAACAAAGACTCAATATTCAGAACCCAAAATTCATCTGCGAATTCATCCCACCCCTAGCGGCATAAGGGCTAGAGGTCACCGCGCGCTTCCGTCAACCTGTTGGACGTCCAGCCAGGACGCGACGATTAATGCGTCCCCACTCTATGATGTATCGATACCATTCGCGGTGCTTCACTATTACTAAGGTATTACCGGTTTTTTAGCGATCTTAGATAGCGGCCTGTCTCTCAGTGTATGTGTATTTACATGTGAAGGTACATATTTGTCATGGTTGTATTTACATGTGTAGCTGAACTATAAGCACAATTAGCGCACAACAATATCAAAATACTGTACCGTTATATCGGCCGTCCATCCTTGTAGAAAGTTGGTTGGTGTGAACATTACCCCCAGTAGAGAATTGCAGTGTGAACATAACTTCCAGTAGCGACGGATCCGTTTAAAACAATCCTGCAGCCTAATTGCATAGGTGAATTCGGCAAGGCGATGAGTTTTGACTCCATCAATCGACCAATCACATGCGAGACGCGATGTGGATTTGTGTCTATGTGAATGGAGTTTCTTGTACGTTCTTCTCCATAACAAGTTCCTTTTCTGAATGGATGGTAGAATCAATTATTGAAACTTGTAAATTTTAATTGTTGGCGTTCAAAAGTGCCGCTTAATGGCCTAGTTGAAATAAATACTTTCGCCTTTGACGTTGATAGGTTCAAAACTCTTTGCCTTGCCTAATTCACTTACGCAATTAGGCTGCTGGAAATACGGATGTTCTGTGTGAATGTACCCTAAATAATTTTCTTGCGATTTGTTTCCAACGTTATCCGCTTTTTCCTATGCTGGCGTGTCTGTATTATTTTATCAAAAAACCTAATAGGTATACCTAATTAGCGACGCCTATAACATAGAAAACGTTAACATTGACCTAGTTGATTTCTCTTTCGTAGGTACCGGTATGTCACATGGAATAAGACATCTTGATGCATTATAGAAACTTCTGTCTCCACCAGCATTGTATTGCCTTGGACCTATTGACTTTGCACATGTTTACGCATATTTTACGTACTACAAGATACCTATTGTAATCTAACACCTAATACTATGCTAAGCGAGAAGCCATCTCTGAGTAATGGTAATCCTTGCAGGACTGCGGCCATATTCTATTCATTATGATAATTAATTAGTTACTATGACCATTAATATAGCTTCTTCTTTAAAAATGACATGTTTAAGTAGTAGGTGCCTGCTGGAAATTGTGACACAGGTTATGGTATGTAAAGGCTCTTTATTGTATTAGATATCTGCTCCCTGATCATGTATTGCAACAAAGATTACAATAAGTTTCAACTTATGAATGATTACAACCTACCGAAAATTTACATTTTATCGATGTGTTCAAAATTACTCTTTCAATAATGACTAACCACCATTTACTACTAAACAAATTAGTACATTTGCAAACTTCTGCTTCAAGATGAACACAGTCTGTTATAAAATTTTCGAGCTGTAAAATTACTATGATTACTGAGAACATAATCGGCCTGTTTTTAATTAGATAGGTACTTATTGTACTTTTGAATTGTTTGTTTTACTCTAGACGCTTTTACGTGCACGTCTATTTACATAGATCTCAAATGTCTATATGTATTTTATTTTCAACAAGAATGATGTAATCAAATACTTGTAATTAAAACTGATGGAAAAGAGTGTCCGTCGAGTTTCTTGCACGTTCTTCTCTATAGAGACCTACTGACGCTTGCAAATGTGCAACTGGATTCATTTTTTTTTATTCACAATTCAAAATTAGATTTTCGAAACATTGGCAATTTTAAAGAAATTTAAATATATTGATACAACTTAGGTATTTGCCCAAATACATATTTAATGAGCAGAGGCCTAAATATAATAAGCATTAAATCATTAATAACACTTAAAACAAATCCAAAATGGTTTAAAAATCAAAGCTTGCAAATGAAATCCCGCGATATATTGTTAGCTAACCGCTATTGACGATCCGCGCCATGACCGCCATGATTGACGGCGTATTATCTGGCCAGACATGACGGCAGCCGCGGTACACATAACTGACTGTAAAACATACTAAATCTAATATTTTTACAGGCACGAGTGTACAGAAGGTTCACATGGAAACAACCGTGATTGAACTGCAGGTAACGGAGTATAGGAGCATTAATATAGTTATTTAATGTACAAAGCTGCTGACATAGATACAAAACGCTGGGTTGGAACCTGTGTTGGTTTTCAGCGAAAAAGTGAAGTGTAAGAAAAGACAATGAATACAGCAAACTTCGTGGAACAGACACAGAAGAATTGAGGTGTAACTGATCTTAACCAATTGTCAAAAATGTAGCCAACTGAAGGATAAGACAATGTGCTGACCCAGAGGAAAGCACAGAGGCAAAAACGGTATACCGCGCTTGTGAGGGCTTCGAAAAGAAATTGGGAACAGTCTGTTTTATCATCTGTGGTTAGTTATTAGTTTAGTAAGCTTTAGTCTTGTTGAGAGTAGGCATTCTGTGTCTTTAATGTTGTTTGAGCATCAGTATAGTCTAGCACGTGTTGAAAATATTGAATGTGTGTATGAATAGAAGACATTACATCGTTTATCTAACTGCAACGAAATTAAATATTAAAGTTATATGGATTTGTACAAAATAAGGTTGAAGATAGAATATTAACCGTAATACACAATGAACATAACTTTGCTCTAAGAGCTGGTAAAATGGGCCCCAGATCAAAAGTATAAAATATTAAGGATTGACAACGAGAAACTTCGGTCGAGATGGTCAATCTCACCACACATTACAGACCATTTAACTATCGTTATCATCTATAGGCTTACTAGGTGGCAACAGACTTAGCAAGTGATAAATTCCGCAAGAACAAGTTTTTTACTCAAAAGTTGTTATTGTAACCTAAACCCAATTAACGTAACTAAAAAAGTATTTAACCAATCAAAAAGCCGAATAACAATAATTGTCATCATGGCATATTACAAGCGAACTTTATGTTAGTGTAGTGATAGCAATTCATTCGATATTTGAAACATAATAGTGACGTAGCAATCGGCAATTAACATAAAATATGATTTATCGGCGATATATCGACGCTTCGGAACTATTACCGATTATGATGCAAATTTTAATGATCTCTATTACAGTTTTGTTTAATTAATAAAAAACGTATCGAAACGAATTTTTAATAGTGTTTTGAGCCTCGTGTGGTTTTTTTGTGAAACAATATCTAACAATGTTAGAAGATTTCGGTTTCAACTGGCTATTAATAGAAAAACTTTGTGAAAACTTGCCAATCAATTCTGACAAATCATAAAGCAAGAATGAGATTTAAAAAAACTGATATTCAGGTTTTTCATATTCAAAGTTTTCATATTTGGAATACAGTCCTACTGATAAATGGATTTTTTAACAAATACTATCACCTAGGTCCGATTTTTCAATAGTCTGTTAACTTTTAACTGAATAAAAAAAATGGCTGTTTGACATATTTTCTATACAAAAGCTGTCAAACCGCCATTTTTATTCCTCAGTTAAAAGTTAACAGACTATTGAAAAATCTGGAACAGATCAGAACAAACAATGGCTACCTCAAGTAAAGGGGCGAGTCTTAGTGGGTTATTCAAGATCTCCAGTTTGAAGATAGCTATCGTGGTACCTAAAAGGTAATGTCCAATGAAGGTATAATAACAAACAATACTATTTCCTCTACTTTCATAAATTCTGTACATAATTAGGTCACAGTGACTAAAAAAATCCTAATGTCCTTACTTCTTTCCTTACTACAAACAATTTACAATCAATTACATCCAATTAAAATATTAAATTATTGATAATTAGTTCATCCAATTACCAATTACAGTCCAGGTGTGAAAGTCACCACCTAACATTATTTATTATATATTTTTATGCAGCGCATGTCCTCAGGTCCAAAGTTTCAAGCATTAGTATGCGATGTGCGACCGGCAATATTTGCATATCGATAAAGGTTAACAATGCAATTACGCGTGTCGATACTCGATAAACAATAAAACAAAATCGACAGCACTAAGTTTTACTGGTTTTAGTGGGGACGACTTTTTTGGTCGGGTCGGAGTCGTGTCGTTGGAAGAAACAATTTGTAATTATTACTTATATACAGGGTTTATGTGTATATTGTTTGTATATATTGTCTGTATTGATCTTTTTACCTCTAACGGATTAAGTGACCGAGTATTTGTAATCCCCAGTTTTTCACTGACTTTCTCGAAGTTTTTTACTGACGACTGATAAGGGGAGCTTTCGAAAAGTTACAGAAATTAAGGAAAATGTCAAAATATAATTTGATATTCCAATGGAACTAAACTGACAAGTTGTTACCGAGACTCCCATTTTCAAAGAACATCATGATCTATTTTCTGCTTTTACTGACGAATTTTCTGCCCAACATCTACCTGAATCATGAAATCGTATCGCACTCGTATCGTGAACCCTAAAACCCATTATTCATGAGCCATCCGCACTGGACATGCAATAATTACAACTAAACACAACATCCACGGTAGGCAAATAATAATTCAGAAACCACCATTATTGCAATAATGTTCATATTATAGTATGTTAAAAACTTACACCTCTTTAGTATGCGTCTATTTAGCTAATATAATGTAATTCAATTTCATAATAAGAAAATTTTGGTAGATTTATCTACCTAATTAATTATTTTATTCGTAAGATTTAATTGTTTTTACAAGAGAAAGGCGACGATGCGTTGCTGAGAAATGCATTTTAATGTTAAACATTTTTGAAAAATTATATGAATGGGTAGTTAGTTTTCTATTAGTATGTGAACATTTATATAATTAGTTGTTGCCAGAATTCGAATGTTTAATTTTTACTTAATATTTTTATACATTGTAAGGAAACCGGCATTTCCTAGAACCAAAAAATCGAATACATGTGACATCCATCAACCCGCACTGGGTCCGCGTGGTGGATTACGGCCCATTTCCTCTCACAGAGAGGAGGCTTGCGTCCCAGCAGTAGGAACATTAAAAAGGCTGATGATGATGATGATATATTTTTGTAGAGATTCAATTTGTTGCAATTTCTTGAGGCTCTAGAAGTCTAGATGGACTAGTGACAAGTCTCGAATGTATGGGGTTACCAAACGATATCGAAATGTCATGTGAGCCTTTGGGACTCTATAGTTTAGTCAGTGGCAGTGTACTACCAGCGATATAGATTGTTAGAACTCCAAAACGTTAGCGTATGTCAATAAATTTTTTGACAATCGATATGGCAGATAAAATGTCACTTTGACGCTATGCTCAATGTCAGCTCTTAAAGTTTGGTATTAGTTCTTAATACACCTCGTCTTTCTATGTTACTAATATTATAATGGGAAATTAAGATGGATGTTTTTTGTTACTAAATCACGCCAGAAAGGCGGAACGGAACTGGATGAAATTTGGCACATTATAATCTGAAATAGCACATAGACTACATTAGAATAGGATAGGATAGATGGACCCATTTCCACACTAAGACTCGCATTTGGTCCATTGTACGTGCAGGCCTCCTCTCTGTGAGAGGGAATGGGCCGTAATCCACCACGCGGGCCCATTGCATGTTGGTGGATGTCGAACTTTTGATTCAAAGACATGACGGTTTCCTCACGATGTTTTCCTTCACCGTTTTTGAGAGCAGTGGTGAGGTAATAATTTACACAAAGTATAGCGCCTGCCTGGGTGCGAACCCACGACCTACAACTTGTAAGTCGCGGCTGTTACCACAGGGCCACCACTGCTCTACATAGGCTACATTTTAACCGGGTTTAATTTTCCCTTGGGATAATAAAATACTTTTCATGCGGGCAAAGCCGCTGACAGAAGCCAGTGTTACTATAAGGAAAGGTTCTATTTCTCGATCTTTGCTCATTTCCTCAACTCTCAAGATAATTAGAATATCTTTCGCAACTGCATCCACCTGTATAGCTGTAGTAAGTACCTAGCTGCTGATAACCTCTGACTGCAATCACCAATCCCGTCTCCGACCTCGAGGCATGCAGCTTGCAGGGCTAGCCGTATTCTCTCACAATCGCATAGCCCTTAAATGTCAATGGTGTCAATAACGTCACATCGATGTCAAATGAAACATTACTGACTTTTATTATTATAAATTGCCTAGCGGTCTAATGTAGCTAGGCTAAAGGTTCCGGGTTCGAGTCCTTAGTCAGCCAGTTTTATTAGTCCATCGAATAGGAATTTCTCTATTTTCGCCCACTTAGTCTGCGAGGCAAAAGTGGGAATAGGTGCGTCACACTTGCAGGATACATCAAGACCCATGGGTCAGGATCGTCACAAACTAGGTGCCTAAAGATGGACGTCGTAACCAAGGCAGGCTTAACCTCTTGTATGCCGGAACGCAGATCTAAGCGAGACACAATGGCTTTTTCATTGTGTCTCGAATGCGATACGAACGAAATACGAGCGGTTAAGAAACGCTGGCGTGATAGTTTGGACTCGTTTTTGACGGATTGGCCGGTGAAAGCGAAATTCAAAGAACCTGGGCAGGTTATAGGAAACCTAGCCCAGCAGTGGAACCATATATGTTGTATAAAAAATAAAAAAAGGGCAACAGCCCATTACAAGAGGTTGAAATATAGCGAAATGTGATTTCAAAGACCTCTGTCTAACTCTTTGGGAATTACAGCCGTGATGTTTTCTTACATAATTAATTTTAAAAAAAACACCGTCTGACCCATTTTTTGCCTCAATATCGATCTATTCGTATCGCCCGATCGCTGATCCAGATCTCTTCAATGCCAGACATGACGTTTGATTGACGGATTGACGGACAAACATGCTGATTGGATATAATTACGATGCATATTTTGTTAATAAACAATTGTCTGACAATTTGCTGTTTAAATCAATTCTTATGAACAGTGATAGAGTTGAATTTCCTCTGGTTTAAGTGCAAAAGTAAGTTGGTAAAGTATCCTTAGAAATTACAGTCGTGGCGGTAGGTTGGGTATTTAAAATCATTGTGTTGTGATGGGATCAAACAAGATCCTTATTCAAGTCAACTTGCGGTTAATCAAAGTTGATATTAGAAGAAAAGGTTAGAGATACACAGCATGTTGTAGGCTAGTCAATTTGGTACTAAATTGACTGTTAAAATTTGCTATTAGCGGGATGACTCGTGTTTTGTTTTCGCTGCCAACAATATTTTTGAACATATATAACATCACCTCTATATTAACCGAAAGGTTAGGCATGAGTGGACATATAGTACACACACATTTCACCAGATATGTTTGAGTACCATAAATAATAGGGGACGAGTCTTCACGTCGCGTATTCCACAAAGCCTAAAGAACAATGTTTTCAACTAGTGCGTCCTACCTTTTACGACCTACGGTGCCGAGACGTGGACACTCACAATACGGCTGGTCCATCAATTCAAATTTTCTCAGCGATCTATGGAAAGGGCTATGCATGCAGTCTCTCTAAGGAATCAAATCCGAAATGAGGTGATCTGGCAGAGAACCAAAGTTGTCAACATAGCTCACAGAATAAGCAAGCTGAAGTGACAATGGGCCGGCCAAATAAGTCGTAGAACCGTAGACCATTGGGGTAAACGTGTCTTGATCGGAGACCGCGAACTGGTAAACATAAGGTAGGACGCCCTTAAGCTAACGTGGAGCGACGATCTTCGCAGGGTGGCTGTAGCAGTTGGGTGACAGTTGCCGAAAATCAAAGCAAATGGCGTGCAATTGGAGAAGCCTATGTCCAGTAGTAGACTGCTATATGCTGATGATGCGCCTTTTGCCATCAACCGGACATAAGTTCAGACTCCAGGCTGCTACTGAAAACTACCAGATGGCAAACCCAATACCTTATAGTCAGCAGTACCTACCGCCTGCGACCACAACAACAACGAGACAGTCCATATTTTACCTTATTTTATTGTTGTTCTGTATTTTACATGAAACGCTTAGCACCTGCCACATACCTGGTAGCCACATGCCTGATAGATACGTTGAAAGAAAGCTTACTAACACGATCACACCTATGTTAGCACGTCAATTACCTTTATCATGGTTTTCAAATGTCACATAAACGTTTTTTCAGGTTATTAAATAGCTCATATAGCCACCAACTGTCAGAAAGGCAGTCACTCCATGTGCAATTGGATTCAGCTATAACTGGTTAGACTGAAGCTGACCCCGACAAGATTACTTCTAGGCAAGCGTGCTTCCCCTTCGACCACATCACCGCTTACCATCAGGTGAGATAGTAGTCAAGCGCGAAGAAATAAAAAAGTTAAGGAAAACACTAAGGAGATAATGATCAATTCAATTCTTTATTGCATAATTAGTAATAGCATCGTTCTGAAATTCTGAATAGCCAAAAGCCGATGAAAATAAATATAGAAAAGTTTCTTGTGAAGAAGGAAGCCAACAGTTCACCCCTAGGTAGGTAATGGTAGATACCATTTATCCACAACCAATTCAAGATAGATGGTAGCATTGGTAGCCTACTGAATACCAAAATGTATGCTCGTATATTTATCAGTAAGTGCGTAATCAACAGGTGTATTATCTTATCCAACTTTATGTAAAGCTTACAAAACTATTCATTAGATTGAAAACAAAACTCATCGGATTTGCGTCGGCGTTGGACGGCCGTCCGTCTTGCGGTGTACGATCGTTCAATCGAACTAATAAACAGAATAGTGCGGCTTAAACATTGCATGCCTTTAATAAAAATAAAATTGGGAATAAAATTTTAGTTGGTTATTAGAAACTATGCAATACACGAACACCAGTGAGGTTTAAACATCTTTGACTATTGGTCAGTTTTGATTAGAATTGAAAAGCAACTGAATCAAGTAATCAAACATGGAGACCCATAGACACTACTTACAAAAGCAAGTACCTATGATGAATTGATGATAAACAAGACCCAGACCCTTTTTATTTTGAGTGGGAAATCTTCCAATTACTTCTCCCGCTCTGGGTGAAGCGGAAGGGCGTGTCAGACTTTTACTGACTAAAACCCACCCGTGTTCTTTCAGTTCCTTGAGGGCCGCGGTAACTCTCTTTCAAATTTATCTGCGACCCAGACAGACATCGGCCCTGGCGGGCCCCGTCAGTTTTTGCAGACATCTCTTTGAGGCGCGCGTGGAACACTACGCGCCGTCGACTCGGCCTCGTCCTTATCGGACGGCGAGCTACCCATTACTCGCCGTCTGCAAGCCCGCGCCTACGGTGGCCGGGATTCAGCTTGCGACTCCCGACGCCATGGGCGTCTCCTGCGGTGGCTAGGGGCGCGAGGGAGTCTCCGTTGCGTCTAAAAGCCAGTCCCGGCTCTAGGCGACTCTCAATTTAGATATTCTGTTATGCAATTCAAGTCTAAGGGATTCTTCCATTTGGAAACACAAAAATATATATGATAAAACTAAAAGAACACTATTTAATTTGAAATTTCAGGGTTATTATTAGAAACTGATAAGAGTCAACGATATTCTTTAGTAAATAAGAAAATCGCTAACTACACTGAAAACAAATGAACAAAGAAAAACATTCTCATTAATTCTAAACAATTCAAAATCATTCCAATTTCAAAATTCAAAAAACATAAAACCCAGTACGACCAAAAATATCTGCAGCGCAATATTATTTGATATAGGAACATGGAGTTAACACTCGGCTGCATTCATTCCGGCCTGATTGATAGAGTGATTGATTGGCACGTGACGCGAACACTCCCGATGTAATAGCCCAGTAAACAGGTTCGCGGTTCGCGACCGAATTCAAACTCCTAAATTGAAATTAATATTTTTTTTGTTTAATCTGTGGTGATTTATATTTGTTTTAGATTTTTTGCGGTTTTCGGACGTTTGAGTTTGAATATGGTGTCGTTTAGACGATAATGTCGTTACGTATTGATCTTCAGTCTGATTTATCAATAATTACATTGAGGAATGCTCTGTCAGTCAGAATCTTCTATTAATCAGAAAATCACTCTACTAGTTGGTGAGACTTTGGCGAGAGGTCTTCCTTTGAAAATGCAGCACATCAAGATGTCGTTGACATCAATTTTACTATGTCAGAAAACGTAAGGGTTTGGACATTTGAGTGGACCTGACGTCTCAGTGCTGCCAACTAGTGAGCAGCATTTCAGAAGACCCTCATTGGGCATATCATAGATAAAACCCTTCATTACTACACCCCATTAAAAACTTTGCCCTTATGAAATAAGCAGAAGTCTACGCCCCAATGACACACACACAAAAACAATTGGGCCCTCAGTCCCGACTTCCGTGCACCCGAAACACACAAACAATCACACATCCATACTCAATAACGCTTCGCAACAGCATCTTTACAAGTCATTAGACGTGCCACCCCCCCTCCCACCACACGCTTCCCCCCTCACCCCGAGGGCCCCGCACCCGTTTGTAATTAACTGAGGGCCATAAATTGACCGTAACTGTCATATCATATTGATTTAGTCCCGTGAGCGTACCTACGCCTTGCTCCGAGTTTTCAGCCTCGCTGGGGTAGGGGAAAAATTAAAATTGTTTGGATTGACGCTATCGGGGTGCGCTGTATCGGGGTTGATGCTCATGTTAGAGCTCCCTATTCAGTGTAGACGAGCTTGTGACTGGGCAAGTCTGAAGTATTTATTCTTGCTCTGTGCACGTCATACTGTCTCGTACAATGCCAACGTATTACATTTCACGTCTTAGTGAACGTTTACTGAATCGTTTCTTGTCTTTGCTAAAACAAAAGTTTTACAAAATATTCTTTAATCCTTGACTCATTTACTGATGGCCAGTAAAATTACGAAGTGTTGAAAATTACAATCACCCAATTTTATTTTCGTTTATCTATTGATACAGATTCATTCATTCTTTCATTCGTTTAATTCATAACAACTAATTTATCACATTGAACGTTTCAATTGCATATCAGAATTCCGTAATAAAACAAACATTGGGCGATTCGAAAATAGTCGGAAATCAAACATGATAGGACTCATTTAAATCATATTCACATACAAAAAATTCGTTCCGTATGCATATACATACGTCCATGCCCACACAAAGCCGTGAATGAAGTGAAGACAGCATTATTACCGCTTTGCAACGATTGAGACTGTCAAAACAACACTAACTAGCGAAATCGAACAACATTTGGCCGGCGGATGATAGAAAACAAACATTTACTTGCCATTCTTAAACAGATGATCCGATTCAACAAACATTATTGAACGAATTTACGAGCCATCGAGATCAAAGTCGTAATACAAAAATATCTGAAGCAATCAGCAGAGGGGCGTCAGTGTCTTAAGAGCTGTGCTTAAGGAGCAATTTTGTGCGTGAGATGACTTTGATGAGTGCGGATGCAAATTGGGCGCCATGTTTTTTTTCCCGCGCCAACAATCGCGGGCTGCTGCCGCATCGGAGCTTCTTTTTTCTACTGTAAGTTCCTGATCGCGCTAATTCTGATTGAGAAGCATTTTTTGTTCCGATTGTGTAACATTTTAGACGTGTTCTCGATATTTCGATGATTGGTCCGGCGATGCTTGATCAAAGACGGCCTGGATCTCATTCAGCCTTGATGTGTGAAAGATTAATACGTTTTTACAAATATTGTAGCAGTTGTTTGGACAATAATTTCATAGCTGATAGGAAACTTTGCAACTGGACCGATGACATGATTCAATCTTCATCGATGATACGGATTTGATGCTATTTTCATCATTTGAGTACTTGTTATGAGAGATTCATACAATTCTTCGCTTCTTGTTAGAGGATTAGATAAAGTTATTGCTACAAACTTACTGATTACCACGGCTAACATATGGAAGTCATGACTACTATTTCTTCAATCCAGAGCTAATGTGGACCACTTAGTGTTTGTTTAATCCAGCTCGTTCCACCAAACCATACAATGCTTCAATGCCTCAACACTTCCTGACACAGGTCAGAGCTACACATACAGGTTGGCCAAAAAGAGTTGACAAAAATTGAGGTCGTCACTATCGTAATATATATAAATGAAAATTCATTTATGTTATAGTATAAATGATGCCATATAAACGATAGTGACGACCTCAATTTTTGTCAACTCTTTTTGGCCAACCTGTAGAGTTGTCTCCGTAGTGGTTATTTTTGCCCACATATTGAGAATACGGTATATGTGGCCAGCCAAGTCCCACTTTAAGTTCAGCTGTTCTAAAATATCTTGCGACAAATCATTTTCTGAAGATTTTTCTTAACAAGTTCATATTTGACCCATATCTATTTTCAGTAACGCATTTATCTCATATCAGTTTACAAGCTGTATTTCAGCTCATCATTGTTGTTATCTTTAGCAGTCATATTTTTAGTTGTCTGTTGTCAGTCAAGCACATGATCTTCAGTGATTCAAGATAGTGTGATTTATAAGATAAACCGAAAACATAAAAAACTTAGTACGAAAATCTGTAGTTTTTCTGTGAATTTCGTTGCTCTAATAGGAGTTTTCATGTTAATTTTCGGTAAGATTCATCCTATCTTTCAATAATACCAAATTAGACACGCAGAGTCAAACATGATTGCTTCTACAGAACATAAACATTCACAGTGATGTCTCGTTTACATACACTAACATGCATCTCTCCGACTCTGATCTAGTCACGAAATCAATATATCAGTTAGAAAGCACAAACTACTGGAACTCCTTGCCTACACCCAATTTGACAGCACCTATTAGAAAAAAAACGGGTTTTATTTATCGCCCCACTAAAATTCCTAGTGATTTCACATCTAGGTAACTTATCTTATAAATCGTGAAATGTGTCAATTAACTCCAGTTTAATGTCGTATTTATGTTAATAGACGTCTGACGGACATTTTTGGGCATACACAAAAAGAGACTCGGCAGGATGCGACCGGCACCTCGGCACCACTACACTCGGGTATTTTTAAATGTCAAATGAGTTAAATAAGTGTTGCGGCTTCAACCGCGTGACGCCTGATTGATTGGCTGATTGACTTTTAGCATTCGAGGGTTAACATTTTTTTCTTTTTTTTTTTGCGTGACCAATGCGGCAATTTCATTGGTTTATTTAAAGCCTGATCAATCAGATGAATAAACATTTTAATTTTACAACTCATAAAATTGATTGCCAAAAACGACTACCAATTAATCGATATTCAAAGAAACGTAAATTAGTTAATGTGACATAAAATTCTTTTAATTTTACAATTGCTATAATAACCATCAAACGAATTTAAGAAACGGCTAAGAAGCTGTCAGAATTTATGTATATTGAGATCATTTAGGTAATAAGAAAGAATTAGTAAAAGCTTAGCAACAAAACTGATTATTAATAAAAATTCTAATTTCAATCACTAGTTTAGTAGATGGATGTCATAAAAATAATATAAATAACGTAATATAAATTATTGGGGTATCGAGAAACCTCGCAACGATGTTAATAATCGTAGAGGGATACATAAAACAATTCTGTTAATACATTCTTGATTATAAAGACTGTTTGTATGTTATTTATGTATCGTGCTTCAGTTAACGCATTGATCAGACACAGAACCGACGTAAATTTTAATGACGGAATCCGAAAAAAAACTATTTTTATAAATAATGGTACATCAATACATAAATAATGGGACCAGTCTGAACTAGTACCAATAACGCGAATAAAAATAAATATTACTTAACCATTCGAAATAAATATGGCGGATGATTTATGGCGTTATTGACATTGGGTGCGCGGGCGCAGGCGGCCATCTTGCCGGCTAATTGCCAGTCTGTCATTAAATCAGTCACGCATCGACTATAGACGGATGTTCGAATATTTGTTTTGTGGCGACACCTAGGCAAATTAACATATTTTATTATATTAGATCTTAAATGAGTTTGAAGTCGTCAGGCCAATCGGTTCGACGCTTGGTGGTCTATGCTAATATCTAGAATGGGAGTAACGCCTCTTTAATTATCAAATTTGTTTTAGCATCTGTTTTCCAGAACGAGGTTGTTTTAGGCGTTTTATTAATTAACAAACTTAATGAAGCGTGCTTTGGATCATGTTTTCGCCTTTTAGCTAATGTCAAAGTTAATCCTATGGGTATGATGTATAGTACCATTTTATCATTCTATATAATTTTCTTTGATCTTTATATGATTTTCATTTACAGTGACATACAATATCAACGACAGTCTAAAACGATTTGAAAACATAGGTAATTACTTTGATGACCTTCTTACTAATGATTTCAGAATCAAGAATTTTTAAGTTATGTATTTGTCAAACTCTACTTTAGAGTTGAAGACCTGTCAAACTTTGTCATTACAATAGGGCTTCAAATACTCAATTCAGAAACCGACTCCTCTATTTTCAACATTAGGGCTTGGTTTTATATTTCTAATTCAGAATAAGAATATTAATAATGCTCTCTCAAAGAAGTTGCTACGGTTATTAAATATCAAAGTATAAGTCACAGGAAGAACCGTTGCTGTACTGGGTACAATGTACTTGATACCGGTACCGCTGGAAGCTATATTCTATGGTAACTTGTTGCACATATAGTAACATAACTACATACATTATATACCGTTTAGTAACACTTACGGTTCCAATAAAGTTCGCATTTGTGCCATTATATTGTTTCATATACTTACCTAGAATGTTTAACAAAAACATAAGGTTGATATTTAAATGAATAAACAGATTCTTGATAAAGATGATACGAAAGACAAAATTTTATGTAAGGCTTCTTATTTAAGAGCTAATAATAAATTAAAAATAGATGTGTAAAAAACCAACATTTTTGGTTCCTTCTCTGGGCCTTGATAAAGTATAATAACTGAACCAGGCTTTTAAGCAAATTATTGGAATCATTATGTTTTTTATTGCCTCCCTTATGATTATGTTTACCTAATATATGTTATAATAAACAGAAAATAAAGCAAAACAAGTATGGAAGATGCAGACAACAAAGATACTGTTCATTTAATGAAATCTCCTATTAATTTTAATCAAATATAACTGCAGACACCATGTAAAGGCGTAAGTATCTACATTGTAATGTCTTCAACATTCTTTATAAATGATTCTAATTTCTATAACCTAACCTGAACAGAAGGACATTTTGATTTTGACACTCAACCAGTGACTTTTTGGATCAAACCCGGCTTTCTATATTAAAAATAAAATGTACTGAATTAATTAATTTCCGTTTTCTACAGGATATTGATTAGGTACAAATTAACCTTATAAGGTAAGGCTATTAAAGTTATGGTTATTTACGGTCCTTATAAAAAATTAAATGACATAGTAGTGGTCATAGCTGATCTTAAAAGTATTGATTTCAATCTAAGACATTGTACGTATAATTTTTAATAATGAATTTGCATGCTTTAATAGGTGGAATACAGTGAACTGCACATTTACTTAAAATCCAGAAATGTATATAAATGTAGGTACTGTAAGGACTTACCATTTTGAATTTTGAATGTGTCAGAATTGGATTGAAGCCGCCCAAAGGCAGGCATATTGTAATATTCTCGATAAATACATGAAAAATTAAGTTATTTCCATGTTTTACTGCTGCTTACCCTAGCTACCCCCTCACAGTACTATGTTGAGCAATAAAGTTTTGAAATTGAATTAGACCTAAAGTTCTTCAATCTACAAAAGAAGAAAGTAGAGACAACAGAAAATAATATAGGATAAACGTAAAAGAAGAAAAAACATGCTGAGATGACATAGGATAGTAAACATTTAATTCATTGCAAAGATGAAAATACACAAGCATGGTATAAATATGACTCATTTATGTAAAAAATCTAAAACAAAATAATTTTAAAAACAGCAAACAAGTTAGGATTTACGACAGTATCTTCTTCAAATCGTGTCAATGGTATGTAAGGATATTAATTTGTCTATTGTGTTCTAGTGTAGCTCGTTGAGATCATCTCTCGGCGTGGGCGCGGGTGTAGGAACACGCGGGACAAGTGTTGAATATCACACCGGTACGGAATTGGCTCTATTAAGAATTGATACTCAGAAGTAAATGGTGTTGGTTATGGTTGAAGCTGACGAAAAAGTGTATTTGTTTTAAGTAATTTAAGTGGAGCGTGAGACAGTTTTCATAAGATATTCAGTCAGCAGATATTCCTTCTTTGCAAAATGTTGTGGGTTTTATTATTTTTATTTAAAAGGAATTCGTCAACTTAATTTACCCACAGGTACGGTTACTCATCGGTATCACTGTCATCGGCTATAATTCTGAGTAATCTCTCATTTTTATTATAGTTTTCTTTCAAGACGAACCAATAAGAAAAGCTGCAAAAGACAGTTGCTGGAGACTGACTGGTAGAGAATTCCTGAGGCATTAAGTCCGCCAGTGTACCTTTGCATGAAATCTGAATAAATAAAGTGCCTAACGATGGAAACACACTTAGTAAAGATAGAAGTGTAGTGTAGTAAGTATAGAACAGACTTTGATGATGACAAAGAAATGTTGGCAACTTCTGCGTAGATATCAACACAAAGAATGCAGACTGCTCATCAAATTACTTTTATTAAATGTAATTATTTACCTCCATAAAGTTTTTAATATTCAGAATATAAAATGATTTATGGTCCCAGTAAATAAAATTGAAGTTAAAAATATATCCGCGACAGATGTCCTGCTATAATTATATGAAATTGGTAATATTTCTCAAGTCATGTGGGTTTCAAGTTTCAACCGACATATTAAGTTAATGGAGTTAAAATAAGTTCAATTGCAATAGTAGCTTGTATTATTAAATATTGCATGAATGTTACAAATGGGAAATAATATTCCAAGAGCAAAAATTCAATTATTGTTTGCAGACCTTGAAATGTGTTTACCACCAAAAATGTCACAAAATACTTATTTTGACTATGAGGTTCGAATACTCATAGAGTATTTCTGGATATCGGTAAAGATTTAGCCGGCTCTTCAAGGGAACAGAGGACTGGCCTTTTCTTCGGCCATAGAATCAGCTTTGCCATTCAACGTGGCAATGCTGCCAGCTTTCTGAGCGCTTTTCTTATTGACAGCGATGCGGATGAATTTTTGATTCCCAATGACTTATTTCCCTCTTCCTATTTTAAACGCCCTTGTACATTATTATAACTATAGTTTGTATATATATTATTCATAATATTTTAGCTACCTACAAATTAAATTCTGTTGTCAACTAGGATCTTTTAATTCTAAAATTGATTTACCTTCTTTACCTGATTCTTCAAAGGATCTATACCACATACATTAATAATAACAAAAAAAACGATTATTATTATAATACGAATCCCTTAAAAATGAACCATAAATATAATATATTCTCGCCCATAAACAAGTCAAAGTTATGGAAGATCTAGCAGATGTCGCGTCATATGGCGTCGATAAATTTTAACTTGTCGTATTTAAAAGGTCCGCTTCAAATTGTTTAATATTATATCCATAACTGATAGGTTTCGTGTACGGAATGTTTAAGATTGGAATCAATATAGTGTTGCTTGAGAATTAGTTGGGAATACTTAAAAATAATAGGCACAACAACACCGAATTCTGAATTAATCAAGCATTTTAAGTTGAGTATTTGTCAATTTTTACTTTTGCCTAAAATCCTATCAAAGTTGGGCTTCAAAATAGGGATTGACACGTTCTTAACTCCTGCTCCTTGCTGGACAAGCTTGAGATGAGACTTTTCTGGATAAGGTATCTATTTACCTAACTATGCATACATATATGTGTGCTCTGTAACTGAGTACTATGCTTATAATAATCTAATTGTGTATTGCATAAAAATAAAACATTGATGAGAACAACCTATGTTACAAATACAAAGAAAGAAAATACATCAAAGGACCAAAAAATCATTCTATTTTTGTCTGTACTGAAAGGAACAAATAAAGTTAATGATTTATTCATGCAACAAAACGTGCAACAGAACCTGAATCAAAGCGAGTCAATTCTTGTATTGAAAATTTATATCCTTACAATATTAATTTATAATAGAGTAAAATAAACAATATCAACTCTAAACTATTGTTCAATTCTTTAATTAATGTTTGTTTAACCGCTCGTGAACCAATATTAAAAGATTATTTATCAATAAAAATAATAAAGACAAACAATACTAAAGCAGTTTGCCCATAAATTTTCCATTATGCATATCGTAATTAAAAATTGCTTCGTTTTCAATCAATTATTAATCAATGCCATTTGTGATTGCAATAAAGCTTTATTATTGACTTCTATTGAATTATTATTTATGACATTTGATTGTCAGGTAAACAGCACTTGCGTCAATCGTTGTTACGTCTATTTTTTTTTTATTTGAATATTAATTATTACCATTTTCCTCTGCTGAGTAAACACGTAAGTCAAACAATTATTATTTTCTATAATTATTTTTAAATAATTATTTCACATAGGTAATGCAGTGGTGAATGGTAACAGATGTGACAGGTTATCAGCAATGCGCTTCGAAGGACCACTTTTACTGTTCTCCAAGGTCAGGGTAAGAAGCTGTTATGCTATTATGGGATTTACGGAATACCAGTAAAAGAAATTGTATTCAAAATATTTTATTAATAATACTGCTACTGCTGACATTTAAGACCTTCGACAATCGTTACGGATAGTTAGAAGCCAGGAAAACAGATAACAGTCTTGCCAAGTCGTGTTACCCAGTTACTGGGTTGTGTAGGTCAGTTTGGTTTTCGTTCCATATAAAACACAGGTACTCAGACCTGCATCGAGTAAGATTGCAAGCCAGACATATATAGTTGGTCAATGCTGGGCAGACTGTAATGAAAATTTTTCTATGGAACTTACTAAATTGTTCTGCCGTAATTTTAGTGTTACTTTTAGAATGAAAAAATGCGTTTATTTTTTCATCTATAACTAACTAACTATAATTATAGGTATAAATAATAGGATCATAGATTAACTGGGCGAACTTTATTTTTGTTGTTGGAACTAAGTAAAATGCTTGTAAGGACCATAGGAAGTTTTATGTTGTCATAAAATTCATGAATAAATTCTCAAAAATAAAGCCATTATTTATATTTCACTTAATTATAATTACTTAAGGGTCACTTCAGTAGCATTGCCCGCATGACAATCACTTAGTGGTTTTTGTTTATACTTAAGTAGTAAAAAGTTATTAAGCATTAAATTAATTATTTTATTGAAGCATTTAATTTTCAATTAATAATGTTAAAATAATAATGTATATTTACCCAAAAATATAACAATAAATAAAGAATAAGACAAACTTAACTTCCTCTACTATAGTTTGATAACCTGTAAACATTTGGTATAATCTTAAATTTAATACGTTTTTAGTTCTAAATACTCAATTCAGAAACCGGTCCTTACAATAAATATTATTCCCTAAAAAAATCGTTTTATGTCATTCCTTCTAAACAAATTTTGCACTAGGCATATTGCATTTTCCAAAACGTCTTTATGTACACAATGTTTACGATGCGGTGTCCCGCTCTAGCGCCCCGCCCTTCCCCGCACGCCTACCCCCCTCCCCCTCAGCCCAGCATAGACGCGTTGCAGACGCTTGGGGCGCGCGCCACTCGACTATTTAAAATGACGACTGTGTGCATTGCTTTACAAAAATAAAGATGGCGGACGAAAAGGACGCCAGTGGATGCAAAAATATTGGACGTTTATTTTGTGGTTTGATACTTTTTCTGTTCTTTTGAGGACAACCAAAAGTAATGCAGAATTTATTGTCAAGTTATGCAACTGATATGAAGGGTGAACTTGAATTGAAGATTTTTTATTTGAGGCAGCTTTCAGACTTTGATGCAGCTTTCAGACTTTGATGCAGCTTTCAGACTTTGATGCAGCTTTTTGCAACATTAAGTTTAGTTCTCAAGTATTTTTAACATAATTTGTTAATTAGTTATATCATTGCCAATAGATTTTTCTCTAATTACAACCTTAATAAGACTACATAATATTCATACTAATAATATATATCAATTTTTACAATGCTTTGTCAAATGGCAATACAAAGGCATCGAAATCTTATATAAAGTGCAATCATATATAAATAATGTTTGATCATTAAAATTCGATATAATTTTTTCTTATTATTTTGCATTAAATTTTTCTATGTAAACAATTACCGACGTTGTTACTAAGTTAAAAGTCCCGATTTTCCTCAAAAAGTTTTTGCAAACTTTATCCAAAACATTTCAGTCGCTTGAAACTCTTTCTGTAACTATTCAAAAATGCTCTAATATGGTTCGTATAATAGAAAACAAGGTTATTTATAGTAAAAAGTGTTTATGTAACACTTTAAAGCGTTTTTATCTAGTTATTCCTTTGTTAGAGCATGCATATTTTTATCAGCAAACGCCCGGCACAGTACCGTCGCGGGCCGTCGCCGCATCCTCACTGAATTCAGCAGCCGTCACAAAGTTTTCAGAGCCCACCAGTGCCACCACGCATTGTGAAACTTAACAGTACTATACTAAACTAACTACTCCGACTAAATAACAAAAAATCTACACTCTATCTCTATACTTTTTCAAAGAAGCAGTTTGAAAAGCGTAAAATATTGTTAAAAAGCGATAAAATATTTGAATGTAGAGTTAGCATTTAATTTTGTTTGTCTTGTACATGTAAAGTATGCTCACCTTCGTTTTCCAATGAATATTCTTATTTGACAGACAATAAGAACAGCGCTCCACCTGTCACACGAGCACCTAAGCAAGCAATGCCCGAGACCCTCTCATATAACCATTGTTTTCTAAACTTCTATTTGTTTTCGAAATACGTGAAACGAATTCCTCAGCACATCAAACACTAAGTACGATGTCGTTGAACCTCTTTCCAATCCATCAATAGTAAACTTAAACAAATCAGCCGTATTTGAACAGATGGCCTGCGACGGTCGTTGGAGCAAATACTTTGATAATTTGCTGAAATTGCACAGGGTAGGTCACTTCACAGCACTAAGTTAACTGGTCACTTTATTTGGCACAGCACGTGAACATGTCATTGGATGGTCGCGTGTATCGTGGCGTGTTTACGCGGGCGGGAACGAGCGCGGGTGCGATGCGGTGTCGTCGCGCGCCGCGGCCGGAATGACGCGCGGAGAGGCCGCCCGCCGCCGACAGCGCCATGCGGCGTCGCAAAGAACTAGCGCACTCAATCAAACGTCCAGCCGTGATAAGATGCAACTGCTTTTTTGCAATACTGCAGTCTTATTGTGATTGATCTTGTAAATTAAAATTGTTGGTTATTGTAGATATTGGATCGGTGTTGAATTAAGTTTTTTCTTTAGTTGAAACAACTTTATTTTCCTAATCTCAAAGTGCCTTAAAATCTATTTATTTTCTTTGAATTGAAGCAAACTGCAGCCTGCAGCCTTATTGTGTCAATTTCACAAAAATATTTTTTCAATGATTATTTTGATTTTTAATTAAGTCTATTAATTAAGTTTACAAATATAACTTTTCAAAAAACTAAATTATAACGAAATGATAATATCAACTTCCTTAAAAAAAACCAGAACCAAAAAACCGAAATTAAACCTAAAAAAAAAAATACAAACTTGAACATGTCAAAACATTGCAAAAAGTCAGTGTGTGGCTGACGTGACCTTGCTTGCGGTGCAGGCGGGCGCGCGTGCATGTCGCCGTCCCGCTCGCGGGGGGCGGGGTCAGGCAACGCCCCCCGCCCCCCGCCCACCACACCGCGCCGCCTTTTTACCTTTTTGCCCGAATAGCCCGCTGCTAACTCACTTTCGTTTACGATTGTACCTACGTTACTTATGCTAAATAATTATTGATGTTTTAGTTTTGTAATTTCTGTTAATGTTTACATTATTATGGTAATTTATTTATTATTTTTATGCTTAATATTTGTATTTCGACAGTTATTTTATATGCTAACATTTTTATTGGACAAAAATCTCTTCATATTTTTTGTGAGTGAACTGTAGTATAATATTAAAATTTTCACCTGAAATTCAGCTAAGTAGTAAAAATGGAACTTCAATAACTAATTGATAAATAATTTGTAATTATTAAATTTATTAAGTAACGTTAACTTTTAAAGCTGCTATTTTGAACTACTTGGTAATGTCAGCCTGCGTCTTTAAATTGATCATAATAATAAGTTGTGTTTTTTTTTATAAATGAAATAGAGTGTTTACTAACTGTTTAAGTTGAGGAATATTTCAAATATTTTTTTTTTCAATAGTTAGACCGTGTAGGAAATTAGTGATTTGCAATACTATCTCAGAGAGGAATTTAACCCTAAACGGCTGATGTAAAAAATTAAATTGCTTAAATATAAAAGCCTTCAAATGTCTTCAATGTATTCAGATACGCAAAAGATTCATTAGATGCACGTAATAATAATAAAAAAAGTTTGCACATTAAAGTTCTTTCCTGAAACACGTTACTCCATAAAAATCTCATATTTCCATTATGTTCTCACATAACATTACTGGCTACTTCTACATAGCACCATATACCTTCACATAGCACTCTATCCCCATTTAAATAAAGCCTAAAATCGAAAAAATCATAACATTTCAATATTTACCCAAAACACGCGTAATTTTACGATCCGAATCGTAAAAATCCGATAATTTTTTTTCGTCAATATAATTTTATTCGTTTTTAAGTTCGCTTACTAAGCAGATATGTGGCTATTTTCGGTTTTTACGAACGATTTTGACGAAGTTCTGATAAACTTAAGTCAAGTGTGAGGTTTTTATTGAAAGCTTTTGATGTGAGTTTGGTCCTTTGAGCCGGGGAAACAGGTACTTATCTACCTGCTCTCCCCTGCATCCCTTTAAACAAATCTTAAATGATACCTACTAACTTGAAGCACTTTGGGACTTCATCTTAACTCATTGACATAAAACAGAGACTGGACTTGCGCTACAAAAAAAAATTTGTTTGTGTTAATAAAACTTAAAAAAATATAAAGGTAAGCATGCATAGGCAATGCACCCATCTTATTATATTTATTATCTGCCTTCATTAAAATATCAAGATGGAATTTAACTAAACCTTAATTGCATAATTATAAACAATGAAGAAAAATATTCACAATAGGCTGGTGCTACTTTGTATCTCCTTCCATACAAATAGAAAATATATATTCAAATAGTATACTTTGATAAACATGTAAGTTTTCATAAAAAGTTATGGTTGAATGCATTTAAAATGCATTCAACCATAACTTTAAAATATACCAACTCTTTATTTACCTATCAACTACTTACTTAGTAAGTATATTGCATTCCTAGTTAACTGTTAGTATCTAAACTATTTATGTAAATCGATAACATGCATCGAAATATGAAAATTCAATTATTTATTGACATTTTTAAACAACTTTACAGCAACTGTCATAATTTCATAAACTACTAAAATTATGTCTACCTCTGAATAGAAACATAAATATCTTTTTATGAGTCTTAAATCATAAGTTTTAACTTTTGAAGTTCAACGAATCAACTAGATGCTGCATTCATTTTAATAAAATTATTAAAATACGATGAATTATTTGAAGATTTGGAGTATGAATTATTCAAATTATGTCTACTTCAAATTTTAAATGATTTAACTATGCACTTCATAAATCAAAGTAACGACTACATAACTGCACTGTTTGATAGAAATATCTGTTATAAAGTTTATAATTATTTGTGTTTCTGCAATCAGTCAGTCAATAAAAAATCTAAAATACCAATTTAAAAATATTATTTTTCTTACTTCTCAAAATTTCTGTCGACGATTATAGAAATTATTATTAAGTGATTACTTAATTATTTTATTCCTTTGAACAGATTGCAACAAAAAAAATAACGAATAAATGGCATACTTATACACATTCCATTTTTCTAAAGCACTAAAAACTTTCACGAAAAAAAGCTACTAATTTAAACATATTATTATATTCTCATTATTTAGTCACTGCATTCTCAAATATTTACTCGATCATCTTATTAAAATTTATTGTCACAATTTTCCCACTACTCAGTAAATAAAATCCAAAAAATAATAGTTCTCAAAGCAAACAACATAGTGTTGCCAGCATCATCATCACAAGCGTGCCCTACCATCAACCTACCGTCAGACCTCGACATAAACCGTCAACTTTATCCGTCCCCCGCTGCGTAGCTCCACGGCTAAATATACACACGATTATTATCAACATAAATTTTAATATCATATATGATAAGTTTTAAAACATCGGATCTTGATATAACGAACTCAGTTGATGTTGAACTAGCCTTTTCCCGCGGCTTCGTCCGAGTCAAACCTGCACCCTTATTGCGTTACTATTTATACAGTACGAAGCACGCGTGTTCCTTTTCATTTTGACCACTCAATGGTATTCATTGCGTGATTTACGCTCCCGAGTAGAGGGATTTTTGAACATATGAAGCAATGAATTCAAGTAAAGCATGCGTGCGTAATTCATTGAATAATTCTTTTTCCAAAGCAAATGTATCCTTAATCATATCTGTCAGTGAAAGTCTCGACAAGATTTTTTGGAGATTACCCGGGACAGACACACAGATAGACGAACAGACAGACGATTAGACACATAGCCAGACATTTTTTAAATTGTTCTTTTTTATTAGTACCGTAATATACTTTCATACGCATTTACTAAAAACTATTATTTTTACATTACAAACAGACACTTCAATTTTATATATTTGTACAGAAGATGTAATAAGTTTAAAAAAATCGGGTCGGACCATAAGCAACACAGTTTATGTTAAATCTTGACATGTTGGCAACATTTTGATTGCGACTTAATCGCCCCGCGTTTGAGGGTTAGAGGTTAATGAACTCGCGTAAATCTTTTTTTGTCGGTTGGTCCTTTTGTTCGAGGATAGGGAATATAATGTTTGAATTCATTAATACTGGGAATGTTATTTGAATATTATATGCATTCCTAATGATTAATGCATTTAATTACGGTACCTATAAGCATTATGCAAACAAATGTCAAAAAGAAACAATTAAAAACGTCAAAAAATACAAGAACTCTTGTGACTATTCTATTAGACAGTGTTTCTGCAATACAATGTGCCAGCTACAAAGAGAAGCATCAAGTAAAAGTCGCCATCTTATGGAAGGTATCCCAATCGTATTCACTTTCTTCACTGACTTGAAATTTTCCATAACTAAATAATATCTATAGGTTAACAAACAAAGTACTTATTCGTATAAACAGAGGAGGTTTAGTAGTCAACAAATTTATCTACCTGACCCTGTACAATAATAATAATTCCAACCTGTAACTGGCCCATCGCCTGGCCAAGGACATTCCACATACACAGAAGTCGCAAGCATTTATCACCATGCTTGTTCAAGGAGCGAATCCCCTGGCCCTTCCCTTTTAGACCCCGTACAATACTCTGAATCTAAAGAAAAACACAAATAAAGCAATGACTCAATAAGGATCTACCCTAGCCCCAAAAACTGCCACTCGAAATCATCGATACACTTTTCTTTATCGTATCCTCCCAAACAAGGAGGTCAAAAAATGAAAAAAATCAGACACTACGTATCCAATCAATCATCAGGTTGATACACCTTGCAAATGTACGTCAGTGTCAAAATACAGCCTTCAGCTATGTACTAGAGATTTGCCAGGGTACCAGTACTAATAATCTATCAAACTCGACAGTGATGGCTTACACGTCCAGCTTGAGCTAAGCCATACTTTAATCATTATGCTTATACAAGAAGCTTCATCAGTTCATTGCTCTTTTAATTAACTATTAAAAAGGAATAATATAAGTAGGTATTTAGGTGAGACAATAGCCGCTCAACGACTTGGTTGTCTGAATGACAAGCGAAAGGTCACAGATTCGAGAGGTCAGTCGCTTTATTTGTCTCATCTAGATGTTGTGTAGTTATGAGCTGTGTTATTATTGTGGTACACTTTAAAGCATAATTATATTTATACATCTGTCAAGAAGCTAAGTTTAATTGTAACCATTTAAAACAAACATTCTGTCACAAAACAATAAAGATCTTAGTAAAATATTGAACACGTTTGAACAGGCCGTAAATGCCAAGCCCCATATTATAAAGCTCTGCAGTCAGGTTAGACAGGTATCGGAAGACCACTGTAATGTTAGTCCACTTGAATGTTCATCTAATTCTCTATTGTACACCAAAAACTTTAATACAATGCGATTGTATTTGTATTTCTGTGAAGAAGGTGTCAAGAAAGAATACACTGCAACTACATGCTACAATACTCAGCTAGTTTTCGCATAAACAGTCGCTATATATATATGATAGCTAGATTAGTTTTATTCAGGTACACACACCACAACATTTACCACGTCCTCTAAACTTCGCGATTTGATACAGACGTGATCCAGTAACTATCTTTAAAGACACCATAAAGAGACAAATTATGATACGGTATTCTTTCGAAATCCTTTGATTTACCCTTAAGCAGTTCTTAAAACAAGTATGAGTTTATATTATCTACCGACCTATCATTAATACAGAATTTATATTCTTAAGACAGATCAACATTATTAGGATAAGATACTGAAACTATTATTGTCTTATTTTCGCCAATAAATAAACACAACACCCACAAAACCAATAAAATATAAATAAAACCACGTAGGTTGTGTTTTACAACCTCGTAAACTCACTTCCCTGGTTCAAATCTTAATGGTCACCCTTACACCTACACTTTCGACCAATTTAAAATGATCCAATAAAATATGTAAGAGGGCATAAAGGTTGGTGTAATCGATATAGTAATCTGACACCAGACGGACAAACAGACGAACAAGAGTGGTCGTCAATCATAAGCAATCAGTCAAAGGTTCCATGACACGAACGCAGTATATCAAACCACTTTCCAACTGCTATAGAACACCTTACTCTTATTGCCGTCATATAAGGACCAGATTTGGATCGAAGGACCATATTCTAGCTGTACCACAATAAGGTCTATATGTAATTTCGGATCATAAAATTGGTAATTTTCGCGGATCGCCATGGCTGCGCTGTCATCACGCGGATCCTTTATGGCGCTAAATTATACACGCTGCGCTGGCGCACCGTTTTTCTTGCATTGAACCAGTTGCACGCAAATTGGGTTAGGTCTCTGAGCGGTTGAAGACAATAATGAGTGTCAGTAGGGTCGGGTTTCTTTGGAATTTTAGGTTTTTGCTCTGTTTTTGGTTGAGTGCTTGTTTGTCGGCGGATTTATGTAGTTATTTAAGAAAAAATCGGTCAGACAGTAAATAAATACAAATGACGACTGACGAGTACAATAGTTATGAATCGTGCCATTTCAAATGAATGTAAATGGAATGACCTTGTCATCCAACATAAAAAGAGCTCAAAAAATCATGTCATCATCCTCATTTCAGCCGAAAGACGTCCACTGCTGGACATAGGCCTCCCCCAGGCGTCGCCACATTGACGAGTTTCGGACGTGTCGAAATGACGTCTCCCTGTCTCACGCCGCGCTGGAGAAGGATTGGTTTCGAGGTCTGATCCTGAAGACGGACTGACATGGTGGCTTTTTTGTACAGACACTTCAACACCTCAATGTACCGGTAGTCGATTTGGCACCGTTGGAGAGACTGCAGTACAGCCCAAATCTCGATCGAATCGAAGGCTTTCTCGTAGTCCACAAACGCTAAACAGAGAGGCAGGTTATACTCTTCGGTCTTCTGTATAACCTGCCGCAGCGTATGTATGTGGTCTACGGTGCTAAAGCCTTTTCGGAATCCGGTTTGTTCGGGAGGCTGGAAATCGTCAAACCTGCGCGCGAGACGATTCGTGATGACTCTTGAAAACAACTTGTAGACATGGCTAGTGAGATGGGCCTATAGTTCTTCAGCCGGGCATTGTCGCTCTTCTTGAAGAAGAGTACCACCACTCCCCTGCACCATGCCTGTGGCGTTTTGCCCTCGAGTATGACGGAATCAAACAGCTTCTGAAGGGCCTTGAGGAGGGCTTTTCCACCCTCCTTCAGAAGTTCAGCCGTGATTCCGTCATCACCCAGTGCCTTGTTGTTTTTAAGCTGTTTCAGAGCCATCCTAATCTCGTACAGGCTGACGTTCGGGTTATCTTCGGTATAGTGTCGGGTCATCTGAAGACTGCAGGATCATCTCACGCTTCTCCTTCATAAGTTTGAGGGTATGATCAGAGAGCTTTTTGTTTCTATCTGTACGACGGGTCTGGAAAAACTTAGACCCGACCGTATGGACAGCTTCCACGAAACCGTCGCTGTATTCGTCCACGGAGCTCCCTAGGCATTCAAAACGATTCTGGAGTTCGAGCTGAAAGCTCTCGGGGTTTTGGACCTGGATCTGTGCTGGACGGAGCGTGGACTTCATCAGTCGAGACCTTTCAAGCTTAATATTAATGTTCAATGTACCTCTTACCATGCGGTGATCGCTCCCGGTTTTTACCAAATTGATCACAGAGACATCATTGAACATTTGCTTCTTGGTTGACTTGATGAAGTCGATCTCATTTTTTGTTGCAACATCGGGGCTCTGCCAGGTCCACTTCCTGTGTTCACGCTTTTTGAAGAAAGAGTTCGTCATATAGAGGCCCTCCTTCTCCATAAAACTGGCCAGTAGGTGACCCCGGTGGTTCCGTCGTCCAACTCCAAATTGCCCCACTTGCAGCTCATCCTCGTCTCGTTTGCCCAGTTTCGCGTTGAAGTCCCCCATGACAACGGTGAAGTGAGTTTTGAAACCATGCATGGCTCTGGAGATTTCCTCATACATGGTCTCTACCTCGTCGTCGGGGTGTGTCGAGGTTGGGGCGTAGACCTGTTCTATTAAATGTAACCTGTATATAAAAAAACATGTACTATTGAAAATTACTGAGAAATAAGAGGTTTTAATAATGCGATAGTGTACCTGCCCCCGTACCATGACATATGACGCGTCTAAACTATACTAGTTCGACTATGAAAAAAGGGCACATGTATACATGTCTTATACATCTGTCCCTGACGCTCACTGCAAATAACATTGCTCTAAAAGATTATGGTCACAGCGGGCGTCTAAAAGTTAAGATTTTGTGGTCCAACAAAAAAGTAACTTACATTTACCTATATCTACTTAATTCAGCTTAGACCACCTTTCCGACAAATCCCTGAAAAATAATACAAAAAATGATCCACTCCCTAGAACAACAAAAAAGAACCGTCAGGCTTCATTTACAAACGCCAAGTCAAGCGCGTTTCCTCCGTATGATAAATAGAAATAAAAGCATATTCCAATGCAACAGTTACTGTCCGGCTAAACTCAGAACTTCTCACAGAGGAAGCCCTGTCGGAAGGGTGAGCTAGCTGCATGCAACCCGGTTTTAATTACCCCTGCTTACGACCCTGCCCCCTCGGCTAGCTAATAAATATGGCCTATGCACGCACTCATAGTTGTAAAGTCAATTGATGAATGTGCTCCAAAGGTTACGTATATATCTGGCTTGAAAAGTTGTTGACAATTTTTTATTAGGGCTTGGAAGCGAAATGGAGAATTGTTTTATGTGTTCAAATGTAAACTTATAAATTAATAATATGTATATATGTTGATTATGAAAAACACGCTTTAATTGAAAACCAAACTAAAAATTATACATAATTTTTCAATAATTTAAGATTAGTGTGATTAACAAAAAAATATTATAAAAAAGCTTGGGGCGCTTTTTAAAATATTTTAAAATTACTCTGCTTTTACCAATATAATATTATAAAAATTTACATCAAGCACCCCACAATTTTTAACAATGTTTTTTGAGTTAATTAAAATTAAGAATAGACTGTATTGTTAATTTAAATAGAATATTGTAAATTATTTTCTACTTTTTAGTTTGGTTTTCTATTAAAGCGTGATTTTAGTTCTTTTAAACAATTATTTATTTTTTACTTTTTAGTTCAATATCTGATCGTTAATCCGGAAGATCCTTATATGGATAATGGAACTTACTATTTAAATTATTGCATTGTCATCGGTCCTTAACAAGTGTGCAAAGTTTCAAACTAATCCGACGTTTTGAAGGAGGTGAAAATCACGTTTAAAGATTCCGTTACATAGATACATACATACAAAGCAAGCTAATTAATATAAGCGTGTTAAAAAGAGTCGAACGAAAACTGAGACAGAACGTTACTATTTGCGACTAAAGCCGAACGTCCACCGCCGGCTAAACTAAGTTAGTTTAGCTTAGCTCGCATAGTTGAGCCAGTTTTTCATACATGTGCGTCCACCGTAACGGTGGACGCACGAAAAACTGCAAGCTAAGCTAAACTAACTTAGTTTAGCCGGCGGTGGACGTTCGGCTTAAATCTTGGGCGACTCAAAATACGACTGTCAAAACTTAAACGTATGCATAGTTTCATCAGAAGGACCACAGAAGGGCGCAGGAAAAGCGAAAAATTGAAGTATCTATGGTATTGACATGAGTAACCGAAATCTAAGGGCGCACGGTTGGCGCAGTTGTTGAGCGATTGACTGCTGCGCTGCGTGTCGCGGGTTCGATTCCCGCACGGAACAAATATTTGTATGACCTACAGATAATTGTTCCGGCTCTGGGTGTTGTGTATGTGAGTTTATATGTTTGTAAACGCACCAACGATACAGGAAGAAATGCCTAGTGTGAGGCAAAGTAAAAAAAAAAAACACGTCCAGTCCAATAGTTAATTCCATGTAATTTTGGACTTTTGACCATCTTTCTAGCTGATAGATACTATGTAATTTCGTCTAGAGCCTCAGGCGCTTAGAAATTCGCGAATATATTGTGTATGTACATGGGTTCCGATGAGTAAATAATTAAAAATGCTTGAGCATCAAACAAAGCAGTATAATATCGACGGACGGTGATGGACGACGTAAGCGCGATGCGCATAACTAGTTAACGCTCCATGCGTCGCCCGCTGTAATGATTGCACGGAACTAGGAACACCATACTTGTAGAGGAAAAATCGGGCTGTTACTTAAATATGCTATAAGAATAGAAGACTTCTAAGATTCAAACCCTATCTCATTTACCTCTTTCGTAGGTCAGAGACTGCATAAATGTCAAACTATATGGAAATAGAATCTTACTTGCCCTGTGTGCATTATAGTCTTTACTGTCTTTAGCAAGTGGTTAGATTCCTAGATAGAGTAATTCCTGCAGACTACAATGAACACGAGAAATATGGGCTCTTACTAACTCGCCAATCTTCTACGCCGAAATGCCTACCAATTTTGCGGCAGTCTGCTAAAGGCAGCCCAAACCTGACATATGATATGATGTCACGAAAATCTCAACCAACTCCTAAATTCATGTTGTATTGTAGAGTTTACTGAAGAATATCTTACTTGATTTTCTCTCAACTTTTCATTAATTCCTTTCTCCCACCACACCATACCCCAGACTTTCCCATAAAAACACCGGTCCACAGCCCCCCTACTAATAACCCACAGCACAGTCTAATCAAGCTCGCATATTCATTAATGCCTGTCGAAAAACCACTAAGCTAGTAATAACGCGATCAGTCGAACCGAGATTTATATCAGTCGTAATTAAGAAATTATTTACATACATACATATATTTACTACTAATGTACACAAGAGACTTGTGTGAATGATGATAGGAATTGATGGGGGCTTTTTAATTAGTGGTTTTTAAGGATGAGAGGTCAGAACAGAGACTAGGGTCTGTAATAATTGCAAGGTTTATGATTGCGATTTTGCCTGTCATTTTGACGTTGGTGTTGCTTGTCAATGAAATGGATTGTAGGTCAGTTTTTGTAAGGCAATTTGAAGTGTCCAGTGATGCGAGAAACATAGGATGCAAAACACAGTTTTGGGAGGGGGCTATGATCTAATGTTTCAGCCTTTAAAACGGCACCAAGTGTAAAGTGTGTTTTTCAGATGAACATAATGTGTTGTATCACAGTATATATTATATTAATATTATAAAGGCGAAAGTTTGTGAGTGTGTTTGTTCCTTCTTCACGCTGGTACGGCAGAACGGATCTGAATTATAGTCAGGAAAAGCACATAATACACAGATAATTTTCAACATTTACGCGGGCGAATCCGTTGGCAGAAGCTGGTCTGTAATATTTTTATGATTTTAAAGAATTATATAAGTATAAGAGCAATTTTCTAGTAAGAAAGTTTCTATCCCTACAAATAAGCTTACAACATAAAACTTCTGTCTAGGAGTTGTAGAAGTTTAATTTCTTTAACCCAAAAATTTATTCATAGGTTATTTCAAGTTTCTATAAAATCTGAGATACACACATCTCAAACATTGTCACCAACACTAACACCCAACATTGGCTACAACAAACGATAAACTAAAACATGTTAGCAAAAATGTGACTCACGAACGCATTCGCTCCACCATAACCCTTCTAGGTAAAGATGTCTGTTTAACTCAGACTATATTGAATATTAAAGACACACTTTCACTTAGCTGGGTTATATATTTCTTGCTAAGTATGTAATGGTTATGGAGAATTACGTTAGAAGAAAATCAATATGCGATTCATGTTTTTATTGAACTTCGATTATGTTGTTAGCTTGTAGTTTTTCTTCCTAATAGCAGCATTAAAGAAAAGTTATAAGGATTTTCGATGCTACTTGAAAGTTTTATAGAATCTGAGAAATAGTTTTGTTACCCAAAGGGCCTTTAAGTCAAGAGTGAATAGGTTACTTCTAGGTAAGCGTGCTTCACCGTCGACCACATCATCGCTTTATACCATCAGGTGAGAATGTGTTCAAACACGAGATATCAAAAATAAATTAAAAACAATATAGAATTTGTAAGAAAAATATTATTCTTTTCCACCCTAGATTAAATAAGGAAACGAAATCGAAGAAAAATTGGTCCTATTACGCGAAGTGTGATTCACCTCAAATTCGCAGCCAATAGATGATTCATATAAGTCAAGTTGTCGGAGTTTCCGCCAGTGCTTAACCTTCCGGCGGTCAAGGTGAAGAGGTTCGCAGAGGTTTCGCTGACAAAGACTAGTTTAGCCTTATTTGGTTCATAAATATTTACCCATTGTGAGGTACAGTCATGCGCGTAATCAGTATGGGTTGGGTATAAGGTATATGCAAAAGTGATATTTCACACATCTACTATTAATCCTCGAGGGATAAAAGAAGAGGTGTATGTATAGAATAGCTAAAGTTCACTAGTTATGATAGAACAGCTAGAGTGCCCTAGTTATGATAGAACAGCTAGAGTGCCCTAGTTATGATAGAACAGCTAGAGTGCCCTAGTTATGATAGAACAGCTAGAGTTTCCTAGTTATGATAGAACAGCTAGAGTTTCCTAGTTATGATAGAACAGCTAGAGATCCCTAATTATGATAGAACAGCTAGAGTGCAATAGTTATGATAGAACAGCTAGAGTTCCCTAGTTATGATAGAACAGCTAGAGTTCCCTAGTTATGATAGAACAGCTAGAGATCCCTAATTATGATAGAACAGCTAGAGTTCCCTAGTTATGATAGAACAGCTAGAGTTCCCTAGTTATGATAGAACAGCTAGAGATCCCTAATTATGATAGAACAGCTAGAGTTCCCTACTTATGATAGAACAGCTAGAGTGCAATAGTTATGATAGAACAGCTAGAGTTCCCTAGTTATGATAGAACAGCTAGAGATCCCTAATTATGATAGAACAGCTAGAGTTCCCTAGTTATGATAGAACAGCTAGAGATCCCTAATTATGATAGAACAGCTAGAGTTCCCTAGTTATGATAGAACAGCTAGAGATCCCTAATTATGATAGAACAGCTAGAGATCCCTAATTATGATAGAACAGCTAGAGTTCCCTAGTTATGATAGAACAGCTAGAGTTCCCTAGTTATGATAGAACAGCTAGAGTTCCCTAGTTATGATAGAACAGCTAGAGATCCTTAATTATGATAGAACAGCTAGAGTGCCCTAGTTATGATAGAACAGCTAGAGATCCCTAATTATGATAGAACAGCTAGAGTTCCCTACTTATGATAGAACAGCTAGAGTGCAATAGTTATGATAGAACAGCTAGAGTTCCCTAGTTATGATAGAACAGCTAGAGATCCCTAATTATGATAGAACAGCTAGAGTTCCCTAGTTATGATAGAACAGCTAGAGTTCCCTAGTTATGATAGAACAGCTAGAGATCCCTAATTATGATAGAACAGCTAGAGTTCCCTAGTTATGATAGAACAGCTAGAGTTCCCTAGTTATGATAGAACAGCTAGAGATCCCTAATTATGATAGAACAGCTAGAGATCCCTAATTATGATAGAACTGCTAGAGTTCCCTAGTTATGATAGAACAGCTAGAGTTCCCTAGTTATGATAGAACAGCTAGAGATCCCTAATTATGATAGAACAGCTAGAGTTCCCTACTTATGATAGAACAGCTAGAGTGCCCTAGTTATAATAGAACAGCTAGAGTTCCCTAGTTATGATAGAACAGCTAGAGTTCCCTAGTTATGATAGAACAGCTAGAGATCCTTAATTATGATAGAACAGCTAGAGTGCCCTAGTTATGATAGAACAGCTAGAGTTCCCTAGTTATGATAGAACAGCTAGAGTGCCCTAATTATGATAGAACAGCTAGAGTGCCCTAGTTATGATAGAACAGCTAGAGATCCCTAATTATGATAGAACAGCTAGAGTTCCTTAGTTATGATAGAACAGCTAGAGTTCCCTAGTTATGATAGAACAGCTAGAGATCCTTAATTATGATAGAACAGCTAGAGTGCCCTAGTTATGATAGAACAGCTAGAGTTCCCTAGTTATGATAGAACAGCTAGAGTGCCCTAATTATGATAGAACAGCTAGAGTGCCCTAGTTATGATAGAACAGCTAGAGTTCCCTAGTTATGATAGAACAGCTAGAGATCCCTAAAAATGATAGAACAGCTAGAGTTCCCTAGTTATGATAGAACAGCTAGAGTTCTCTAGTTATGATATAACAGCTAGAGTTCCCTAGTTATGATAGAACAGCTAGAGATCCCTAAAAATGATAGAACAGCTAGAGTTCCCTAGTTATGATAGAACAGCTAGAGTTCTCTAGTTATGATATAACAGCTAGAGTTCCCTAGTTATAATAGAACAGCTAGAGATCCCTAAAAATGATAGAACAGCTAGAGTTCCCTAGTTATAATAGAACAGCTAGAGATCCCTAAAAATGATAGAACAGCTAGAGTTCCCTAGTTATGATAGAACAGCTAGAGTTCCCTAGTTATGATATAACAGCTAGAGTTCCCTAGTTATGATAGAACAGCTAGAGATCCCTAATTATTATAGAACAGGTAGAGTTTCCTAGTTAGGAATGATTTGATTGTTTGTAAGTATGTAAGTTTGTTTGTAATGGATAAACTCAAAAACTACTTGACTGATTTTAAAAATTATTTCACTTATGGAAAGCTACATTATTCCAGAGAGACATAGGCAATTTTTTTATATCCCGAAAACGGGTCCTCTGGGGTGCGCCACGGGAGGGAAGCCCCGGGAAAAGCTAGTCTCTAATACATAAGCTGCAACTGAGAAATTAGTTCCCGTAGAAAAAGCTACAGGTTGCGGGCATACGCTGGAAGCGAGACGCACGGGATCGGTCAATGTGGGAGGGAGGGGAGTAGGAGGCCTATGTCCAGCAGTGGTACCCTTCGGCTGAAATGAATGAATGAATGAATGAGAAAAATCTAATAACACTTTGCCCGAAAACACAATCACACTATGTATGAGCAAAAAATCGAACTCAGGACCCAATCTTTAACAGTAGCGCTTGCCACCACTTACAGAACAACGTCTTTCAACATCTTGTTCTTAATTTGATTTAAATGTATGCTATTGAAGAAAATCTAGACTGACCTAAATATCTTAATTTTATCGACTTTTATTAATTCATATGTATGACTGTAACATACTGAATCACTTTTACAGCACACAAAATGAAACCTTTCCCTATCCGTTTGAAAAATATACCGCTTCCACAATTTTTGGTCCTTTCGGTCCGCGACCCGTGCGCTGCCGCGGCGCGTAGGTGCGTCCCATTCACTCAATTTATGAATGAGTTCACTCCGTTCAGTCATTCACTCGCGAGCTAATGTCAAGGCCGTGGCGACACCTACGTTACGAGTTACACTATGGGAATTATGTTTTTTTTACTGATATTGTTTTGACGGCTAAACGTTTACCCTCTTACTAATAAACACGGAATAAAGTTATACCAGGTATAACAAAGGTATACCCATACATTTTCATAGGTTTATACCTGGTATAACTTTATTTGTAAGAGGGTTAGTGTGTGCCACCCTGTGTAGTGTGATTGAATTGGGTGGGCATTTTATTTTTTTTTATTTTTTTTTATCCTCAATAGGCTTGCGCTTGACCACTATCTCACCTGATGGTAAGCGATGATGTGGTCGACGGTGAAGCACGCTTGCCTAGAAAAAACCTATTCATTCTTGACTTAAAGACCCCAAGATTGTAGCTATCGGGAAACACAGACTCCGGCAGGGAATTCCACTCCTTAGCTGTACGCATAATGAAAGTGTCCCCAAAACGTTTTGTGCGTATGGGTGGGATATCCACCATGTATCGATGACGCATCGCCGTACGTCTGGTAGTCCGATGATGGAACGGGCTGGGCGGAATCAGGATCCTGTATATATTTTTTCTCTATGTATGTTATGTTATGTAAGTTATGATGGGCAATAAGTACCTTTTATATTAATGGAAGCTATTCAAAAGATACTAAATTAAAACAGAATTTAAATAGTAAAACCCACGTGCGCCAAAATCTTAACTCAAACTTAATGTTGCTAATACGAGGTTAAATTAAAAATGTCTCGGAAAGCTCCGAGATATTTTAAATAGCACAGGGTCTAAGAGAAGCCACAAGTTTATAAAACATAATATTTGAGTGTAAAAATTGGTAATCGTTGTTTGATTAAAATTTAATAGCTACAGTTTAGTTTACATACCTAGTCAATTATTGTATATTTCAGGTAAAAATTATTCTACATACAGTCATACACATTAAAGTTTAAATTCGTTTACATGCTAATGAATGTTGAGTGTCAACACTAAAAATATTTATTAAATTTTGATATCCCTACTCGCGGAATAATTGAGAATGTGACCATTTTAATGAATAAGTTTATTTTTTTATTTGCAAGTAATTAGGCTTGGAACACACTGCGGCCCACGCAATATCTACAAGTCTATAAATTGACCAATGTATGGCATTAGCAAGTCCGTAACTCGTAAGCCTTAACTGCTTCTGAAGTCGCGCTGTTTTGATAGTGAATGATACATACCTACCAGAGTGCTCTTCTTTAAATATTCTGTAGCTGTCATGTATTTGTTTTTTGTCTTCAGTAAGTCGTAGGGTTAAGGTCACCGCCGCTCAAAGTTTGTTTATGTGTGTTGAGATAACTTGAAGGCGAGCATGTTTTGCTACTGGTTGTCATAATAAATGATTTTCAGTGAATACATGTAAATAATAAATTAATAACATAGATTTAGATGAACTTTCGCTAGCATACGATGCAGTAGACATAATCAAGATTTGTCCTAAGTATTATTTATCGCTGAAAGAGATTAGCGGCATCTTTTAAACATGCACTACCTTCACAGCAAAACATGCTCCAACTAGCTGACAACTTACGACATGACCCAATCTAATTCACACAAAAAGATTTAATAAAAAAAAACACAAATAAAAACAAAACAATTCAAATAAATAAAGATCGAATCGCACCCAATATTAACCCTTAAATGCGTTGTACGGTCTAATGGAGGGCCATAAGTTGGTGCAAGTTAGCACCTTACGCCGGCTTGGTCCGCGCGCCGTAATGTAGATAAATTGATCGCTTCAATCCCTTATTGGATTAATATATGGTAATATGTTCAGATCGCGATAGCTGGGCCGAGTTACGATTAAACAGTTTTTATGTAAGGCCGCCATCTTTGTTCGCAGCAGTCGGTATGTTGGTGGGGTGGTGTAAGGAGAGAGAAGAAGCGGGTTGGAAAATGTCATCTCTTGGTTTGCAAATTATATCAATTGTTTGATATTTTACCAGTCGATTTGAGAAGTCAAAATCACTGCTTTAAAAAAATATTAACAGCTTATTATAAATTTGTCACACTAAGTTAAAAAATCAAGTAAAATGCTTACTATTGTAATTTCAAGCATATACAGTTGAATATGGCATTAAGTATAGTTCTCGCCAAACTTCTTGGCTGCCCTGAAGTTGGCTACAATGGCTGCGCAGTAGTAAATCTCATACAAAAACAGCACCGTTTCATGCTATGCGCATCGGAAAGCCAACTACAGTGCGGTCCAGAAGTTTGGCGAGCAGCGAGCACTATAATTGTAAGCATATACAGTTGAATATGGCATAACGGCTTCATAATTATGTTTGCAAATCTGCACTATGCCATTGAACATAAATACCGATATCGAACATACATAAAGCAGCATAATGTTTTGTGCTGCTTTGTGCATAATATGCCTCTAGCGATTCGAAACACATTTTTTCTATACTGCATCATTTTAAATCAGCTTCAACACTACGTAGACTAGCTAGCAACCCGCTTCCGCGCAGCACTTGTCCCACCCCACACGTGTTAATCATACCACTATGGTATGCGTGATTGTATGACAGGCCGCGAGTCTGCATAATGTGATAGGTTTTGTTTCTGAACGTTCGTGAGCCGAAACTATTTGAACGTGATAGATGGACGCTTCGGTGATAGTCAGGCTCTGACGCGAATCAGGCGTTCGGACGTTATAGTGGAAAATGGAAGAAATATGTGTTGTGTGATGCTGATAAATGATACAGTTGCGAAAGAGTCAATTCTGTGAGTCATCATCATCATCATCATATCAGCCGAAAGACGTCCACTGCTGGACTTAGGCCTCCCCCAAGCGTCGCCACATTGACCGGTCCCGTGCTTCTCGTAACCAGCGGATCCCCGCAACCTTCACCAGGAGTAAGGGTTCGGAAGGATGGTTGTTGTTGTTTCATATTCTGTGAGTATTTGATAAATATTGAGTAGCATGTGTAAACTACGTTGGGTATAGGCTTCCCGAAGACAAATTGAGGTATAATTATAATTCCATATTTTGCAGCTCTATTTTACTATCTAGTACGATTATAGATTATGGAGATAAGTATCAACACAGTAAAAAAAACTCCAAACAACCGATTTCAGACTTTGTACAATTAAAATAGTGACAAAAACATTTCCTATTTAACATTTCGGTTAAAGTTAAAAGCTAAGTACTTTTGTTTGTTTAGTTACATTAATTATCTTTCTACTATTATACTCTGATAAGATATTTAGGAAGAAAACCTGGGATCTGAACTGAATCGCTATAAGACCAAAAATGGAAGAGACTGATGGCACTTTCATCAACAGTGATAGCAATAGAAAGTGTGCCCGGTGTCAAAGGTGCCTTTATGTCACTTTATGAATACTTGAAACAATGCTTGTCTGTCTGTCCGGGGGGCACAACAAATACACAGACAATATTAATATAAAACAATATTATATGTTCTTTCTAGTTTTAATGGGCGGAATTGAAATTTATGTGTTATTTTTAGACCCCCGATAGTGTTTAATATAGCTTATTTAATGTTGAGGTGTCGAAGAAAGTTGTAAAAGAAATGGATGAGAATTTAGGTTAGTTTCGATAATTTAATGATTATTGCTTTATTAATAAATGTTTTTCTTTGGAATGAAGTTAAAGCGCCCACTGTCACTGTAGAGTTATATTCTTTGATTGGTGTCATTATTTGACGAATGTAAGATAAGAATGACGTAATAGAAAATCCAATGACGAAAACAGACAATCGACTCTTCTCGTGACCAGAGAGCTGGGCTTTTCTTCAGCCGTAGAATAAGCATTGCTAACCGACGCTGCAACGTGGCAATGTTGCCAGAGTTCTGGGCAGTTGGCCCATTGAGAACGATATGGACGATTTTATGTTTTCTCTCTCGGTACGTTATGTACTATATTTTTTTAGTTGTAATCTCTTGTAAATAAAAAAATATTTCACAAAAAAATATAATTTCATAAGGTTGAATTTGTATCCCAGTAGAAAATAAAAGAAAATTCATAGGCAGTAAGTGATGCGCCCCACAAACATTTCCCCCAAAAAAAACAGGTAACAAACTGATAAACGACTTGATACACTTTGTTCCGAATTCATGAATCCAATAAGAGAAGCCGAAATAACCTCAAGAAGAAAAGAGGAAAACCGAAGAAATATCCTTAAAGTTTGTTCAATAAACAAAGCGAGGCGAGATCGCAGGAAAAACGCTTTCGAGCCACATTGCAGTACATTTTATACAAACGATGACATAAATACTCATTTTCGGCAACAATATCCGATATTGAGTGAGGCCTGTCTTCCCAGGAATGAGCTGATACAATGTCGGCCAAAAATTGGGGTATAGCTTAATTTTTTTGTTCGGTGAACGTATCCGATATTTTCCTTTTCGATATCGTAAATTTTTTGGCGATTGCGCCATGAATATGTGATAGAGCCTTCTGTGTTCTATTTTTGAAATTATTTACTCATGTGGTAAAAATATCATAAGGGGTACTTTTTTGCTAATTTTATTATTTTAAATTCAAATAAATAACCTTTTAGAACCTGCATTTTTTGTTACCATGATACATGCTGTGCATTATGTCTAGTATGGGACCCGATAATATTCGTAACTTGTTAAGGTCATTGTTAGTTCGTTAGATTTAATTTCTCGCCACGTTAATGTACCTAACTAACTATGCCATGAGTAGTCATGACTAAGTTAAATAAAATAATTTTTAATAGTTCTTTTTTATTTTGTTTGGTTTTGCCGACTAGATATGATAGTATTTTTCAGTACCTATTCCTATTCATGCAACATACAAACCATCACTTACCTAAGTAACAGAAAACACGACAACAACCATGAAATTTTCAACAAAAAATATTCCAAACAATCGTGCCACAACCACGGGGGCAAATTTTCGTTCCGCTAGTGTACTCATTCATGTTTATTCGCTGGCGCACCCCATGCCATACATTTATCGGTTTGCATCCCCGAGCTACGTGGAATACTGGCCGAGCAATGAGTCTTATTCGTCTTGCATTTAACTTCACACTCTGGCTATAAGTTAGAAAACTTAATGTTGGAATAGGGAATATGAGTGATGGAGTGAATGGGAGAGCTGGGAATTATTTAGGGGTTGCTGTGTTGGTGGGTGCAAGAGCGCACTTAGAGGCTGGATAGATAGACTTATAGACTTAGACTTTACTTCATTGTAACCAAACCTTTAGTTTCACAACTCTTTACAAAATACAAAAGAACGAAACAAACGAAAGATTAGTTAAGTAACTGTCTATCTGTTCTAATTTATGCCATTAAAATAATAAATTGATGTAGTTTAAGCTTTAACAGAGGTACAGTACAGTGGGCTGTTCGTCGGTGGTAACACTTAGATCTTGATCTGACCTAGCGTAGTACTGAGTTTAAATTTCAAAAACTTCATTCACATCGATGTGGACGATTTTTTTCCCGCTCTGCCTTGTATAAAGGTTTGTTTTTTTTGTTAGATATTAATCAATTGTATATATTTTAATATTGTGTAAATTGTATAAAAGGTTTTTACTAGATATTGCACGTTCAAATACACACATTATATCTAAAAGCATATAGCAGTAAGTATTTGTAATTTTTGATCACTTTTGAGTGCTATAGCTACCCTGTTGTAAATCGATTGCAGTCTATTCTAGAAACAAAATGTACCGCATTTATCAAGGAATGTTTAGTAGGTATTTCTTTCTTTTGCATGTTTTATATTTCACCGCGGAAGCAGTATTCTCATAATACGTCATAAATAAACTTGAACCACGTTCCAGTGGCATCAAGCAGCGACCTACATGCCCGACATACAACACGAACGCGACCCGTCCAAAGTATCGCCATCGGGTTGTATCGGAAAACAATAGCAGAGAGAGTATTTTACTTATTGCAGGCTACGTTTCCACCACACTCGCTGGTAGCTGCAGTGACCAACTGTTTATGTATTTAAGTGAGTATGAATATCTGTTAATGGACTAGAAAATATATAGTCTAAATAGAAAATTACTAAAAGAAGTTCTAGGTCTAATGTTACATATATTTTTCCAAAAAATTACGACTAGCCGTAGACGTGATTCTTATTTTAAAATCAGCTACTAAAGGGTATCTGCGCCTTAAGATACGAACAAGTACCTTTGTTACCGTCAGTAGAACCAGATAGGTGCAGTCTTTGGCATCCACAACCTTACCGTACCCTAAACATCCTAATATGTTGAATGCAATAGTTCTCTGAGTTCCTTATGTTGCCGACTAAAATTAAAAACTAATTTTGATTAACATGAAAATCGGTTCCAAGGTACCACAGTGTGTATTCTCTCTCTTAAAATCTCAATCGAGATGCCTAACTAAATTGGTGTCGGTTGCCCCTCTTAACCAGATGCAGGTAAGAACTGGTTATCTCATATCTGAACTTCATAGCCCAGGAACTGGGTAACAGGAAACCACTTGACAAGACTGTTGCCAGATTCACTGGCTTCGGTCAATCCGTTACACCGTCAAAGATCTTCAAATGACAGCCGGGCGCAACATGCATTCCGAGGCACGGAGGAAACTCGACATAACTGTGTAATTTTAATCTCAATCAATTAAAACCTTTTCATCTGGTCATAACCACGAAGTTAACTAGTAATTATTAATTCAATTACATTTAACCAAGCCACCATACAAACGGGAAACGCATGACACGTATGATTTACTTGCAGTTTTTACGTCAGTGAGAAGCAGGCAGGCTATGATTGACAGCAAAATGATCGCACGGTCCCACAGTTGCGCATGAGTGGCGTTATACGTCAAAGTCAGTTGCATCCGGGCGGCGAGACTATCTCACGGTGTGCCGTTGTTGCTGCAAATGATGGATTTGAGATATTTTTGTAATATATGTTTATTTGTTTAAGATATGTTGTCACGGCTTGGTGGATATGTGATTGAGTTGGTCGAATGCCTTCGTATAGTCCAAGTCAGAATTACGTCTCTTGTAGAAGAAAACTTGCTTGGGCTATGAAGTCAAAGTTCATATTTGTTAGCATGACTTAGGAGCCAGGATCTGCATCCGTACTTATTAGAATATGTCTTGAAAGGCTTTGTTCTTAATCCTTCGTCTTCTTCATAACCCGGTCCTATTATTTGGGGTGGTGTTTCTTCATTTTCGTGCGTCAAATTGTTCTGTTTTGGATTGTCTGTTCTGACAATGTCCCCAATTGCAAAAGCTTTGGTTCTATTTCTATATTGGACCATCAGCTGAGTAATTTAATTGCAAAGAAACATAATAACTTATTTTTCTATTTTGCATTTGAAATACGAATTTATGTTCGTAGTCTATTATGGAATCGGCAACAAGGACCTGCGGCCGTGTTCCCACTAGCGTCAAGAAATATGCTACAAACAAAAAACCTATAGAATTTTTTTTAAATTGTGTATTATTCCGTCACTTACACATACATTGAATAAAACACCTTTAAAATGCCATTACATAAAATGTAAACTAAATTCAGTGAAGTCTTGTCACAGTAGTTAGGTCTTATTTTCATAATTACCAGCTGTTGTAAGAGTGTCATGCATTTTGAGCTATACTATTAGGGTTGCCAACCGTATTGTAATATAGAGTATTCTACTCTATTTACCCGAATGCCGAAGAAGGTTATTGTGTTTATCAGGATATGCATGTATGTATGATTGTACCTATGTGGCGTGCTATAGCACGCCACATAGGTACAATCATACATACATGCATATCCAACATAATAATAATAATATATAATAACTAGCTGACCCGGCAAACTTTGTTTTGCCATAAAAATACCAAACATTTATCTACCTTACCTTACACTACCTACCCTACACTACCCTACACTACCCTACCCTACCCTATACTACCCTACCCTACACTACCTTCCCTACCCTACGCTACACTACCCTACCCTACACTACCCTACCCTATCCTACACTTCCCTACCCTACACTACCCTACACTACCCTACACTACCCTACACTACCCTACACTACCCTACACTACCCTACACTACCCTACACTACCCTACACTACCCTACACTACCCTACACTACCCTACACTACCCTACACTACCCTACACTACCCTACACTACCCTACACTACCCTACACTACCCTACACTACCCTACACTACCCTACACTACCCTACACTACCCTACACTACCCTACACTACCCTACACTACCCTACACTACCCTACACTACCCTACACTACCCTACCCTACGCTACACTACCCTACCCTACACTACACTACCCTACCCTACCCTACCCTACCCGACACTACCCTACCCCACACAAAGCAAAAATAGCTTATACAATAGCAATAAAGCTCAAATTGACTCTACGTTTTAGTTAGAAAACTTTTGTATGGGAAAAAGAAAAGGGCTATTTTTTTTTTTTCGCAATTATTGGAATTTTTCTCCCCGTAAAAACCATCTTTGAACTTCAACGACCATTTAAAAAAAAGAATTGGCCAAATTGGTTCATGCGTTGTTGAGTTATGCGCTTACCAACACATTTTGCGATTCATTTTTATTATATTATAGAAGATAAGAAGCATACCAACCAAACGCTGCTGCTGATTTTGATGATTCTTACGTCAATCGATTCGGCATAACCTTGCGAGTGTCACCGGCTACATTCAAATTGGAGAATAGAAAAATGACGGATTTTGGGCGCCATATTGTGGGGCACTATTGTTTTTTCCTTTCAAATCCATCGTGTGGGGTATCAAAATAAAGGGTTTTAAGAGTTGATTTCAAAAATATATTACGTTTATATGTACATCTGATTTTGGTCAGCCAGCTCGCGAATATTGTATCCTCAGATTATGCAGCATGATTTTCTTCTTGTTTATGTATTTTTAACCCCCGCCGGAAAAAAAGGGGTGTTATAAGTTTCACGTGTGTTTCTGTGTATCTGTGTGTCTGTCTGTGGCATCATAGCGCCTAAACGGATAAACCGATTTTGATTTAGTTTATTTTTTTTGAAAGGTGATTTAGTCGAGAGTGTTCTTAGCTATGTAAGAATAAAATCGGTTCAGCCGTTCAAAAGTTATAGACATTTTACTGTTTGAATCGGGGTGTTTTTTAACCCCCGCCGGAAAAAGAGGGGTGTTATAAGTTTCACGTGTGTTTCTGTGTATCTGTGTGTCTGTCTGTGGCATCATAGCGCCTAAACGGATAAACCGATTTTGATTTAGTTTATTTTGTTTGAAAGGTGATTTAGTCGAGAGTGTTCTTAACTATGTAAGAATAAAATCGGTTCAGCCGTTCAAAAGTTATAGACATTTTACTGTTTGAATCGGGGTGTTTTCGCACGATAAATGTGTCGGGGGTGTTTTAAATTTTGAAATTTTACTTGTTTAGTTTGCTTTTTAAGCAGTCGGGTTTTTTTGAGTTTTGCCTAACTTTTTTTTACGTAAGTGTACTTTATAATCTACAAAAGCAAGAGAGTACGCTAAAATACCCAATTTTTTGCTATTAAACTAAATATTATGTATAATGCTGATATTTCAATATTTTACTGAAGTAGATTTTGTCTTTTTGGATCGATCTAATAGCAGAGTGAGAAAAATACCATGGCATCATTAGAATTGTTTCGAAAATGAATCATTAGAATTGCGAAATGTACTACACCTTTAAAGTTACTCTATTCTCTATTTCTTCTAAAAACTGTTAGCAACCCTATCTGCAACATAAATCCATAATAAAATACAGCAACACGTTCGCATAAGAAGTGCGCTTCAATTGTGCGCCATCGATCATGCGCCCGCGCATACAATCATTCGCTTTTTATTCGCGCTCCAGTCAATCATAAATCAAGCCGATGATTGAACCCTTTGGACGGGCAACTTCACGCTATATCCTTATCAGGGTAGGTAGGCTGTTGAGTGACAGTAATTGTGGTGGTTGGACGGTAGATATCCTTGCTACGATGCAGTCAATGGGTACAAAAAGTTTAATGAAATTATTGTGTAAGTAATGATAAGGGGTTCATCGCTAGGTATGACTTATCCATTATTTTATTAACGTTATTCAAGTTATTGTTTTTCCCAACCATTCCCTACTTACTTAGTGTAACTAAATATGCCTTGGGCCCAGTTTTTTGATCCGTAGTTGACACAGACATAAAACTAACTAGATGACGCGCTTGTATGTACTTCGCGTGCCAAAAAACGGATTAAAGTTACGACAAATGATCGTAATTTGAATTTTTCATTTAGCATTATCGCCACCGGAAATCCACCGAAATCTTGAAAAAAGCCCTTTTATTGAGCTGTAAAACGACGTATATTTGGGGTCCGAATCTATTTATCTACTACCTTTGAAAGAGTCTGCCGACCGCTTTCGACCATACAGGAACTGGAAGACTAGATTTTTCTGTATCCAATAATAGTTCCAATAATAGTGCTATTTGATGCCACAACTATCCTCTCGGTATCAAATGACGTAAGTGCCATTTATTTTTTCACCAGATGTGGTACTTTGTTTTGTACTTTGGTCCAATTCTAAATTTTCCACCCATTTTTCGGAACTTAGCATCATTTTTATGAACATGTGCTATGGAGCTTATCTTAGTGTCAAATCACGTAGTAGATCTTGCGGTCGCCGCTCCTACTATTAGCTCCTGATCAAAAAAACTGGGCCTTAGTGTTTCTTCAAAGGTATAACATAGATCAGTTTGTTATTCTTATGCATAAGTGCCAATGCATGTAATCATTTATAGGTATGTAGGGCTAATCTGTGTGCTTTCAGACAAATTAAGGAACTAATCGAAGATCTATGAAGATATACCACAATGCGCTGGGTAAGCAGTGCAACAGGACGAAATAATGAATTCGTATTAATTTGACAATGCATTTGAGAAGTTTTGTCTGGCACATCAACCTCATGAAAAAATTATACAGTAGCAATATCACAAAAATATAACAAGCAGCTGAGCATTGATAGATATTTAATGTTTCCGATACTCCTTATCTTAATTAACTAAAACATTAACAAATGTTCACTTTTAGGGTTCCTTAGACAATGGTAAAAATATCCATCTGTCCGATTGTTACGCAACCATCGTGCTCGAAGATTATTGGAAGCACTTGTTGATGAAAAGCTGTATTCTATATTCTGCTAAATAATCTTGTTGTAGTCATTATTATTTAGCGTATGCAAAAAAATCAGTGCAATGATGTTCCTAAATCCCTTTTTTATTAAATTTTATTGTTTATTGTTATTTTTGCTGTCGATAAATGAATATTGTGCATACGTCTGTAATCCCGACTACAGAACGCTTCACTATTTCTGATCCAACACACTCCTGACGAATTATTACTTAAATAAACAACGTTATATCTGCAATCGTTTGAAACTAATGTTGCTCCGAGTTGCGCATGCGACTGTGTGGTCTGACAGGTGTGTTCTAAAGGTCACAGGTATTAGCGGCCCTTTGATCCCCTTTATCGGAAATAATCCTGGATGAAGGCGATTCAATGTGGAAGTTGATAGCTGGTATCGATGGGTTTTTGTATTCTTATGATCTTCGAGCAGTGAGGAGATAGGTCGTAGTTTCGGACCCTAGTCGTTTAACTTAATTGTAGAGTTTTTTTCATGTTAGTAAGTTTGGCTTTTTATCATAATACAATGAACACTGGCGATTGTATAATATGGCCGATACATTAAATACCAATATGAATCAAAACTTAATTGTAGAGTTTTTGTCATGTTAGTAATTTTGGCTTTTTATCATAATACAATGAACACTGGCGATTGTATAATATGGCCGATGCATTAAATACCAATATGAATCAAAACTTAATTGTATAGTTTTCTTCATGTTAGTATGTTTGGCTTTTTATCATAATACAATGAACACTGGCGATTGTATAATATGGCCGATACATTAAATAACAATATGAATCAATACTTAATTGTAGAGTTTTTGTCATGTTAGTAAGTTTGGCTTTTTATCATAATACAATGAACACTGGCGATTGCATAATATGGCCGATACATTAAATACCAATATGAATCAAAACTTAATTGTAGAGTTTTTTTCATGTTAGTAAGTTTGGCTTTTTAACATAATACAATGAACACTGGCGATTGTATAATATGACTGATACATTAAATACCAATATGAATCAAAACTTAATTGAAGAGTTTTTGTCATGTTAGTAAGTTTGGCTTTTTAGCATTATACAAAGAACACTGGCGATTGTATAATACGGCTGATACATTAAATACCAATATGAATCAAAACTTATCCAATCATCAGGCCTCCCACATCATCATCACCTTCCAGCCCTTCTCCGATGTTACTTGGGATCGGTCCTGTAAACTGTCATGCTATCACTGACGCCCTTTTCTTTCATATCACTCCTCTCCTTACACAGTCCATCTATCATGAAACCTGTCACATGACCCAATAAAATTATACTAGCAATAGCCAATCTTCAATTGATTTGAACCTACCATTTTTAATTAACCGGCTGTAAGGAAAGGGTTATGTTTATCGCGCGTATCTTGTATGTTTGTACGATTCTTTATTACCTCATATCTTTCAAACCACTTGACGGATTTTTCTAATTAAGACATCGTTAGGTCATGAACGCTTGGGGTGTTCTTAGATAATTTTTGTTAAAACATGGCGGATTTTGGGCGCCATATTGTGGGGGCTGCAATTTTTTTTTCTTCCAAACGAATGAGGTATTAAAATGAAGGCTTTTTAGAGGTGATTACAAAATTTATACACTTATATGTTTAAAAGACATTCGAAATAAAATAAAAAAATATAACTATAAAAAATGTTGTAAATAAAAAAAGTTTATGAAATCAAAAAACCCGCCTGCAAAGATGTAAATAAGAAGAAAATCATGCTTTGCAGTCGGAGGATACATATTCAAGAGTTAAGGCGTGTTACCAAAGAATTTGTGCTAAATTAAGTGACATTTAATCCGACCAGGACAAACTACACTATAAAAAAAACAGCAACCCACCATGTAAATTCAATACACACGAGAATCAATCAAACAATTTGTTCAGCGCACAAACCCGCGCACTAAATCGATCAGGGAGACACCATCTATTACAAGCGGGCTGCGCGGGCGCAATTATAACGCACGTAATTGGATCGCGCGGTAATACGAGACATTGTAATACAGTTCTGATTGCTTTTCAACTTGTTTCTGATGTCGATCTATCCTGTGGTGAGAATAGGAATGTAATATCATGCTTGTGTTCCCTGAAGGGTAGGCAGAGGTGGTCAGCGTGATCGAATCAAAAATGTAGAGATCCGTAAGAGAACCAGGGTTACCGACATAACCCGATGAATTGCAAAAATTAAGTGGCAGTGGGCAGGGCACATTGCTCGCAGAACGGATGGCCGATGGGGCAGAAAGATTCTGGAGTGGTGACCGCAAACCGGAAGACGTTGCGTTGGAAGGCCTCCAACCAGGTGGACCGACCTGGTAAAGATTGCGGGGATCCGCTAGTTGCTGGTCGCACGGGACCGGTCAATGTGGCGACGCTTGAGGGAGGCCTATTTCCAGCCGTGGTCATCTTTCGGCTGATATGATGATGATGATGATGAGGTGAAGTAGCATTCATGTTTAAATCCCATTGAAAAGGGGCTGAGCTTACTACCATCAAACGTCCACAAAATCTCACTCTAGGTTAATACCACGAAGAAGCTTATGCCAAACACACTGCACGAACTGGGAGTAGAACCCAACATCAGTGTGAAGTCATTCTCGTACTTGGATATTTATGTCAGTCTACTTATAGGCTCACACTTTGCTAGCATGAAAATCCTGTTGTTTCATTCAATCCCAGAGCTGAATTTTAAAATGCCTTGTTTTAGTTAAAGTGTCTGTCTTAGGTACGTACAATGTAGGAAAAGTACTATACATATTTTATTAGGGATGGTTTTGAACGAGGAGAAATTTACTAGGTATTATCATTTGTCATGTTTCGTATAGCTATTATACCTAATAAGTTATTGAAAACAACTATGCGCCATCATTTTGGTCGTAATAAAGACGACAACATTGCTGTCTATTACATCAAACAAATTATTAGTACTCTTTAATTAAAAACTTGTAGTATTCGTAAAAGGAAAGCAGGTCCTAAAATAAAGTCATTACATTGTATGATAGTCAAACAAGAAAGTATTGCCATGTAAAAAAATGATAATCCATTAAGTGCGCGGTCAAATATCTATAGAGTACAAAAACGGAAGTACTAAATAAATTGCCTATCTTAATAAATGGCTAGTTTTTAGATTATTTCGTATGTCAACCGTGTTTCAGTGCATGTGGTTGGAAGGTCTTGTAAAGTGTGGTTATAAAGTGAAAGATAGTGATGTCTGAATTGAATTTGTAAATGTTCTACACCCTTTATATTAGAATACTAGTTTGAGTGGATGGTTTCTAATTTAGAGGTATGATTAGATTACAATAGTTATGACAAGTTCAGTCGCTCCATATTTAAAAATTTTAACAAAACATTGAAGAAATTGTGTTAGAGCCAACAAATGCGTAAACTAATTACCTAAACCGTAGAATGATTGTAGCTAGGTTGATTTTCATTGATGCATGGTTTATTTGGTGCCACCTCAAAATGCTAGACTAAAAGTTTTATTTTTTTTGCTTTTTCAGTTCCTTATTTCATCGGTTAATTTTTTTGTTAAAAAGTTTTTTGTCGCTTTTCAGTTTACTTAATTTCAACAGAATCGGTTCTCGGTATTTTTTCTATCTTTGGAGGTGGATTTTATATTTAAAATTTATATGGGACGCACTTTGAGGTACCTATACTCTTTCCATTTTTTTGTATCAGGCCCCTATAAATAGGAGGAGCTCGTGGCTAATAATAATAACCGCAAGGGTCAATCTTGAAGGCTAAGCAACGCTTGATGAGGTCGGTCCGTGGATGGATGAACATTTCAACATACCGAGATACCTCCGTGCCTCGGAAATCATGTTAAGCCGTTGGTCCCGGCTGTCATTTGAAGATCTTTGACAGTCGTTACGGGTAGTCAGAAGCTTGAGATCTGACACCAATCTTACCAAGAGGTATCGTGTTACCCAGTTACTGGGTTGTGGAGGTCAGATAGGCAGTCGATCCATGTAATACACTGGTACTCAGCTGAATCCGGTTAGACTGGAAGCTGACCTCAACATAGTTGGGAAAATACTATGCAGATTTATTGATTGGACCAATCTATAAAAACTTATGCGGTATACATAAAAATATACATCTTGAATCGAGAACCTCCTCCTTTTTTTTCGTCGGTTAAAAATACTGCTTGTACCTACAAATATATTAAGTTGCATCCTTCTGATTAGACAGAAAGTCGGCCCGAACATATTAGGTAGTTGAAAAAAGACAAGGCTGAATGATGAGGTTTCCCAGGTTCTAAAAACACGAGTACATATTTTTTAATTTTCCTTTTCTTTGTTATCTCTGGTTAACAATGCTATCAATAATTCTTAAACATGGAGTATTTATTAACCAAGTAGAAATCTTAGCTCTTACAAGCCATATTACGAGCAAAAGACCTATCACTCTTCATAAGCACGTCATAACTTATGGCCTATCATCATATTACGTCTATAAATTCAATCTGCTACCATCATGATTTTCATTGCCATAACTCGCGGAGTCGCGAATCATAATTATTAATTATGGGCCGGGCATCGAAGCTGCTACCTGGTTCAGTGACCGCCGACCGCTGCTGCTGATCCGCTATAGATCAACGTTGACAGTTTGGCATCTCATCGCTACACGAACAGAGGCCGCTACTAGCTGCCGACTGACGGTAGGAAGGGTGGAGCTCCATTATATCACGGCGGGATAGAATTGCAGCACGTCATGCGTACTTTAATATGAACTGGAGACAAAACAAAGTGAAAATTTATCATTGATAACTACCGTCATCCAACGGTATGTCTGCCGGTAAAACCGCGTGAAATTTCGGTAGCGCATGGCAATCCCTTCGGTCTTTCGTTCATATAATCACACAAAGCGTTTTGCTAATACTTTCTTTGTGCGCACAGCTAAGGAGTGGTACTCCCTTCCGGAATCATTGTTCCCTGATAGCTACAACCTTGGCGGTCTTTAAGTCAAGAGTGAATAGGTTTCTTCTAGGCATGCGTGCGTCACCGTTGACCACATCATCGCTTAACATCAGGCGAGATAGTGGTGGTGGGAAGTAGGAAAAAAATGAGAAATATTCTCAATTGTGGATTAGGACAATGCCAAAACATCCACATCAAAACTGTACGTAGTTAGTAGCATGGCTCTTTATGGGAGTGTAGTTCTCTTGGTTATGGTATTGAAGAAGAAGAAGACATTTGGTCTCGATGCTAAAACAAATGAAGATTAGATTAGATTTTTTGATTTTTTAAGCGAAAGTTTTAGGCCAAACAAGTCTGAACGACTGTCGTGCCAGTGATACGAAGAAAATAGGATTATGTAATAACTCTTTAGACATCAACACATCTGCACACTAACCTTAGAACTGTCTCCAGAATTCTCCCAACTAATTCCGTCTCACATATTTTTCCTCCAAGCTATGATCTAATATGGTTGCAAAGCATCTAACACAGCGGCCATTACCACATTATCTCTATGGCTCATGTCGCTGAGCATCTCATGTTTCCATAAACAGGAGATGCGCCGGACAGCAGGAGTCTGCGTTAACATTAAGCACCTTTACACATCGCTATCGACTGAACACTATCAGTCAACTATGGATACCTCTGAGGTTGGTGTGCATTACCACACTCTATATCTAGACACACGGCAGCGTGTTAAGCCAAGTTCAAGCAAAAAAAGGAACTGGCGACGCAGCAGCTGTGTGTAATTACACGAAACATTTGGAGCCACTTTTGTCATCTTAATAACTCAAAATCTATTTAACATAAACATCCCTAAGATGAACCATAAACCAAAATTTCATAAATATAGCTCAAACGGTTACTTAGACATTATTGACCAAAAATCGTCATTTTTTACACTGACTGAACTATAGATCAAAACTCTAACCCAGTTCCAGGTGACCTAGAAAGTCCAAATGTGGCAAAAGCAAGAAATTGCGTTATTAAATTTATTTTAGAATGTTTTATGTTAGGATACAGAACCTAGCACCCATTTAGATCTCAATTATTTTGCCGGCGTAGTCAACAATCGCGCATATTCTTAGCTCCCTTGACTTGAACTGAACAAGGGAGCTAAGAATGAGACAGAACTTGGCTCCCTTTTTCACATTTATGTTTTTGTTGGGATAGATCATGACGCTAAGTATCTCATCTTGCCATAAAAAGGAGCAGCGCCATCAGACGGCAGGAGTCTGCGTTAATATTGAGCGCCTTCATACACCGCTATCGCCTGAATACTATCAGCCGTCTGTGGATAACTCTGAAGTGGGTGTCCATTGCTATCCGGCGAATTTTGGCAGTGAATGAGATCATGTGTTTAAATAAATTATTGAAGATAGGGTTTTTGAATTAAGAATGGATGTCGGTAGTTATCAGATTTTTATTTCATTGAATGAGTGATGTTCGTTTCCGGTCATGGAAGATGAAAATTTCTGCGGTAAAATAAGAACAGAGAAGAGAAACTTGTGGAATGTAAAGCCTTACCAATAGTAGTGAGACAGTATAGGCTTCAGTTAAAGAAGTAATTAAATTTCCTAGGGTTTCATAATCAACAAACGTAGTCTGCCTAGTTGACATTACGATCGCAACACTACAACTGTACATGAGGTCCTGGGTTCGATTCCCAGGCTGATAAAAGTGTTATTGAGATTTTCCAGCTTGGAATTTCTCAGTAGCAGCCTCGAGTCTGGACCTATTAAATGAGCTTAGACATGGGACTTAAAAATAATGAGGGAAATATATAAACTTCAGCCAAATTTTTGCGTAATACAGGCGTTCTTGTTCATGTCTTGTGCTCAAACAATGTGCCTTTTGCTTGCCCAATGTTGGGATCAGCGTCCACTATAACCAGATGCAGAGGAGTACCAGTACCATTGAGCAACTGCTCAAGCTCCAGAACCCAGTAACTTAGTATTACATCTACAAAAATGTTGCAGACTATTATGTATTGATATTTAGTTTAGGTGGGTGTCACTGTACCCTATCATCACTTCCCTTCATAAATGGCGATTTTTCCTGCTTAAATACAATTCCTGCGTTAATACGGCCACTGTTCCCAGAAGCAGAGCAATCAGTCTGAGAGGCTGGGAGGCTGTTGGCTCCATGATCGCACTTCATTACAACGAGCTGCTTTAGATATCGGCACCTACAGACGCCACTCGTTACTAGCAGCCGCCTGCCGATGGAGCTGTGCGTGTCCACTGGCGCACGGGATTGGGATCGGTAGCGAACTTTCGGCATAAGATTCCAAGGTATGTGTTTTCTGAACAAATATTTTAAACAGGTAAAGTTATTTATTTGTTTATGTTTGTAAAGGGTTTTGTAATCCACAGAAGTCCCGAGCCGATTACGATAATTCTGGAAATTGCGGAGTGTGTCTACGTTTTATCCCGGAAAATGCACGATTCTTGTTGTAATGCACAGGAAACAAGACCGGTCGATGTGGCGACACTTAAGCGAAGCCTTTGTCCAGTAGTAGACGCCTTGCGTTTTAAATAAGGACGATGATGAGGCCACAGGAGCGAAGCCGAGAGAAAAGCTAGTTGGTTTAAAATATTGACTAAATATCGAGGTTCTTAAGACTGTTTAGTAGGCATATTATGCTATCTAGTACTGCAATGTTAGGTCAAATTTAAGGTAAGTAGTAAGGTGAGACGCAAGCGCAAGCCTTAAGACGATAAAAAAAAAATAGGGCCGTATTACAAAAAAAATAAGTTGCATTGTAACTTATTTTTTTTGTAGAAACCAATGAGCAAATGAATAATAACTAATTCTTTATGACAACATTCGTGACAGTTCCAATTTTAGGCAACCAGCTCATCACATCGTAACACTACCACGAAAATCCGTGTCTTGTAACAGTGGAAACACACCAAACAATGTCCGCGGTATCAGATGACGAGGTTAGCCCGACGCCGCATGTTTATGGACACAATCTAATTTATTAGACGCCGGGCGCAGATTACGGCCTGCCTCCTTGCCTGCTTACCATCGTTTTGTTGTAGCCTTGTTTTATCTGCGATCGGATTCGCCGGTACAGTGTTCAAGGACCTTTTTTTGCGCGAAAGTGATTTCAGTTGCACGCAAAAGGGAAAATTGTGTATTTCTATTAGTTGTTGTTGTCGCAGTGGCGGTCACTTGGTTCAGGTAGGAGAGGACGGGTTTGTTGTTTAAGGTTTCAGAGTAAATGCAGTGAGAGAATTTAAAGCAAGCTATAAGGAAAATAGCTTAAATTATCAGGAAGCGAAGTGATTTTGAGTGCAGTGCTTCTGTTCAGACTATGTTCCATTTACTGAAGACGCTAAATGACCATTTACTTGCACATGAGCATCACCTCCATCATGTAATAAATGGGTTCATACAGTATGATTAAAAAACCTTATTAACAATAAAAAAAATCGACGAAATAAGGAACTGACAAGCAAATAATAAAAATCTTTTAGTCTAGCGTTTTAAGGCTATTGTTTGTTGCTTTTCAGGTCATTATTTCGTCGGTATTTTTTTTGTTAATAATGTTGTCTTTTCGCTTTTCATGTGTTTTCAAGATAATGAGAGAAACATCTTGATTTGAAAGAAAAATCAAGTTTACCTCCTGAATACTTAATTTTGTCTTCTTTACCATATGGCTCTATACAAGTGTCATTTGATGTCGGCGAAGGAGATAGTCAAAATTTCAAAATAGATGGAATTAGGGGGTGACGATAAGCTCTTAGATTAAGGTTATTATAAGTGTGTTTTATATACATGATTTGTATATATTTGTTCCTTACGCACACTCAAAATAACCTTAATCTAAGAGTTTATGGTCACCCCCATGATCACTGATTTCTCTACATCACTTGTCAATCCCATACAATTTGCCTTTTTAACAATCGCTATCGCCACGGTTTCGATCATAGAATGTCATATGTATAGAGTCTTATGGTGCCTAGCACGAACCATCAACCATACAAGATGACTTCACTGAATAAGTTTAGAAGAGCAGTCTCGGAGGTACGGGAGTGCGCAAATACTTCAACTTAGGCTAATTACGAACATATTTATCCTACTTCTTTTTCTTTTTTTATTCTGTCTCTTTTTCATTTTGCAAGTTTTTATTTTTAAAATGTTTTTAAGATTAGATTATTTTTTTTTTTTTTTTTTTATAATTTAGTGTTTCTGACCATATGCTGTAAGCTGATTCTGATCATACCTGTAATAGGCATAGGCATACATACCAGCACCTTTATTTTTCTTTGCTTACTACAAACTGCTTTGCATGTAATGCTTTTGGTGTACCTTATAATAAATTAATAAATGATTAAATAAGATGACGACCCAGAAAAGATTTTAATCAAACCACTAGGCCAATTGAATCCAACTTCCCCTATTGATCAATCCTATCTATCCAACCAATAACTTACTAATATAAATTCACAGCCAACCACAGCCGAATCGACATCCAATCATAACACAGTAATAAATAATAACAACAGTACAGTCTCAATTCTAGAGTTAATATAACAGAGTTAATTCTAGCAAACAGTTACAACAAACCGGTATCGAGTACCAGGAGTCCATGACTATCGTAGGATTCGATAATTAATATGCTAATGCAACAGCTTTGCCCACCCTTGCGTACGTGAGAAGCGTGATGGTGGATGGCAAAGAATATGTAAGATTTTTGTGGAAGAGATTGGCCACGAATGACAGATGGTTTAAGAACTTTTTGCCAACTGGTCCCTGTTTAAGATACCACAGAATAGAACAGAATATAAATAATTTATTTGCATTGAATGTAGGTACATATATGAGTTGTTACAGTAGTAATTATTTGTTCCTGGTACATTCTACCATTTTGCATGCAAAAATTTACACTTATAATCAATTATACAGCTTCAATTTAAAGACTTTCACAATAATTCAACAACATATCTTGTAACAAAAAATAAAATAACAAATTAAATCAAAATAAGGTAACATAATAATACAGCTATATTTTATCTCTTAGGAAATCGGATACAGAATAATAACATTTTTGCGTTAATAAAGATGAAAGCTGTTTTTCAAAAATTCTCAAAGGTTGCTCCTTGATGCTGTTTGGAATCTTATTATAAATTACAGGCGCCATGCCTAAAACACTTTTTTTTAATAAAGATGATTTGTGAGCACCGGTACATAACTTATATTTATACTGAGACCTGGTTGTTGTACTTCGGTTTTACTTACTTTTACTTTGTATCCTTACTCTACTACTTACTCTCAATCCTTATATTAGATCACCAAAAAATTGCTCCTAAGTTACTCAACAAAACTTTCATATCATTATTGAAATATGATATATATTGATTGTATAATCCTTATTGAAATATCATTGAATAACGCATCTCTGCGACACAAACCAGCTAGGCACACAACTTCCTGACTTCACTACATCGATCATATTATTACAGATCTATGCGCGCTGATTTGCGTGCGCGCTCGCAGAAAAACCGTCATAATTTACGAGCAGCACGCTGACGTTTGACTGACAGACGATGTGTAGTGAGCCATGAGAAACGAACACACAGACACACAAACCGTGATGTTTTCTAAGCATGGTGCATAATTGAAAATTAATAACAAGTGAGAAAACATGGAAATCGGTAATGATAATGATTGGTTTATGATTCAAAGATTATGATTTATAAATCTGTTTTCATCCGGAAATGATTTTAGATTAGGTGGCTAGCCTATGATTGGTTGCAGTTGCAGGTTGGACCAGTTGCTGGTTACAATTACTTACAATAATAATTAGCGGCCCTCTAGCTATGTTATGACCGACAAAACATACAGGAGAAAGTGTTGTAAATTATATCAATACAATTAAAAGTAGGGCTTTCGGATTAATTAGGGATTTCGGAAGCAAGAGTGTTTACTTAATAGTACCGACATCTCCCTTTTGCATTGTTCAACTGTAAGGATCTTAAATTCTCGACTGTATTTATTATACTTTATTATTGCTAGTTATGGATTTTCACAATAATTATAATTTTGAAAGATGTAGTTTGTAATTACCGCCCTTGCTAAAAGCCTGAGGCGTAAGTACATGTGCTATGTATTATTTATTATGTGTTAATAGTTATGGAGATTTAAAACCGTCCAAGTGCGGGTCGGACTTCGCACATTTAGGGTTCCGTACCAAAGAAAAAATCTAAGTTTTCAATATATTGGTATTTGTTGGTAAAATATACGTAATAATAAACATTACCTATCACCAAATTTCAAGTTCATAGGTCAATGGAAAGTTAAAAAATTCTTCGGAACAAAATTGTGTGACAGACGACGGACAAACAGACACGTGAGTGACAGCAATAGGGCTCCGTTTGGACCCATCGGGTACGGAACCCTAAAAAGCAAGAGGATAATGATGAGGTATTTTTCCAATATTTGAGGACCGTTTCCAATATTTTGACAATCGCTATCGCTGATAGAATGCCACTTTGGTCAAGCACTTTTGATGAAGCAGGAACATGGAAAAGTGTTACTCTAACTCACAAGTTAATTCAACTGGTATATACAAATAAGTTACCTGACAATCATCAGTTGTATCTTCAGCAACAAAATGGATTGTTGTCATGTTCCGTGAAGTCGTGTCACGAGCCTTATCTTGTACCGACAGCTGATCATCGGCAGAGATACGAGTAATCCTATTTACATACTATTTATAAATAGCCAGGCTTATGTAGAGCAATGGAACAAGGTATTTAATTTATTTGTATGGGAACTGCCTTTTCTGGTTTGTGGAGTTCTGGTTGGGGAAATTATGTAAGGATCTACTGATATAGGCTGACAGTAGTAATTTGTCATTACATCATGATATAAGATCACGCTAGTATTCCTCGATGGGTAAGACAGAGCTGTTCAGGCAAGTACATCATCATATTATTGGGTTTTTACGCTGAAAACTCTCATTAGCAACCCGGAGTCTAGATTTGTGTCCGAATGCTTGGGAATTAAAAGATAACACAGTTGAAATACTTCTGCCCGACCCTTCGATAAAACTAGGCATGATGATATTATGTTATACTTCATCCAAATTTTGCCCTTTACATAATTAGGTTTATTCAATATAATATTGGGCGACTGATCGGGCACAAATTAAGACTTTGGGCTTCTACTAAGTACACACTTATATAAAGCTCCATTACATTTTCGCGAGCCAGGGAATTGAATTTGAAACCCACCTCGCACCAATGAACAATGAGAGACTAAAAATATTCACACATATTTTAATTTCTAAAACAGTTGACTAAGCTGCAAATTAAAGCTAGAATTTAACACTGCATTATGTATGAAATAATACCCACAATTACCTAATCGATTTAATTGCAAACTAAACGGCTTTCAATACACATAGAAACTTTCTATATATTACTAATCATAGATAGATACTGATACCAAAGAACGTTTAAGTTTCAACATTACTTTTTAATTACTGGGTATGTGATTATAGCTGTTGCGTTTTGCCTTGGAAATAATGGTCATTGACCTCTACCAAATTTTCTTCATTATTTTTTTCAGAATCGGGCATAAAGACAAAAAGCCGTCCTGAATCGACTTCTATCGAGATACTTGACTTCTTTACATGTGATAAACAATATTTTTTTTTTTACACAAATCCACTTATGCCGTATGCCAAATGATATTTGGGTCAAAATAGTCACTATAACGAGCCTCAATACAGCCAAAAGGCATCACGGTCGATCCCATAAGCTCACGGGCAGAGGTCCAGCTCTCAAACGAACAACCAGAGCAGTTCACATCAATCCAAGATCGAAAAAGCTAGCACTAATGGGAAGGGATATTTGCAATGGGATGTTGCAGTAACAGTAATCCTTATCAGTTTATTTTTCTCCTACGAAAAGACATTAGGTAAAGGGCAATGACTGATATTGCCATGCTAAAAAGTAACAACTATAAGAGGTAAAGTGTCAGATGGCGCTGGTAAAGAGAATAGTCGACTAGTATAATTTTTATATTCAAAGTTTCTTCTAAACATTGTTGCTTGCACCTGTCATCATTATCCTATTCACTGGGTTGTTTTAGTATTTCTAGTAACTAACGGCATGGTAATAGGTACAGTTCTGCTTACACCTTTTGCGGTTCAAATAAAAATATTTTAATGTCGATGGAAATTAAATTTAAAGAAATTGGTTGCTTATTATAACGTAAAAATAATTTAAATTGACTAAGGCATACAGCTAAAGTTTTCCAATCAGTATTTTATCGATTTAAAGAGCTCGAGCTTAGGGCCTGTGCACCACACGTTTTTTAAACGTGCCGTTGACGCGCGTTTGTAGCGATACAGACGCAATACGCACGCAAGTCAGACGCAGCATGTAGACCTTTGCACTGTATAAATTCAAATACGCGTTTCAATCGATACAGCCGCGCGTGTGTAGCGATACAGACGCGATGCAAACGCGCGTGTGTAGCGATACAGACGCGATGGAAACGCGCGTGTGTATTGATACAAACGCGCTGGGATTTTGCGTTTTTAAGCAGAACTTCGTCAACAATAGCAAGATGGCGTCGGTCGAGACAGCATTGATTACATGCACTTTGTTACATACATACATACATAAACTCACGCCTTTTTCCCATGGGGGTAGGCAGAAACTACAGAACGCCACCTGCTACGATCCTTACATACTTCTTTTGCTTCACACACATTCATACATCTAGTCATACACACACGCCGGTTATGGGTACTGCGCACTTGGCCTTTCTGAAGAACATCACCTATAAGGTCTATGTATGTCTTTCTAGGGCGTCCCCTCCCGGCGTTTCCATTCACGTCTGCCTTGTAAATACCTTTCGTAAGTCGACTTTCATTCATCCTCTCAACATGGCCAAACCATCTTAACATACCCTTTTCAATTTTAGTCACTACATCTTCTTTTAAACCACAACGTTGTCTTATTACCTCATTCCTCAATCTATCAGTTAAAGTTACACCACACATACTCCGCAAGGAGCGCATTTCTACTGCATTAATCCTACTTTCATGTCTTTTTTGCCATACCCAGCCTTCACTTCCATACATAAGTGTAGGCACCAGCACGCTGTTGTGAACGGCGAGTCGAGCTTCCGGAGACATCGACTTGCTGGTCACAACTGCATGCATAGCACCATTCACTTTATTCCCTGCATTCACTCTCCTTTCCACATCCTCTTCAATCTTTCCATCCCTTGTGAACATACTTCCCAGATATACAAACTCGTTCACTTGCTCCACACTCTTATCATTTATTTTCACTTCACACTTCGATACATCTTCTTCTCTTTCAAACACCATTACCTTAGTCTTGTTCACATTTATACTCATCCCTTTTAACTTAAAAGCTTCATTCATCACAGTCACCATGTCTTGCAACTGTTCTGCTGACGATGCAAGTAGAACTTGATCATCTGCATAGAGAAGGCATTTGACAGACAACTCATTCATCCTCAATCCGCACTCATGCTCTTTCAAACCTATCAGACAACTATCCATGTACAAGTTGAACAACCACGGTGACCCTACACAGCCCTGTCTAACACCCCTTGAAATGGAAAACCAGTTCGTATACGCCCCATTAATCCTAATACAAGCACTGGAATCCCTATATAGAGATTTCAGTGCCCGTACCAAGTGCCAGTCCACACCGTACCCGGATAGCGTCGACCACAGTTCATCCCTCCACACACTGTCATAGGCCTTCTCCAAGTCCACGAAAGCACAGTAGACTTTTTTGTGCTTAGCCAGATGTTTTTCAGCTATGCTCCTCAAGGAGAAGATCTGATCCATACAGCCCATTCCCTCTCTAAATCCTGCTTGCACGTCCCATAATTGTTCATCCGTCACTTTTACCACTCTATTTATTAAAACTTTCGCATATAATTTGCCGACCACACTTAAAAGACTAATGCCGCGGTAGTTTTTACACTCCTGCTGTGAGCCTTTTCCCTTATATAGTGGTACGATTACAGCCTTGCACCAGTCATCCGGCACGCGGCCATATCTCCAACACATATTAAAGATCCGGCACAACAGGCTCGCTACCACCCCGTCACCGCCCTTCAGCATTTCAGCAGATACTCGGTCATACCCTGCAGCTTTACCAATCTTCATCCCACTCAGTGCTTTTATAATCTCATCCATTCCTATTTCATTCTCATGCTTTTGCTCTTCGTCCGAGTTTGGGTCTTGACAACTTGCCTCTGCCCAGTTACCCACTCCTTGCACACTATCCTGACAACTAAATAAACTTTCAAAATATCCCTTCCAGCGTTCCAAGACCTTACATTCTTCACTCAGTAAGCACCCATCTTCTGCTCTTATTCCATTCATACTCGATGTTTTTGTTACTCCGCGAGCCAATCTTACCTGTTTCCAGAACAGCTTAACATTGGCCCTGAAGTTATCGGAGAACTTCCTGTTATATTTTTCTTCCTTTTCATCCTTCTTCATTTTTACCACCTCTTTGACTTTCGCTTTCATTTGCTTGTACGTTACTTTCACTCTTGCCAGATCATCCGTCACGTTTGTTGCCTCATTCATTCTATTTTGGGCCTTACAGGCTAACACATTAAGCCAAGCCTCTTTCTTCTTCTTCACCACCTCTTTTACTTCATCATCTACCCAAGTATCATTCGTACTACTACCACGTTTCCTCTTCGCTACACCACATAACTTTGCGGCTACGTTCACCATACTACTTTTCACTATTTCCCACACATCCTCTAAACTGAAATCATTCATATCATCAAATATCTTATCCGTCTCCTGTTTTACTTGCCTCTTATATTCCTCCTTTACTTTTAGTTCTTGTAATCTTTCTACTTTTATTTTTTCTAACGCGGTCACAGGAACTTGAACTCGATGACGCCAATGCTTGAACAGACCAGCCACCCGACACATAACCAGATAGTGATCAGTCCCCACATTAGCACCCCGATAGGCTCTTGTATCTGCAACTTTGCTCTTCAATCTTTCATCTACAATAACAAAATCAATCATACTTCTACTGTCTTGCCTTTCCCACGTATACCTATGGATCTTTCTATGATCAAACATAGTGTTCATTACACACAGGCCCTTCTCTACACATACTTCTAGTAAATTTCTCCCATTCTCATTCACTCTATTGTCCCCGAATGCCCCTAATACTCTTTCGAACCCATTCCTCTTCACACCAACCCAACTATTAAAGTCGCCGAGCATAACAATCTTCTCGTTAGACCTACATTCATTCACTATATCTCCTAGACTTCCCCAGAATTCTTCTCTCTCAGAAAGTGAGCATCCCATATCGGGTGCATACACGCACAAAATAAAAATAGGGTGTAGGCCCACCTTAATTCTCACCCACAGAATCCTAGGGCTCACACAAACGTAATCTTTTACACAGCTCATCATCCGCTCTGAGAGGATAATCCCCACACCCTGACAGGCCCTCTGTGTCTCTTGAACACCAGACCAGATAGCGGTCAGGGACCCGTGTTTAGACATATCCACTCCCTTTCTTTTTGTCTCATTCACACATAACACATCTATCCTTTTGTCCTTCACTATTTCACATACTTCATCCATCTTATCTATCATCCCTCCCTGCACATTCAGCGTAGCTAAGCGACACTCCGCAGCTCGCTTTTCGCCCCATGAGAACAATTGACGTGGTGTGTGGCGAGCATCACCGCCGTCGCCGAGTAAATTATTTAGCCTCATTTTGTTCCCACGAATAGCAAGGGAAACTATGTCCACGCTCTACAGAGCCCCGCTTGTAGAGGTAAGGCTGGATAGTGCCTGGGGGCGCCCGGTCCCAGACAGCAGGCACGCTCGCGACTTAGGCTCTCCCCTAGCCATGCAGCTCTCGGCACGGCGACCTTAGCTTGGGGGTGAGATGTTCGCACCGCACAGAAGGAAACAGAAGTGTCCTCTGGCATTTATTCCCTTAGTCGCCTTTTACGACACCCACGGGATGAGATGGGGTGGTGTAATTCTACGGCCCAGACACCACACGGGGCTTTGTTATTACTTACTTTGTTATTTAAAAAAAAAAAAGGCAGAAGAAAAGTTACCGACGTTTTTGGGTACACCCATTTACAAGCGCTTATACTAACGCGCGTGTGTATCGATACAAACGCGCCCGTGCCGCGCGTTTGAATCGATACAAACGACAACAAACTGCTATGTTGGATAACAGGACGCCATCGACGCGCGTTTCTAAAATGCGCGTCGACGGCGTGTTTAAAAAACGTGGTGTGCACAGACCCCTAGTTTAAACTTTGATATAATTACATAGACGCAAGGAACAGTGTCATTTATATTTATGTACCTCTAAAAGTAAAACAATTACATCTAAAAAATTTAATGATGCGGTAATTTCAATTATAAAATCTTTTCATTCAGTGATTAACAGAAAAAATAAACGACTTCCAAAACAAAACTCTAGAAAGCGAATAATAACTATCTTTTGCAAGAGCAAAACGATAGCGATTTTTGAGCAATAATTGCTCTTCAATACAGAAGTTTTAGAGTTGTTGGCGATTTTTTTAAATGGGTGTTAATCGCTCGCTGTTTGTCAAATACAAACAGCCAGCGATTAGCAAACGTTTGTGTAGGATTTATCTACGTTTTATGACATAAAGCGTTTGATCGCTATCGTTTTGCTCTTGCAAAAGATACATAATTAGCCTGCCGGGCAAGTATCAATATGACTTTTGCAATTCGTATGTACTTTCTAAGTTTATTTTGGACATCGCTGACAACGGTGAAGGAAAACACCGTGACGAAACCTGGACTTATAATTCGTTTATCATAAGTTTGTACTTCATTGATGTAATTACTGCGAAAATTTCCACTAATTCAATACGGTGAAGGAAATCATCGTGAGGAAACCGGCATGTATTAAAACATAAAATTCAAAGACATGTGACATCCACCAACTCGCACTGGGCCCGCGTGGTGGATGACGTTCCATTCCCTCTCACAGAGAGGAGGCACAACGAACTAAATCTAGAGCCTAAGGCGGACCCCCTTTATCCTATCCTATCCTAACCTGTAGAAGTACAGCTTACCCTTTAGAAATACATAAAATATTTTTTGTTCAACAAAAGGAGTTTGTAAGGATCGTAGCAAGTGGCGTTCTGTAGTTTCTGTCTACCCCCATGGGAAAAAGGCAGGAGTTTATGTATTTATGTACATTTCTTTTCTGAGTTATGTAGACTGCTGTTATAACAATGAAATATGAACATTACGAACTACCGATCAAAAGTAAAGCTCCACTACTGGATTGAATTTTCATTTTTATTTTCACTTTTCCATGTAGAGTACTTGGGATGGCGGTTATGGTGACGATTTATTTTAATGTATAGCGAACGTAAAGCGTGTAAGTTGAATACTTTCATGGAAGTCAGTTATTGTCATGTAGAGCAAGGTATTGTATTGTTTTTATTTATAGGTCAACAACAAAGTGTAATTCTGTAAGCGACGGTGGTCGAAATACATACATTTTTCCTTTTTAACCTTCGAAAGAATAAGAGGGGTGTTATAAGTTTGACGTGTGCACCTGTGTGCACGGATGAACCGATTTTGATTTGTTTTTTTTATTTGTGACTTTAGTATTATTAGCTATGTTTAATGAAGAGTTGCGGATAAATTAAGTTTCAAACAGTAAAAGTCTGGTAGGGCACCAAAAACTATGTTTAATGAAAATCGGTTCAACTGTTCAAAAGTTATGGGCGTTTTACTGCTTCAATCGGGGTATTTTCGCAATATATCGTATCATAATTTTGTTCGATAGACCAAAGAATCATAGTCTACAAACACAGTGCCAGTATGGTAACCCTTCGCTGGAGGGACCCTAGCTAGCTCCTTTCCTGCCCTTCATACCCAACAATACTACATACCCAAGAGGCTTATCGGCAATGATGCACTGGTCGCCTCAAAGCTCCAGAGCCTTGAATATCGACGCCAAGTTGCTAGCCTGTCGGTTTTTATCGGTTACATTTCGAGGAGTGTGCGATGGAACTACAAAATTTGTTTCTGACTAGCCCTTTTCATCATCGGACAACAAGACATACGGCAATGCAACACCGGTATATGGTGGACATGCCATCCATATACGTACAAAGCGTTTTGCGAATACTTTCATTGTGCGCACAGCTAAGGAGTGGAATTCCCTGCCGGAGTCCTTGTATCCTGATAGTTTTCTCGGGGACTTTAAGTCAAGAGTGAATAGGTTACTTCTAGGCAAGCGTGCTTCACCGTCGACCACATCATCGCTTACCATCAGGTGAGATAGTGGTCAAGCGCGAGCCTATAGTTTAAAAAAATGAAAAAGAACTACCTTCTAGGATCTGAACATGGCAAAAAACAAAGCTGTTCAAGTAAAAGTTGAATAGTCAATCGATACGAAAACAAGAAGATTTTATACGAAGACTATCTCACCTATAGATATAATAAACAAGCTCACCCGATGGTAAGCGATGATGTAGTTGATGATGCAGCAAGCTTGTGTAGACGTAACGTATTCACGAAGCAAAAAAAGTCTAAAGCCAATTGTTACAACAAAGCCAAAATTAAAGTACTGCCTCGGTGAGCATGCAATGCAATTCAGGTACAGCTTTCAAATAACTTTACAACCTAGCTATATAAGATCTCAAACTTTTATATCTTATAGTCATAATCATCCAATTCCAAAAATATATAATATTTAAAGTTCAAATTAATAAAATTAAAAAAAAGTCCTTAACAAAGTAACCAACTCTGCGATAAAATAATAATAAAACAGTGTGGTCGGTTCGTACGTAGTCCGCTATGTAAATTGCGCTAACTGACGATATGACCTTTTGCATTTCCATAATTAGTAGCTGCTGTAATATTAATGTCATTTCAGATGTCTTGATAGAACACATTCCTCAGGTTATTTAATTATCAAAAGACTAGCTTCCGCCCAAGGCTTCGCCTGCGCGTAACGTGTTTTATCATCCCAAGAGAACCGCGGGATAAAAACTCCTATGTACTTCCCAGGGTCTCAAACTACCTCCAAACCAAATTTCATCACAGCCATTTAGTCATTAAACAAACAGAGTTAATTTCACATTTATAATATTAGTATGGATTATCAAATAAGGACTTTAAGTACGCCATACGTAAAACAAAATTATTTTTAAATTAATTAAAATGAAAAATAATAACCTCAAACTATAAAGATGGAAGATAGTGGCTTTATGATAAGAGTGTTTAATTTTATTAACCATTGTAAAAAGTACTAATTGATACCGTTAATGGTTACTGTGCAGAAGTCAACATCTTGATCATAGCCAACAGAAAGTTGAGAGTAATGCAAACAATTAATATTTTGAATTTATGGTGTCTTAAATCTTGTGACATTTTCTTTTTGTGTTTTAGTTTATTCAGCAAGGTGTTTCAGCAAGCAATCTTTATCGGTGGTACTATAAAAATATGGACGCGATGGAGGGATACTGTGGACACTATCTGCCCAAGCTAGGAGACAAAAATATTCTGCTGTGGGACAGAAGCCTCATTACATGTATATTAAGAGAGAACGAGTTGATTTTTACACTTACGAAAACTACAAAGATTGTTTTGAGACCACTCAGGTTTCCTTACAAAGCCCTCAAAGATTTAATGCCAGCCAGTACCTATGTAGGGCCATGTAATATTCCCTACTTACTTTCCGATGTGCAATTATCATCACCAGCCTTTAAAATTTTCCCACTGCTGGGACACAGACCTCCTCTCTGAGAGAGGGAATGGGCCGCTATTCACCACGCGGGTCCAGTGCGGGTTGATGGATGTCACATATCTTCGAATGTTAGGTTCTAGGACATGCCGGTTTCCTCTTGAAGTTTTCCTTCACCGTTTTCAAAGCAGTGGTGATAAAATAATTAACACAGAGAAAAGCGCCTGCCTGGGTTCGAACCCACGGCCTGCGTCACTTAAGTTGGAGCCACCACTGTTCTATACAAAATGTGCAATAATTATGCAATTAAATTTAAATTATTGCGCTATTTCAGTTATAGAATCGATCAATCACATCTGACTACAAAATAACAGGAAAACATTGAAACTCTAAAAAACAGTGCAGGAAAAAATTGTGAGGAAACTCGCATATCCTAGAACCAAAAAATCGAAGACGTGTGACATCCACCAACCCGCACTGGGTCTGCGTGGTGGATTAAGGCCCATTTCTTATCACAGAGAGGTGGACTTTGTCCCACAAGTGGAAACATTAAAAGGCTGATGATGATGAGGCAAACATCACACAACAAACATTTTCTGAGCCTAAAATCATGATGGAACCTAATGTGATCTCGTGTCATTCTAAACACAAACTGAAGTTTCCACGCTCGATCATTTTCAAACAAATCATCACGTAACTGCTGACAAATCCCCTCACACTCCCGCTCCATACAGTCGTCAGCGTCACAACCGCTCCCGTCACGCAGCCTTCCCGCAGCCTTCCCGCAGCCGTCACGTTGCCATATCGCGTCACTGTCGATCGCTTTATATAAATTTAGAACGAACGGCGCTTGACTGGCGCCCATCAGACGATTTTGACAGGTTAACTAGTAAATTGTGTACAGAAGGACCACTATTCGCAATAAAAGGATTGAAAGGACCAAATTATTGGCAAGTTTAGAATAGTATGGCTAGCTAAAATAATTGGGAAGCTATTGCAGTAGATATTGTCCAACTCAATCTCACGGATCAGATTGTATTCTCTTGCTTATTAAAAATTCATGCTCCATCGCCGACCACATCAGCATTTATCATCAGGTGAGTCTGTGGTCAAACGTGAGGTCGAGCTATCTCTAACAGAAAATGCAAGACCCCTATGTCAAGCAAAATAAATTCATGAAACATGACAATATAATTAGTAGATCAGACATTTTCTGCAAAGACACTGGGGCAACCACCAGCGTTGAAGGCTGGCATTGCGCTATCTTTTGAATTATTGATTTCAGCATTCGTTATTGAGACTGTTCAGCAGTATACTAGACCGCAAAAGACCAAATAACACGGAAAAGTATTCATTTCAAGGTACTTCGGTTCCGCTCAGAATAAATAAAATACTCAATGTAATGTGGATTGCAGAGTGTCCCTTCTGCAACATACGTTATGACGTCGCGCTGTCAAACTGACGGCTCCCCGAATTGACGCCTGCCGATAACGTCCAACACCGACTTCTAAAATACTGATAGTATTTTGTTTGGTTTAATTTTGCAGAATAAAATGTTCGTGTCGTTTGTACTGAATGTCGCAGTTAGCTGCAAGCTAAGCTATTAATAGTATACGTAGGTGTGTGTCAACTTTGAGAAGTTAATTGTTTGTAAGTAGTCGCTAAACGTTGGTTTACAGTAATGAAGAAATTAGTTTGACGTTAAATGTGGTTGCCTGTCTTTCTTCGTTGCGTTTTCCTAAGTTATTTGGATCGACTTGTTGGCTAACAGGCTGTGGCGGAATAACTACTAATTAAGTTTATGTTTTCATTTCAATTTTGGTTTTAATTAATAATAAGTCGTAAAAGGTGCTTTGAATTAATTATATTCCATTTTCTTTCTTTGTCAGACTGGATTAATTTTTATTGTTTGTCTGTCTAATCGGCTTGTTATGTCCCAATATATATGGCAATATATACGCGGCGCGTTAGTGGAACTTGCTGCCGCCTGACATTAGGGACTGCCAAACTCTTGCAGTTTTCAAAAGAAGAGTGAAAGAACACTACCTTTCCATTCCATCATAGTTGCATATGATATGAATAATTATCTTTTTATATATATTAGTATTTATTTAGTTGTTATGATATGTATACTTTTAAGTATGTATATGAAAGTATATTTTATTTGTTATTTTATATTACATAACTGGATTGTTTTATGACTTTATTTTTCCCGTTCACACACAATGTCTACATCTCTTTTTATCATATTCCTTTCGCAGGTATGCTGGTAGAGATTTCTTTAGAAATAAGCATTACCTCTGTACCTATTTTCTGTTCCTTCTTCTTGTCTTTGTATTATGTGTGTGTCCAAAAATTGTTCAATAAATTAAAAAGAAAAAAATATTTTTTTTATAACTTACATAAGTGACTAAAGATCCTGCTGATTGAGCAGTTACAATGCAGATAGTGAATAAAATTTTACCGTACCAAATCATTTAGAAAGATTATTGGTTATTTGCGCCAAATACAATACAAATAATGTTCCCACTGCTGGGACACAGGCCTCCTCTCGTGTTAGAGTCGTGTTAGAATGGGCTGTAATCCACCACGCGGTCTCAGTGCGGGTTGGTGCATGTCACATGTCTTCGATCGGTTCTAGGACATGCCGGTTTCCTGTTTGCCGGTTTTAAGAGCAGTAGTGATTAAATAATTTAAGACGACGTAAAGCGCCTGCCTGGGTTAGAAACCACTACCTACAACTTGTATATATATTGTAAATAACTTAATTCAAAATAAAAACATACCCGATTCTACTGACAATGAGATACAACTACCCAAAGATCACTAGCCCATCTTCATTATTTACCATTACGATCTCAAGCAGTAATTAATGTAACTGTTCGTCTGCAAACGGGTTCGTATGTTATTGACGACGGAGCCTCTCTGCGTACTTGCACAATAGCAGTATGCCTGACATTTACATACAATACTGTTTGCTACTGCCTGATTTGCAGCGCTATCTGATGCCACAGTGGAAAAAGACTTTAGAAAGATAGAATGGACGTTGGACTAGTACAGATAAAGGTTTTTCATTATTTCAGTAAGTTTAATACTTAGTTGTAAGTTGTGGTGGACCAGTGGTTTAGGCCTCGCCTGTCAAGCATGACAGTCGTGTATTGAAGTACAGGCAAGCACCAATGCAATGTGACTTTCAATGCCCAGCTATAATACTCACAACGGATCTTTGTGTCTCTGAATTGGCTGGAAGACCTTGTACAGTTGCTATTTTTGTGTCAACGTTGAAGGTGAGGATAGCATTGTATAACTTGTCTCTTTCACTCGCTAACGTTTGTCGCATCGTCCTATCTCGCTTACTCTATGCAGTATACTCGATGACAAACTGTTTCTTGCGCAATGGTTAGCAGAGCCAACTTCAGAGACACAAAGATCCGCTGTGACTGCTGTGCTACTTTGTTAGCTTATCTTGGACATAGGTGACACCAGTGAATATAAACATCGCGAAGAAACCTGGACTAATAATAAAGATTCCTAAGCCTGAAATTGTCAACCCGCAGGCTTCTTACGGATCTTGCAAGAGTTGCAAGAGCAAAACGATAGCGATTTTTGCGCAATACAGAAGTTTTAGAGATTTTGGCCGGTTTTTTTTGAATTAACAGCATTTGACAAACAGCAAGAGATTAGTAAACGATTTTGTGGGATCTACCACACCTACACTGTATGTAATGCCGACTTTTATGACATAAAGCGTTTGATCGCGCGATGATTGCTGATTGCTATTTCTTACGTAATAAGCCTGCCGCCTTACATAGCGTGGTGGTCAATGCTCATGCCTTCTCTGTACGAGAAGAAGCCTTCGTCCTGGAGTAGACGCTAATACTCTGGTATTATAAGTCAAATAGAAACACAGTCACCCGGTTTTACAAGCCTATATCTATTTAATTAAATCTGTTGTCTAATGTCAGTTCACTAAGATTGGTTGCTATTGTTTTGATCAGCCAATCACAGTTTACACAAGATATAGAAACTGATTAGATTAGAAACTTGTTCAGGCTTTCGGCTAGGCTTTTCCAACACTGTTCAACATTGTCTGTTCAAATGTTATAGAATCTTTCGAGTTTAATTGGGTGTTAGCCACTGTTGAAATACCCATAAATTTTTAACGAAGTCACCACCTATGCCTGTACTCTATTAAGAATCCCCTTCGAACGCCACCTCACCATAAAGGCAGGTACTTACTAAACAATGTCATCAGAAACGCCATTGATACCGCATCATGGTGTTCGCAGGGTGTCCGCGGGGGTACCGAGGTGAGGCAGGGGGGTGAGGCTGCGAGCCTTAAGTGAATGCGAGCAAAACGAGGGGGCGACACTGTGTTGATGCTGATTTACGCGCTGCCCCGCGTGCTCTACTGGCCCGACTGACCGCTCAAAAACAGTGGAGTTGACTTGCGACTAAATATTTTTGGTTGTATTTTTTTTAGGAAGATTTGAAGCGGTTGGGTAGGTACTGACTAGGTTTTTATGGTCTAGTGATGTTTTCTTTTGTTACAACGTATTCTGCTGATAGTGTTGGTTGAATAATGATGACCCATTCATTTTAACAAAAATTAAAATAACTAATAAATTTTATATTTAATTTTTTAGGGGTGAAAGCTAGATGAAAACATAATTGCGTTGACTCCAAGTATCATGGATCAAGAGCAGGCAAAATTCTAACATCAAAAGACTCATGAAATTGTCAGCATAAAAAATTGTCAGCATAATACAATTGTCAGCATAATAAAATTGTAAGCATCATAAAATTGTCAGCATAATAAAATTAGAAACATTAAATGTGTTGATTAGATTTTGCCTATTCAGATTCGCACAACTTGTACACTGGTAATAAAATCGAACACATAACTGATGTGGTATAGAGATGTGTCGTAGGAATGTCGTCTACTTAGAAACTGCAAATTATCAATTAAAGCTATTTACATCTTTATTATAAGGTTACTCAGAAGAGTATAAACAGGTATTCATTTAATAGAACTCATTACATGGGTAGGTACATTAGTTATCTCATTTAATATGGGAGCATAACCAGTTTTCCTTCTGCTGCAATATTGATACAGCTCATCATCATCATCATCTTCCTGCCCTTGTCCCATGTTACTTGGAAACAGCGCAACACGTTTTCTTCTACCATACCGTCGTGTCCCCCGTCACGCTATCACTGACTCCCTTTTCTTTCATATCACTCCTCACACAGTCCATCCATCTTTTCTTTGGCCATCCCATCCATCCACATTTATATTCATAACTCTTTTAGTAACCCACCACATCACACCACCATACCAGGACAAACGTTTTCCTTTTAACTTTTCTGTCACTGACACCACTTTCAAACTTCTTATATACTCATTTCTCACTACTATATATTAGAATCCTGAGCGACGCGAGTGGTTCATGGCCCTCGATATAAATCCGTTTTATTCAAGAGTTGCATACTATAATTTATACCATGAGTTCATGACTAGAAAGATTTAAGTGTAAGCACTGGGAGTTTGTATGTCGAGTATTCTTTGCACAAGGAGTTTGTACCGAGTATTTTTTGCGCAAGGAGGTTGTATAGAATTGAGATGGAGGTTGAATATATTGGTGTGTTCTAAATTCAAACACCAAAACATTGATTAAAACTGATTCTTATTCACTGTTTTCAGTGAATAAAATAAGCTTTCTAGAGGGGGAATGGTATAAATGATTATTAATTATATTAATGAAAATGGTTTTTAAATGTTAAAATTATAAATATTTTTTCATATTCTTAAAATTGACGGCAAGCTAAATCGATTCAAAAAGTTTTAGTTTTCTGTACTCCAGTTTAGATAACATTAGACATTTATATAATCCCATTTTACAGCCCATTCAAACGATTAACCGACAGTAGTTTTGTAAACAGGTTTATGGTTTTATGTTATCCTTATATTTACTGGATAGAACTCAAAATCGGTTGAACGGACTGTAAAAAAGGGTTGTTTTAATGTTAATCCAAATGGAGTATAAGTGATAGGGAAGTGACTAAAAATAACTGCAAAAAATTGTCGGCTTTTGTTGTATATTTTTTCATTGTTACACTTTTTTCGGTCTAGCTGCGGGCTTAGGCCGCAAACAAATCAGAACTACCTATAACGTGCAGTCAAGAACTCCGTTCCAAGAAATCTACAGCTCACCGGCTCTTGAGTTTCCCTGTGCCATTATTTGAGACAGGATCGCGAGCTGCAGATAGCGCGGCGGCAGACATTTTTTGCATCTTTTTTAGTCTGTCTGTTTTTGTTTTGTGTCCACATGCGCTAATACTGAGACGATCGGCTGACTAGCCCATACAACTGCTATTTTTGCGTTTTATCCTCTAATTAACAAGAAAATAGTACAAAAAGATACTAGAATGTATGCTTTATTAGTCTTCGTAGCGAAATCTGACACCGTTGATTATTTTACCTGAAGCATCTGCTGTTAGCAGGTGCTTGCTCGTCCATCTGTTTAGATACCACTATTTTTATACGTCAATGTATCGTTGATGCTCACCGATAAAACTCTTTCACAAAACGAACAACAATTCAGTATGTCTATACAAAATTATAAACTTAGGTACAAAGTGAATACAGAACCGAATAAAGTCGTCGAGCACAATCCAGCCTGACACACGAATAATTCTTAAAGGATTATGAACTGAAGGAGCAACAAAATTGAACGCGTTATTAGCACCGAGTTGTAATTTACATAAACAATTTTATACAAACGGCTCCCTGTTGAGTGAACTAACAAATATTACTCGCTAATTATTTTGCTCAACATTACCTCTCGACACTAAGTAGACACGCCGAGTCGCGATACGCTGCTCACCTGCTCATTACGGAATTTCAGCGAGCGATGCGCGTGCGCACGAATGCCCACGTACCAATTTTAAAATTTTAAACGCATTTCGTCGCTATCTGTCATCGGGAACGGACGCGGTGACTGTATTGGTCCGCGGAGGGATCGATTAAATCTGCCACAGTGCGGTGGCCATTAAAATAAAGTGTCCCTTAATAGTCCCTGATAATGCTGAAATTTAAGAATTTTATTTTTATTTTCGCTTACAGCTGTACCCGATAAGGAATGTGTTATCTTATGAAATATCATAATTTGCATACTTTGCTAATGTTGAAAGAAAATGAATCGTCTGCCTGCCTTATTGAGCATTAAGTATTCGGTGTTGGTTATAGAATATCGATAAATAACGTATGTACGTCTGTAAGTAGTGAACACGCGATATTTCAACCAACATTATAATAACGGGTAAGGGCTCAGCGGTATGCAATAATTGCAACAGATCTCGTCGAAATTACTATTTACTTTAATCATATTATATTACCGATGATAACCCGATGGTTTAGGATACCTCGGGGGAGGTAATTACCGTGAGTTAAGTCGAAATCAAGTTTAATAATTTCCACAAACGTGTAAGATGTGGAATTTATCACCCGGCCGAATGGTCAAAGGTCATGTTTAATGGAACGTAAATACACGCTCGAACATTGAATACTTGGCATTCAACTTATTGACTGATATTACACGCTTAACATCGCTTTACATAGCTTAGCTGTGGATACTGTACTGGTTGCGTGACCATTCACATATTTTACATTTCTTGTTAGTTCAACTTGGATTGCTTTAATTTCTTAAATCTGTCAGCAAGTTCAATGTTCCCGATAAATAGTTCGTACATGGCGGTACGTAAAAGCAGCAGAGAGGCTCTCAAAGGGCGTATAATGGGCCGGTAATAGGGCACAACGGGCACAACGCGTGTAAGGCCGGTTAAAGGCCACTTACTACAGCAGCTAATTAGAACTAACGCACACGTTTACTGCTAAGTTGTAGCTTAATGTGCTACTAACGTTTGAGTATATGTTTGGATGGAAAATGTGTTTTTTGGGTATTTGTTTGCAGGAATTGACGAGGTGTTCGGGAACCAAAGGCTGACAGAATTGTTCGGACACAAGCAAGTTACAACAGAGTAACACCTGACCGATGAAGAGGATAACGGTACAAATACGACGGATTCTTAAAGATGTTCTCATAAGTGACCACACGAGGCCTTAGACAAGTGACATTCTATCATCGAAATCGTGGCGTTAGCGATTGGCAAACCGTCAAAAATATATGGTAATGTCTAACGCTATCGAAATTTCACGTGATCAATCCTGAACATTTTGGAATTTCAACCATCGATATCAATGTCGTCAAGTGACACTTTTCTAGAGGCTCAGGATCCTTTTTGATTTTTTATACAGTTACGATTTTTTTTTGGACTTAATTTTTTTGGCCGTCCACATTTATATAGTATACAATTATGCACAAAAGGTGGCCCCAAACCCAAAGGTCCTAAGGTGCTTATGAGAGCACCTACTCCGGCTACACTTGGCGCATAAGGGAGGCATCGGCCTTGACCAGTCAAATATGGTCATAAGGTTATCCTTATGACCATATTTCAACCATATTTCATGGTAGTAGCCATCACAACATAGAGTTTTTACTGAACTTTACAGTAAACACGACTAAAGTATAGAAATATGGCATACACTTCTAATAATAATTGACTTTGGTCTTAAACAGGAAAAATGCACATTACAAATAAAGAAGAAGGACTGAAGAAGAGTATTTTAAAGAAACTCTGCGAATACAATAAGAGAGGACCAATGGGACGAACCAAAGGGCCTATAGTTTAATAAGCCTGGCAGCCCAACCCATCTAGCTAATGGTAAATTTTATCAAGTAAACTGAAGGACGATGATAGTATGAAAATGGGAATCATAATAAGAGAGGATGATTGTGACGACCCAAGTAGGACGAGGGTTTGATAAACCTGGCACATCCTAGACACAAAAACAATGACCCTAAAACCCAAAAAGTTAACTGGGATTTTTTAATCAAGCAAGCTGAAGAAAGGTAATTTTATCATACTACAAGATAGTTTTTTTGAATCAGCAGGAGTCAAAATGAAGCTCGCATGCCATTGAGACTACACCAAAATTACCTGTTATTTTGCTACAAGAACTGACAGCTAAAAACACCATACTATCACATCAACCCGACATATCACGTGTGCTAGATTCTTCCACAATATCTAGACATCAGATCCTCACATTGATTGATTCGTTGATTGACAGTCGACAGTATCTGGTTGAGTGATGTTCATATGATGGGCAGAGATAAGCGGAAGGTCGAATATTTTGGTACTGATAGTGGATGCATTGGAATATTTACGTAGTTTTTTTGGGCTATTTTCCTTTCCTTCGTTTCGAGATTTTCAATTATTTTTTCAAGATGTGTGCCACTTTAAGGGAATTTCGGCCGGACATTTTCTTGTAGTAAGTTTTGTGAGTAAGATTTCTGAGTAACCCATGATTTCTCAAATACTTAATTGAAAAAAGAATACAGGATGGCCAAAAAAAAATCGTAACTGTATAGAAAGTTATGAAAATGTTTTTCAAAAGTGAGAAATTAACTTTAATTAGAAATCGATACATTTGATGCAGGTCTAATCTCAACATGTGTATTGACATTTTTTTCTTACTAATCCAAACGTCAGGATGAAATAGTTACGATCCATTTCATCCTGAGCCTCTAGAAAAGTCTCACTTGACGTTATTAATATCGATGGTTGAAATGCCAAAATGTTCAGGATTAATAACGTGACTTTCGATAGCGTTTGACATTACCTTATATTTTTGACGGTTTTCCAATCGCTAACGCCACGATTTCGATGATAGAATGTCACTTGTCTAAGGCCTCGTGTGGTCACTTATGAGAACATCTTTACGAATCCGTCGTATTTTTACCGCTATCCTCTTCATCGGTCAGGTGTTACTCTGTTGTAACTTGCTTGTGTCCGAACAATTCTGTCAGCCTTTGGTTCCCGAACACCTCGTCAATTCCTGCAAACAAATACCCAAAAAACACATTTTCCATCCAAACATATACTCAAACGTTAGTAGCACATTAAGCTAAAACTTAGCAGTAAACGTGTGCGTTAGTTCTAATTAGCTGCTGTAGTAAGTGGCCTTTAACCGGCCTTACACGCGTTGTGCCCGTTGTGCCCCTATTACCGGCCCATTATACGCCCTTTGAGAGCCTCTCTGCTGCTTTTACGTACCGCCATGTACGAACTGTTTATCGGGAACATTGAACTTGCTGACAGATTTAAGAAATTAAAGCAATCCAAGTTGAACTAACAAGAAATGTAAAATATGTGAATGGTCACGCAACCAGTACAGTATCCACAGCTAAGCTATGTAAAGCGATGTTAAGCGTGTAATATCAGTCAATAAGTTGGATGCCAAGTATTCAATGTTCGAGCGTGTATTTACGTTCCATTGAACATGACCTTTGACCATTCGACGCCGGGTGATAAATTCCACATCTTACACGTTTGTGGAAATTATTAAACTTGATTTCGACTTAACTCACGGTAATTACCTCCCCCGAGGTATCCTAAACCATCGGGTTATCATCGGTAATATAATATGATTAAAGTAAATAGTAATTTCGACGAGATCTGTTGCAATTATTGCATACCGCTGAGCCCTTACCCGTTATTACAATGTTGGTTGAAATATCGCGTGTTCACTACATACAGACATACATACGTTATTTATCGATATTCTATAACCAAAACCGAATACTTAATGCTCAATAAGGCAGGCAGACGATTAATTTTCTTTCAACATTAGCAAAGTATGCAAATTATGATATTTCATAAGATAACACATTCCTTATCGGGTACAGCTGTAAGTGAAAATAAAAATAAAATTCTTCAATTTCAGCATTATCAGGGACTATTAAGGGACACTTTATTTTAATATCACGTGTGCTAGATTCTTCCACAATATCTAGACATCAGATCCTCACATTGATTGATTCGTTGATTGACAGTCGACAGTATCTGGTTGAGTGATGTTCATATGATGGGCAGAGATAAGCGGAAGGTCGAATATTTTGGTACTGATAGTGGATGCATTGGAATATTTACGTAGTTTTTTTGGGCTATTTTCCTTTCCTTCGTTTCGAGATTTTCAATTATTTTTTCAAGATGTGTGCCACTTTAAGGGAATTTCGGCCGGACATTTTCTTGTAGTAAGTTTTGTGAGTAAGATTTCTGAGTAACCCATGATTTCTCAATTAAGTATTTGAGGTAGAGTATTTGTCAAACTATACTTTAGCCTCAAAACCTGTCAAAATTTGGCACTAAAGTAGGGTTTGCTACGTTCTTAATTACTCTAAATACTCAATTCAGAAATCGGCCATAAGTGTGTTGATTTGACTAGCAGTAGAACGTTATTATTGTTAAGGAACAGTGATGGCCCAGCGGTAACCGACCCGACTTGCCTACTTATCGTAGAACGTGGGTCCGAAACTAAGCAGGCTCTTTATGTAGTTATATCATCAACTGCTTTTTAATGGGGAAAAACTGACAACTCCTTGCCAAAAATTCAAAGACATGTGGCATCCATCAACATGCACTTGACTCGTGAGGTTGATTATAGCCTCGCGCAGAGAGGAGGCTTGAACTGTGTCCCAACAGTGGCTGATTATGCTTGTTAATTTTGATGGTGTATCGGGAGGGGTTCGAAGTCACGACCTATCCTTCGCCAATTATGACCCTTATAGTCAGCGGTGCGCCTTCAAGGGCAAATGATTTCACAGCAGCGTTGCAAAGGGAGAGCGATCGTATTTATAAATAAATTCAGTATATTCTACAAGTGTGTGTAAATTAGCACTTAAACCGAGCTAATGATTATAAATGAGGTGATATAGGCTTAATTTACTAAATACGCTATGTTTTTATTGCCATTTTATTAGTAATTACCTTTTTACTTGTAACCCACTAAAGTGAGCGCGCTTTTGTGTGCTGCATTAAATTATTTACGTGTGTCGTTCATAAAGTCTTGGATAGTCACACATATAGTCATATATTGACTTATTATCATACTTGAATTCCAGAAGTCGCTTTAAAGAAAAATGCGTTTGTTTCGAAAAGTGTTTAATTCAAACTGATCCTTGACTGCTTTGGTGATTTGGGTGTGGCTGGTACACTCACATCGAACTGCATTGAGAACATAGGTTATGGATAGATGCTCATTTTTCAGTAAACAAAGAATTGTGAATTTCCTTATACAGAATGTAATAGACGAGGTGAGTCCATGTGACTGCTTGGATGGTAATTATAAGAAAATTAGTTACATTTTCAGTAGCTCCTGACGCCTGGCTGAGCCAATAAGCGAAAACCTATAATTTCTGATGGCGCTCGTCATTACCTTAATTGCCCACTATCCATTAGTTACCAGATATTTTAATTTTATGAATGACCACGTTCAAGAAAACATTCGGCTATCTAAAAACAATAAAAATATCAACTTATAATCTTCATTACACACTTTATAAGTTTCATATAAAAGAAATAAAACTTCAATATTTCTAATTACCAACTGGCCGGCAAGATAAAGCTACCAACAACAACCTATTAAAATAAATGTTGCCATGTAGAAAAAACTATCGTGCAAAATATGACAGACGGCTGTACTGAATGTATGTTATAACTGTAAGTTCATTTGGTGGCGATAACATAGGAAATTTATGACTTCCCTTCAGCGGGGTTGCCAGACGGAGTAGGCTTTTGGATAAATTATTGTAATATGACGCGACCTTGGTAGACTCAGGCTGGTACCAACTAGAATAGAGGGCCTTGAACGGGCCTCGTCTGAGGCCCGTCAATTAGCAACTATTTGATATGTGAGTTATGATGGGGTTAATTTTAATAATGATTTTGTGGTTGGTAAAGGAAACTGTAGAGGACTTCGCCGTTTTGCCAGACATCGCTAACGGATTTATGTTTGAGGTAATTTTGTGCTAACTGCTAAGTGCTAAGTGCTAACTGTAAATGTATCTAAAACTACTACGTATATATGTAAAACAATTACGTATTTTATTCAATGTTCAAATACATAAACTTTCAAAGTTTACCTGAAGTTATGGTCAGTCCAAAGAATTACTGAAATAAAATTCTGAACATTACATTTTTACGACAAACTATTCTAATAAACACTGGTACGCTACGACTTTCTCGAATCTTACAAGTTTGGCTCACTCATAAAAATTGCAACGAGCTCACAACTAACGTGCCGAAGCCGAAATGAACCAAACAAAAACACAGCTCATGCCAATTCATTAAAACTTTCCCGCTGATGACCTCCGTCGCTACACCTACTATTTATACCGGGATGGTAGAATTTTCTCCCGGTTGGCAACACTAACGGCGCGACAACGAGCCAAAGTTAGATTGCAAGAGGCTATAACCCCGCTTCTCCACTTCAATCTCCCCTATAAGATGAGAGGTGTTTGCGAGATGGCTGCTAGATTTTTTTTCTTGACGCGGATAATCTAATTTGGGTAGTAAATGTTTTTATTAATAAATAAGGCGGGGCTGAGAGGCGACGTGGTGTCTTGAATGTGTAAGATAAAGGAGAAGCCTCGTGAACTTTGCTCCTAAGATCAAAAGGGTCGGAAACTTTGAATGATCAAATTAATTCTTAAGTAATTTTGATACTGAAATCCTTACTGCTTTGCGTCATCGATAACTTTGGGACCTAAAGGGGCCACAGTAATGGCGCTTGGGCCCTTGTTATGACGTAGATGGCGATGACATCGTTCTGTAGCATCAGTGACAAACTTGAGTGAATTAGCATCATAGAGATATGGCCAATAAATACCTGAGTAATTTTAGGATTTTGGCATGTAAGGTTCTGCAGCAGGCAAGTAGCCGAAACTGACGTAGAGATTGGCCGCATTTGTTTAGGTATATTGAACTGGGCAAGCCTTTCTACCAATCCAAGTAATTTCACTAACTGGTCATCAAAAGCTATTTTACCTCTTAAAGCAAGAGTGAACAAAATACCAAGCTAAGAATCGAATCATTTTATCTAGAACTCATTGACTTAACCAGGCGCGGATACAAGGGGGGTGCATCGGGAGCAATTGCCCCCTCCTAGGCCTCGACCAAAGTAGTATGAATGGTATAAGAAAATCTATCTAGATCCGGGGCATGGCGCTAAAATTTTCGAGCTCACTTCGCTTGCTCTCGCAACAGACGTTCTCTACATCCTGATGCTTTTGAAGAATAGTGAAAACCTGAGCTATATCATCTAGATATCTCTGAACCGCTGCACTGCAGGATGTCTTCGAGGTTCTGGACTGCTAGGCATCAAGGTCGGAGACTCTACACTCGAAGTTGTCGGCAACCATGTCTACCTGGGACAAACGATCCTGTTGGGTAGGGCCAACTTTGAGAAAGAGGTCAACCGTCGAATCCGACTCGGCTGGGCAGGCGGTATCTTCTCGTCCAACTTACCACAGTGTCTCAAGATGATAGTCTATGACCAGTGTGTGTTGCCACGTTGCCAGTGATGACATATGGTTTTGAGACGTGGTCGCTTAAAATGGGCCTCATCAGAAAGCTTAAGATCACCCAAAGGGCAATGGATGGAAAGAGCTATGCTCGGAGTTTCCTAGCGTGATCAAATCAAAAAACTGTAGAGATCCAAAAGAGAACCAGGGTTACCGCATAGCCCGAAGAATTGCCAAACTTAAGTAGCAGTGGGCAGGGCACATTGCTCGCAGAAAGGATGGCCAATGGGGTAGAAAGATGAAGAATGATGATGATGATTTCTGAAGTTCTCAAGTTTTCGTGAACCACAGTTATTTAAAACCACAGTAGTTTTCAATCTTAAATTTATGTAGAACGACCTATATTCGTAAGAGAACCAATGTTACCGACATAGCTCGAAGAATTGCCAAACTTAAGTGGCAGTGGGCAGGGCACATTGCTCGCAGAACGGATGGCCGATGGGGCAGAAAGGTTCTGGAGTGGCGACCGCGAACCGGAAGACGTTGCGTTGGAAGGCCTCCCACCAGGTGGACCGATGACCTCGTGAAGGTTGCGGGGATCCGCTGGTTGCGAGACGCACGGGACCGATCAATGTGGCGACGCTTGGGGGAGGCCTATGTCCAGCAGTGGACGTCTTTCGGCTGATATGATGATGATGATGATGACCTATATTATCTAGAGATCTACGAAAGTTTCTCACAAGATCTTGATACAGATTTATTGATAGTCAGAATCAAAAGTTAGTATCGTGCTGGACACGTCTTGTATCAAGACATGTATCTCGGATACGCGATGTGTTCTCGAAGCTATTCTCCGGACAAGTTTAAGGGCCAGCTCTTAGATAAGAATGGGCGTTAAATCCACTCGTTTTTGCAGGTGTTTTACTTTCATGACTGTTTCGTTCCATATGTTTGTTGTGTGCTTTAGTTGGTTGTTTGTGAACTGTGCACTGATGAGTCATTTATTCGGGATGTATCCAGGTTCATTGCAAAAACTTTTTCAAAGTTTTTCAGGCCACGGCTAGACATAGGCTTCCTTATTGTTTTGCCTTACTTTCCGGTAATTTATAACCATAAAATCAAATCAGTTCACATATTATATCCATCTCTTTCAAGTCAAGTCAGATAAATTATAAGAAGTGATTCTTCTTAATTTTCATGAAAATTAAGAAAAGGCAGTCAGGCTTCAAAGCAAGAGTGGACAATGCATCTTCTGGGTACGCTCGTTCCAACGTATATCTCATCCATCAGGCGAAATTGATGTCAAGAGCTGGTTCATGAAGAAAAAAAAAAAAAAACATTAGTTAATGAAATAATAACTTTTTATTCAATTAAGTATAATAAAATACCATCGAAGTTCCCTCAACGGTAGCCGTGTAAGCTAACCGTGTCTCTTACGAAGTTATTGAAGCTACGTTTTGGTACTGGCAGCGCCATCTGTTAGTGCAAAAGGGAACTAACAGTTATGTTGTGCCGAAAACAATAGTTTTTATGGTAGTTTGTTTTGAGAATTACTATTTATTAAATGAATGTAGAAATAATATTTGTATAACTAAAATATTACTTACAGTTTTGAGATATAATATTAAGAGAAATCTTGAAGTAACCTACAAAAAATGAGACACTCGAACTCAAATTAGAAAAATATCTACGTTGAAAACTAAACTAATTAGCTACTCAAAAAACAGGCAGGCAATAAAATGTAAGCAGGTAGTACCTTTGATTGACCCTGGGGGTCCTTCGAGCAAAAGAAAAAAATCATAATCATTCTTGTAGGCAAAAATCTGCAAGCATATTTTATTTATTCATGTTTAATTAAGCGAATCGTGGCTGGATGGCCATTGTCCGACTTACCTGCTCGATTTAAATCGCCCGCAACCGGTTACCGGCCCGTCAACCGACTTTTATTTTCAACAAAATTTATTTAACAAAATATCACGACACGATTCATTCATCACATAAAGAAATACCCTCAAAATATCATCTTCTATATTTACTATCCTTCACACTTCTTTCCACTTTTACACATTTTTTAAATAGTTTCCAAAGTATTTTCTTTTATTTTTCGTCAAATAACAACAACAACACCAGCCATCTTGTTTTTGACAGATATTCTTATTTGTCGTGAAATATGTAAAAGGTATACCTACATACAGCCTAGTTCAAGTTTCGTTCATTCCGTTTCGATTACATATCGCATCGGCGATGTTCGGAATTCGCGCCGCGCGTACTTATCATAGAGCGCGGGCCGCGCGTCTGCTGCCGAAGCAAGCGTTGTCCGTCAAACACCGGGGGCGGGCCAAAGGGACGGGCCTCGGAATACATTCGGCTAACTTCGGAGCGCACCTCTCACTCTGTAGATCGCGAAGTGAGCTGAGTCACAAACTGACAATACTCTCACGTACTGTTGTTTTATTTCGTGTTTCTGCAAAAATAAGTTCTGGTAAGTGATTTTGTAATCATATTTTAGTGTTTAATGTGTCAGTGTTCTTTATTGAGTACACTCTTTGTGTAATAACAAGATGTGGGTTCAAACAAGATTGTGTTATTGTTCATCTAGCGTCTGTACTTTTTAAGTGTTTTTGACAAACTTCTCAATCGTGCTTTAAGACACCAAAACTTGAATGATACTTAGAAAAATAGTCTGTCTCATGACTAGAACTTAAAACTCTTTGTAAAGGGCATTTTAATAAATTGTATTGAAAAATATTTAACATAACCTCAAAGTGTCATTTGCATTTACTCTATTGCTCAATAGATGGCGTTGGGTGCGGGAGGCGGAGCTTGCTAACTGCCACACTAGCTGGACGTATGTCATTTGCGATAATTGAAGGTTAGTTCAGTATTGTCGAAAATTTTAGATAAGCGTTGTTTATTTTATGATCACCCCCGTTCACCCCCTTCGGGTTGTAAATATGGGGTTCTGGATTGGCAGGCAAGTATTTTTAATCCCTCTATTTACTGGGTATAAAATATTAGATAAGTTTTTGTTTTTAATGAAATACAGTCGACGCCATAACATTTGTATTTAATTTTTTGTCATATATTATATTTTTATCTAGAGAATAAGTTTAATGTTGCTATTTATTGATGTTATTATATTTTCCTTGAGTATTAAGATAATAATTTACTTAAACAATGTTGACATGAATTTATGGTTTTGGTGCATTTTGCTGAAAAAAGAGGAATTTCGTAGTACATTTCACATATTCGTTGTCAGCCATGACTTGAGACATCGGGAGTGCGTACGCAACGCTGATCCACTGCGCCTTTGTAGCGTCGTCAGAGAAAAATTAGTTACAAAAATATATGGCGCTCTTTTTTTGGATAAGTTAATATTTCTTTGTAATAAATGACTGGATCTTAAATACATAGTTTCTGTTCACGTTTGAAATTATTCAAATTGTGCTGGTTTGTCTGGAACATTTTTGAGTGATAGACTGCTGATCTGTGACATTTCGGATCACATTAATCTTGATCCGATGTCATAACATAAAGTAGATATTTAATAATGTTATATCTGTTTTATGTTAAGACATCGAGTATTAACCTAAATTCTTCTTAATTTTTTTGACATTCAAAGGTCACACGTCAGCAGTCCCACAGGTAGACCTAAACATCTTGATACCGATTATCCAAAAATAGAAATTATTAAACTACTTAAACAAAAAACTGTCGGTGCCTTGCGGACCGTCCAAGGCGTTGTTGGGGGCCGTCTCTTGACAGATTTATAGCGTGCGTGGCTGTTACTCGTACGCACTCCCCCCCCCCTGCACCAGCCCCCTCGCCCTTCGCGACCCGCACGCCATCCCCTTCTCACGAAAATTAAATCGTTCCATATTTGAAATTCTTTTAAATCCCACACCGATTGAATTTTTGTGCCTTTTTTAAATTTTGATATATCTTTTTATTTATGACACCAGAGTTTTGTTGGTGACTGTCCGGTGACGTTGAGAAGTCTACCTACATGTTTATTAACTTTTTTTGTTACAAAATATTTCAAACCATTTATAAATTATTCTAATGGAGCACACTATGTTTTGTTGTACAATAAAAAATGCTCATCCTCTCTTCAGATTGTTGCATGATGTGTCTATATTTATTTTCGCCCATAGTCGTCAATCTATCGTTTATTTATTTATTTTTTACAATAAATTATCTTAAAAATATAAAATTAACACAGTACAATTAATATAATCCCGTCACCTCCAAACTATCACTTCGAGTTCGCATCCTTTTAAAAGCAAAAATCCCTAACAAGATTTATGACTAACCGATAGGGCTTTCTTACACGAAAAAAAGCCACGACTTTTTTTAAATGAAAGCAAAAACTTAAAATTTACGATCGTGGCAAACAATGATAGTAATGCATCACTCGTCATAATGGACAGATTACGTCTGTCTGTCTGTTTGTGACAGATTTACGAGTTGTTGCATAATAGCTAACTGTACAAGCACAAAAAAAACGTTGCATTCATTCAAACGTTCATAGAAACGGCTTTAGTAATTATAATTTGAAATTAGAATTGAACTAACGGTTTTGGATTTTAAATTAGAATTTGATAAAGCGGCCAGTTTTAAGTTAATTTGTATTAAGAAAAGTTATCCGATTTTTAAATTTAAAGTAATGTTCATAATTTTAACTTACTAAAGTCAATATATTTGAACTTTGCCTGGTAGTTTATTCAATCAAAAGCAATCAAAAATACATTTTAAAAGTGTTCTTTTATTAAAAAAAGAATTCGTCAAAAATGTTTCAAAGTTGTCAAAGGTTTTCCCAATGGAGAGCCTTTAAAAAGTTGACGATACTTTATTCAAATTATGAATTTATTATAAGACAAAGATTCGCCACAGGTCAAGTTCAATGATAAATCTTCTAGATTTATTGATTCGTTTCTACGAATCTCGAAGTAATTTATTCTTCTTTTTTGTTGTTTCTTCCAATTCCAAATTAGATGTTTAGATAGAAGACCTAGCTAGGCCAAGGACTATACTCGAAACTTTTAAGAAATATTTACGGGCTAACTTATCAACAGACATATTTTTTTAAACACAGTTTGACTCCCTTATATCTCAGTAGGTACTATCTACCTGGTATTGTCTGTTTTGTTACTTACCCAATTTCGAGCTGCAATAGAAAACAAAACATTTTTTGAGTTTCTTTTAAGTTCACTCTCACTAACTCGCCATCAAACTATATCACCAGATTTATACCTTAATCTTGTACATTACAAACCTAAATCAAAAACAATACAACATTTTATAAAAATGTCAAAAATCCACTAAATCAAAATGGCCGACACATTCCCCACCATATACAGGTTGTTCAAAAACAAACGTACATTTATTTAGATACATTTTAAGCTAATTAATAATAAATCCAGTGTCCCGGATTACGGTGACGCGCCGGGACAAATGTTTCCGGTCGCACACGGAACGGCTTTTATTTATTTTTATTATTTTTATTTACGAAATAAAAATTTATGGTCGTCGAGACCGCCTTCCGTGAGATTTAGCGAGTGTGTCATAGACTCGGGGAGCTGAAAACTCGATCTGAATTGAATTATGTACCTTTTTAATGGTTTCGCGGTTCGTACGTCGAAAAAGGTTGTGGTAATGTATTGGCGGGATTGTGTTTGTGTGATTTAAATTCATATTATCGGCAGACAAGTGGATTTTAGGCTGTGTGTATTTTTTTTACTGTCACATTTTTCGTTGGATTTTCAATGCACTTTTCTACATCCAAAATGGAATACTTGCATTGGCGTTTCTCAAAAAAGCCATTAGTTATGTTAATATAAATTATGTTGAATTTAGATTTAATAATCTATGACAGTTTCACAGTCAATTTGTCTCAATATTGATTTAAAATTTATACTAACAAATCATCGAAGTTGTGTTATTATTTATTTATTTATAATATTCAATAATACCATTTATTAGATTTATATTTTTAGCATTTTAATTTTGAAATGTAGATATACTGGATAGCTAGTCACACTTTTCATCATATTCAAGAAGGTCACAAGCTAACACATAGCAGTAGCAACCATGCAACTTTTTCAAACAGATTTTAATATGCAGCTCGTTCATTAGGGTTCCGTAGCCAAATGGCAAAAAACGGAACCCTTATAGATTCGTCATGTCTGTCTGTCTGTCTGTCCGTCCGTATGTCACAGCCACTTTTTTCCGAAACTATAAGAACTATGCTTTTGAAACTTGGTAAGTAGATGTATTCTGTGAACCGCATTAAGATTTTCACACAAAAATAGAAAAAAAAACATAAAATTTTGGGGATACTTGAAACTGAAACTAAAAATATTTTTTTTCATCAAACCCATACGTGTGGGGTATCTATGGATAGGTCTTCAAAAATGATATTGAGGTTTCTAATATCATTTTTTTTTAAACTGTATAGTTTGCGCGAGAGACACTTCCAAAGTGGTAAAATGTGTGTCCCCCCCCCCCCTGTAACTTCTAAAATAAGAGAATGATAAAACTAAAAAAAAATATATGATGTACATTACCATATAAACTACCACCGAAAATTGGTTTGAACGAGATCTAGTAAGTAGTTTTTTTTTAATACGTCATAAATCCTAAACCGCAATTTACCAAGCACGGAACCCTTCGTGCGCGAGTCCGACTCGCACTTGGCCGGTTTTTTTTTTGTTAAGTTCGTGTGTAAGAACAAGTCAAACACATGTCGACCGAGTAAAACAGCAACCAGGAAACTGCATGAGTATGTAACCATAACGTCAGGCATAAAAATTCAGCTTGAAGTTCCGCTGACCTTAAAGAAAATAGACTCGTAATGCCTTTTATGTCGTAACTTACAACACTTCTAACGATTTATTTCCGACACCACTTCACAAAATGTACCTCCATTTACTTTCCTTACCTTCTTAATTTAGTCAAACAGCTATTGTTAAATTACATGAAACAATCAGCTTGTTAAACAGAGAAGGAAACACTATCTCCGACAATTTATCTGCAGCCGTACACTAGGCGGACTGGCGGACTGGCGGACAAACACACACGCAAACAATAACTTGTAATACAAGGTTGCGTACAAATTTAGTTATACACCCACTCCGGACCGACACGATTATTTATAATAAAACCCTTTTTTATACGATTTTGTTTCCGATTCAACATAAATAAGATATGTTATTTAAAGTCAATATATCACTTGACAGGTGGTAGGCAGCCATTCTCATTTTTACACACTAATTAATACTCAAAAGCTTAACGAATAAAGGTGGTATTCCCTTGGCGCGTGTATATACTCGGGACGGGCAGACGTTTCATAAGATTTATACATATATCAAAGTAAGGCTTTGTGTGAATGTAGTGAGAGATTTTAATCAACGTCCGAATGCAACGGCAATGAGGGGCCCGGTTCGATTCCCAGCTCGTACACTCGTACAGGACGGTTGATGCGATTAATTGAGTTTAAACGATTAATTAACGATTTCTTCATACAGATGTGTATCAGTTTCTTGAAGACGAGACTTATTTTTGAGTGAAAATTAAAATGTCCGAATGTATTTGTAAGTCGAAATGTATTTAATACTTTTACGAATTGCTTCCGACTGTAATGAATAAATCTTTTCTTTAATTTATTTTATGTTTCGGTGTTCATTTTTATTCATTGGACATCCATTGAACTAAGTGGCCAATACATCGATAAACAAAGTACAAGCATTCGTCCTTTAGGTCATGTGATGACGTCACGGCGGCGGACATCTTGGATGAAAGCGAAATAACAATGTTTAATATTAATAATGAAGTGAACCACCCTGTATATAAAACATGGCCACTAATCACAGGATATCGTCCACATAATAGCTCCAGGAACAACATTACCGCAGTAATGATGTTGTAATTCATTGTAATCATTGTAATATAGTGGCCGCCAACCACACCAACTCATTGAATACTAAATTATTGTAATAAAACATCGAACAAGCGTTTTAAGTATATATTTTCCAATAATATATGCAGTAGATTTATCATAAACAATGTTTGCAATAGTTTGAGGCCCAAGTCCTTAATAAAAGTATTTTAACCACTGCCAGATTATATAGAAGGCAGTTGACTCCGAGCAAAGATCTTTCGAAATCCGTGTAATATTTATGCGGAAACTGTACCAACTATATTACTTGTAATCATAAAATAACCGCCTTATTCGAACCTAATGTAACTACTAACGCCATCTAGTGCGGCAATAAAAAAACTAATGAGCCCTTACTCGCTAGAGTTGAGCTATAAATTAGTCTGTTAGTCTGTATTCCAGTGTTAAATAGTCGAGTGTGTATTTTGGGTTTTATTTTTCTAAATAATGTTGTCATAGTGATGGGGTTTCGTTTGGGCAGCGGAGTGTTAGTGAGGCGCGTTGCGTCGGCGGCTGACGCGGCGGCGAGCGCTAATCGATGCGCGCCACTGCGCTGTCTTCCGACGGCGGCCATTACGCACCTTTATGGCCACCCGGCCCCCGTCCCCCGCGCCGCTCTAAGGCGGCACATGACGAATCAATATGCCGCCAACCGACTCAACACTTATTTATTTGACACGATTTATTAGCCGAATGCCTGTAAACTTTTATGCGCCCCTCTGTTCTCATCCCCCCACCCCTACCCGCGAGGGATGCTTTATGATGGACACAGCAGTGATAAAATTCTATGTTTCGGCTGCCGTCTACTTTTATTGGGAATCGGAACAGATGTCTGGATGAGGCTAGAGGGAGCGGAATTACTATTCGAGCTTCGAATAGTAAGTGTTCCTCCTGTGCTGCTTTTAAAGAGGTAACCATCTAGGCAATAACAATTTCTTTTTACAATTTCGCTTCATTAATTACCATTTTATTTTGCCGGGCGGTGCAATTAACATTAGTTACTTTTTTACCGTCGTCGCAAGCGCTCAGCGACCGCGGTCTAGAGACAAAATGTCGGCAGGAAATGTGTAATTTTTTCACAAATATTGCGGAAGGAAGACGCTGGCTTCCTCTGGGCTGTTTAGATGGTTTTTATGCTAATCGTGAAGATTTGCTGGGTTTTCTTTTAGCGCGACAATTATTCACGGTGTGCGGCCGCGGCTCGCCCTTTAAGAAATTAGCGGTAGGGAGTCCACGCGACCAGCGAGCGCGGGGACTAATTCGGCCCTCCACTTACTATTAGACGCTTAAACGTCAGCGACTCAGCGTACTTATCCGGAACAAAATACAGAAATTAACTTTGACAGTATGTGACAGTATCCTGCAAAGAAGTATTATTCTCATTGAATAATATTATTAGCGCGAAATCTCATGTTGCATCACCTGCACCTGTGAAGAATAACATTTGTATTTTGAGTAGTGAAACATCCAACAGAATACAAACATTGAGTGAAAGAACTCATTTAGGGAACTTTAATATGTGTCATTACCGTACTCCCAGATGCGGAGTGAAATATTTGTTAAAGGACATTGATCTAAAAGTACGTAACTTCTCTCGATTAGATTATTGTATTATATTTATTGGTGAAGACGACTTTACAAAAACGCATAATTATATTGAGTTTGTTACTTATATTAGAGATAAACTATTACCACTTAATCATACTAACTTCATAATATGTCTGCCAACTTTTAAATTTATGGACAATACAAATATAATGTTTAACAGCAGAGTTGATACTTTCAATAATCTAATTTACATGGATGTTGAGACTTACAATTATGCATTTATACTAGATTCAAATCTTAATCTTCCATACACGTGGGATACGTATAACCAACGACATGCACACCTGAATAACGAAGGCTTTGTGAAAGTTCTGTCAGACCTGCATGATTTAATCTTAGACCTAGATATTGTAAATACCAAAGACCATATGCACTCACAGGTTGTTTGCTCTCAGGAGGATAAAACTGAACCCCTTACACTAACAAAAACAATAGACAATCAGTTTTTTTTATAACTACCACCTTACCATTCTCCATCAGAACATAGCAGGGCTTATAAATAAATCAGATTTGTTAGTAGTTAAACTAGACGAGCTCTCTAGTGAGGGAACAAAGGTAGATATCATCTGTATAACAGAGCATTTTATAGAGACGGGCTATGAATGTATGTTGCGTATACCTAATTTCTGCCCAGCTGCCTTTTTTACCAGAAGTGTCAAACGTGGAGGAACTTGCATTTTTGTAAGAGCAGGGCTGCAATTTAGAGAATTGACAGATATTGCAAAACAGTCGGTCTCAGGTGTTTTCGAATGTTGCGGTATTGAACTGACATCTTATAATATTATTGTAATATGCATTTACAGGATTCCAAAATATAATTATAATGTATTTTATGAAAAACTGGACAATATATTGAGAAGACTTTGCGTATCTACAAATAAAAAAAATATATTAACCGGAGACTTTAATATTGATGTGTTAAAGAGAAATAAAATCACAATAGAATTTGAAAACTTTCTCTTGCAATACGTGGGACACTCAGAAAGTTTTGCGAAACTAAAAAAAATTGTTCTATACGTACATATATTTTTATTAAATCTTTTCAAAGTACTTTCCACCAGCCTTTATACAAAGATTCATGCGCCTAAACCAGTTTTCAAAACACTTTTTCCAGTCCGCCGCAGACACCTCGTTTACAGCCTGCTCGAACGCAGCCAGCGCATCTTCCGGCGACGAAAATTGTATCCCTTTGAGCTGATTTTTTATTTTTGGGAATAAAAAGAAGTCACACGGTGCTAGATCAGGGCTGTAAGGAGGGTGACCCAGGATTTTGACTGGCGTGCTGTCCAGGAAGTCCCTCGTTTTGAGTGCGGTGTGCGCAGGTGCATTGTCGTGGTGGAGCAGTAGCCCGCGGAGCCCTGTGTTTGGTCGCTTGTTGCTTATAACAGAGAAAACTTCTGGCAAACATTTGGTAGTATACCATTCGGCATTAATGCTTCTTTGATCCCGTAAGGGAATTGATACCAAGTGGCCAGTCAAATTAAAAAAGCTAGCGATCAAAATCTTACCCCCGCTTCTAGATCGCTTCACTTTGGTAGGCGTTGGCTCATTTTGAAACACCCAAACAGTCGACTGGCGCTTGGTTTCTGGGTCGTATTGATAAATCCAGGACTCATCACCTGTAACGATGTCGTAAACACGCCGAGACGAGCCTGCTTCAAATTTGTTAAGCATATCACGGCACCATTCCACCCGGGCCTGCTTCTGAGCATCGGTGAGGTTGTGCGGCACCCAGCGTGATACTATCCTCCTCACGCGAAGATGGCTGTGTAGAATCTCGTGAACGCTTCCCGATCCAATCTTCAATATGTGTTGAATCTCCTGATATGTAATTCGCATATTGTCTTGGATTAAATTTTTCACTGCTAGCACGTTTTCTTCGGTAACAGCCGTCAAAGGGCGACCGCTTCTTTCGTCATCCCCCAAAGTTGGTCGACCGCGCTTGAATTCGTTATACCAACGATACACGGTTGCCTTGGAAGGGCCTTCATCCATGAATGCCATTTGAAGTCTATCGTACGATTCATCCGGTTTCAGGCGACACTTGAAATCGTATAAAATCATAGCTCTAAAATGTTCCCGGCGCAGATCCATATTTCAGTGAGACACAATACTTTGAATTAACTCGCAAAAAATGTGGAGGGAAATTTTGAAATTGGAACTTACTTATTTTTACTTATAAATAATCATATTTTCGAAAAACATTATAACTGGCCAGTCTCCCATATATAAAAACTTTTTTTCGCAATACTTTCTGAGGGGCCTGGTATAATCTCAAAATAGAACTTTATAAACCAACCAGATTGGCTAGTAACTCTTGCTTAGATAATTTTGCACATTCTTACCGTAAAGGTTGTAAAGCTAAGATAATAGATTTACTTCTATCTGATCATACATCACAACTACTGCAAGTTCCCATTAAAAAAACCTGTATGATTAAATATTGGAAAACAATTAAACAGGAAATATCAGTAGATAACTTAATGAAATTTAAAAATCATCTAAAAAACCTAACTTTTCGACGAGTATACGAAGCTAAAGACGCAAATGAATCCTACGAAAATTTTATAGATGACTTTATATTGCTATACAAATTGTGTTTCCCAGAAAAAATAGTAACCATTTATACTTGTAAAAAACACAAATGGATTTCGAACGGGATAAAAATATGTAGCAGAAAACAGAGGCAGCTACTTTGGACATACAGGCATAATCCGAACACAAAAAATAGACTTGCTTTTAAAAAATATTCCAAGCTTTATAGAAGAATAATAAATCTAACCCAGAAGGCCCAAAACAACCACTTCATAAAGACGTCTCAAAATAAATCAAAAGCTGCTTGGCAAGTTATTAACAAATCCAAAGTATGTCTGCCGCAAGAACCAATATTGACCATACAAAATGATAAATCAACTCTTACACATCCCCTTGACATTGCGAATGAATTCAATAAGTATTTTATAGAGATTATAGAAAATAATTCAAAAACAAACCTTAATAATACCCCGTTAACAAATTCGTGTAGAAATGTTATTGAAAACTCAACTTCGCAGTCTCTATTTATGCTACCAGTTTCAGACACTGACATTATAAAAGTGATAAGTAGCTTAAAAAATACTAGTACAGTAGGATACGACGGTATTTCAACCAGAGTAATAAAAGATGTTAAGGAGGTCATAGCGACACCGTTATCGCACATAATTAATCTTTGCATTTCTGATGGTATATTCCCTACTAGTCTCAAGAAGGCAATTATTAAACCCATTTACAAAAGTAATGACAGGACTGATGTAAAAAATTACAGGCCTATTGCAAAGATACCAGTATTTGCAAAAGTTATTGAAAAAATAATATATAATTCCATTTACACGTATTTCGAGAAGTTTCAGTTATTTTGCAATGAACAAAAAGGATTTAGGAAAAATACTAATATTAATATGGCACTATTTGACCTGCTGTCAAGTATAATGACATCTGTTGATAAAAAAAATCCTGTGTGCTCGATCTTCACGGATATGTCAAAAGCTTTTGACTTCGTAGATCATCAGATCTTGCTGCAAAAGTTACACGGGTACGGCATTCGGGGAAACATTCATAAACTCCTAGAATCATACCTAAGTGATAGGACACAGTGTACTGAGATTTCCAGAATTTGTCCTATGAGCAAATTAGAGACTACATATGTCTCTGAAGCGAGATCCGTGAGGTATGGTGTGCCTCAGGGCACTGTACTCGGGCCCCCACTTTTCTTGATATATATCAATGATCTCCCAAGAAATTTGAGAAACAAAATGGTACTTTTTGCAGATGACAGTACAGCTATCATAGAATGCACTGATCCAAACGAATATCGAAATAAGATCAATAACTTGCTAAATAACATCATTAATTGGCTAAATAATAATAATCTTGTGATCAATTTGAGTAAGACTAAAATTGTACAGTTTCATCAACGACGTGAGAATCCACCCCTTAATATTACCTACGATGAGTGTAAAATAGAAGAAGTTACGAGTGCAAAATTCTTAGGCATAACTGTAGACCATAAGTTGACTTGGAAACCTCATCTGGAAGTGGTTTGTAAACGACTGAGCAAATCTGCGTATCTATTGTTTCAATTGTCTAAGAGAGTTAATTCTGAAACACTGTTAACAGCCTATCATGGACTTGTAGCCTCTAATCTCCGATATGGTGTTGTTTTCTGGGGGCAATCAACTAATAGGGAACTGGTATTCAGGATGCAAAGAAGGTGTGTAAGATCCATGTGTAATTTAAAGTCAACAGATAGTTGCGTTCCCTACTTTAAGAAATTAAAAATATTAACATTACCAGCTATATATATACTAGAAACTGCATTATTTGTAAAATCAAATCCACATTTATTTACAAAATTTTCAACAGTTAAGAAGACCCCCATTCGGAGTCAATATGAAAATCAACTATGTACGTTGAAATGTAATACTGCGTTAATGAAAAAGAGCTTCTTTGGTCTGGCACCAAAAATTTTTAATAAAATACCTGATGCTATAAAATGTATGCCATTGAAGAGATTCAAAAAGTGTCTTCACAAGTTATTAGTTGAGAAATGTTATTATACCCTGGATGACTATTTTAATGATAATACTATTTGATTAAATTCTGTAATTTTATAAATTTATATTATTAATGTTGACTTGGATGACTATTTTAATTTTGGATGACTATTTGATTAAATTCTGTAATTTTATTAATTCATAATTATTATTAATGTAACGAATAATTTCTCGCATATTCTTTTGTTATGATCTTCTTGTGTGTGCTTTTTGTTTTTCTTTCTTGTACTGGACATTATTAAGTTGATTATTTTAATTGTTTTTGTTAACGTAAAATTTTGTTAACTTTGACGAACCTGACTTTAATATTTGTATGTCAACAATGACAAAGCATAGTGCAACACTTATCTATTTAAGACCTTGACATGTATGATTAATGTATATATGTTCTTCACCTATGTTTCACAAATAAATGATTCTGATTCTGATTCTGATTCTGATTCCCATTCGAGGGAAGTTTCTTTACAAAAGAGGGCATTAACAACTTACAAATAATGAATAAATGATGATGCGATGATAGGAACGAATATAAAATATTATGTAACATAATTTCTTATGAAATTAATTGCTAAATTTTACGCGTTATGTTATTTGCATATTCAAACACCATCCCTATTCAAACGGAAATAAACCTTTTCCTTGAAGTTGCATTTATGGCACACGATAAAAAACCACAATCTCATACATGGACTTGTAAACTACGTAATTAGTGACAAAACCCGATAAATCATTAATTACCGAGTAAATAAGTAGAAAATTACACATTCCATAGAACCACCCCTCCGAGCATACGTAAGAAATCGCCAGAAGAACATATTAAAACTATTTACAATCGCACAAACACTGCAACGCTGGCAACATTAGCTAACGCAGCACTTATTTTTTATGTCCCCAACGAATACTAAGCATAGTCGCCGTAAGTTTTAATGGACAATATACATGCATAACTGTGCTTTTACGAGTAGGTAAGGACAAAGCTAACGACTTAGCACCAATAAATTAATTTGCCGATAAACACGGGCCCACCGGTGCCTCCTCAAACGGAAACGTGTACTTTAATTAAAAATGACCATCCCCTAATGACCTTTGGGTATTAGATAAAAAATATCCATGCAAATGATGCCGTATATAATGTCTGCTTGTTTGTCGCGTGACATTTAATCTAACACTCCTCATGTAGACGCAGCACACGATTTTTCCCTCGCAAATTAATGAAGATTCGTATAAAGACTGCCGCGATCGACACAGTCGTCATATGTTACCATATATAATTATTGGCACCGCATCGTGCTCGTGTCGTGTCCAAACTCAATATTTCACGTAATCGAACTTATAAACGAGTCGATTACTATTGGGGAACCAAATGAATCGATTTATATCGATTAAAATTTTACAGCAATTAATACAATAGTCGATTATAAATATCCTGCGTTATTACTAATTAGTTCCAAGATTCAAATATAAAGACAGTTGAAATAATAATTATTTTTAAAGTGGGAATGGATTATTTCTGTTAAGTGGCAAGAATTTTATAACCGAATGGTGCTTTTAAATTCTCGTTGCCGTCGTCCAGAGCGTCGCGCTGTCCCTTTGATATTGATAAAAATGTTTCCAGCAGAAGCTGTTTATGTCAAATAAAAGTCGAAAATATAAGAACAGGAAGTGTTTTATAGAGCCATTGACCTACATTTAGTTCTATTCTGCCAATGACGACGCCAAATGTATTTGATGAAACGTTCGAAACGAATGAGCAAGGAAGCATTTGAGTGGAGTCGAGACCTTTGTACAAGCTCGGTATTATGAAGGCGCGTGTCGTGTGCATGTAAATGTAAAACAATTTCATGTACCCGCTTGTGAACGACGGACGCGGGACGGGAGAGCCCGTGAGCATTCCGTTTCACACGTCGACATTGTAACTCCACCCGCTCCGTTCCATACTCGAATGCATAACAGACAAACAGGCTAATCCCGGCGTTATCGTAAATTGTCAGTTTATGACGTGCGGAACGGCCGCGGGGCCGGGGGGGCGCGGGACAAGGGGAAGAGTTTTCTAATTTCGCCCCCTGCGCCCGTTTTGATGCGCTAATTCGTGTAAGCAGTTTCTGAACGTGCTTGTTTCGAGTTCACTTCAATTTGCCAACGATGAGTTTCCTAGTCCGCCGCTCTTACTCGCCCACGCTTAAGGTCGGGATTGAGGGGACTACTCTTCTGCTTTACTTTGCAAGGTTATCGTCGGCTTTTACATAGAGTTGCGCAATTTACATACATTTGTTTGTTCGGTTTTTAAATTGGGGAATTAACTGTGTTAATCGCGATGTTGTTTTGCAGGAGCCCCTCCCCCCCTCCCCCCTAGCAAGTTTCAAAGTTATGTTACCTATACGCATAATGTTATTTATTTATCGTATTCCATAAAAGACGGACGGACGGTCAGTTAATATTACATTACAACAGAACATATCAAAGCGCGGCGCGCGATGGGATCGCGGCCTGCGCGGGCGCATCAGCAATTAATACTCTTCATTTAATCGATTCCTTCAATTATTCCACCTTGATATATGTTAATCCTTTTCGGTCTCGGCCTCCCCGGGATATTGTTGGCTATAATTACGTGGGAGGCGACCTCTATTGACAAGTATTGATGTTTTTAATCTGATGTTAGGATAAGACGTTAGTATGCGTTCGTCCGTCCGTCCGTCCGTTGATTTGTGGCCGGCCGGCTCATTGCCTCGTAATTATTGGATTTCGGCGCGATATTTATTGGCATTTCTTCTCACAGTCGCCTTGATTTATCATTGGGCTGTCATACGGGAGAGAATTATTGCGATGCGTGCCCGTCCGGGGAGAGCGTTCCATAATCGAAGTGTTTTTTTTTTCGTTTATTAACGCTGAATCCCCGAAGGTACATCCAATACGTCATATTTCAATACGTTACGCGTTAGGACACATGATCACCTCCATTAAGGCGCGTCTTCTCCCGACGGATTAGCGCCGTCAGTGCGGCTCGAGTAATGAGATGGCGAAAAATATTGGAAATAACACGCGACAATAATAAACGTATAATAGGGGAACGTTCCGCTCGCAGCTGCGGCCCGCCGACGCTAGGGGCGCTACCGGCGCGCTTTATCGCTCATCGATGATTAAAAACGACTTAAATCGATAAATTTATTTTAGTCGATCAATTTTATTTGACAATAATATTTTTATGGTTGCTGAAAAATTAATAGTTTATTTATATTTTAGTTTTACAACTTTATAATGATGCTGGAAACTAGTTTGGTCATAGATTTATTATTAATAGGAACCACATCAAAATAACGCTTTATTTCATTGAGGTGATAAAACTAGGCTGTGATTAACGAGTCAATAATAGTACATTACAGCAGAATCCAGTAAGTAAGCCTTCCTGGCCGAGTATGAGTTAACCGGACCGAACCGCAGGTGAGGTCCGGTTATATACGAGGCCAGGATGGCTTTCTTACTGGTTGAGGTTTGTATAATGCTTTTCTCAAAAATGAAAGAAAGTTTAACAACAAATTCGTTTAATTAATATTGAAGGTTACATTCATATTAGGGCAATTACTGATAGATATTGTGATCGATTTACCGGGGGCATTTATATTTGTTTGTTGTACATCTTGATTAACGGACTCTTTAATCCAACATGATTTATAAACTGAAATGACTAAATACAAACATAAAATCCCACACTATACTTCTACAACATTACTAAGTACAAAACGCAACGTGCATACTTTTTCTGCGTCGCGTTATGTGTCACAGACCCATAAAAAAAAAAAAAAAAAAAGTGTCACAGACAATAAAATGGATGTTTAAGGCTCCAAAATATATTATGTATCTCATAAAATGTCATACCAAAAAGAGATAGATATATATTTGGAGCCTCCCTCTAACCATGTTATAATGGCTAAACTCTAATCTGTGTCTGGTACTATGTTTTTTTTTTCTAAGCAGATCTAAAGAGGATGACCTAAACCGTGCGAAGCCATAAAAAAAAAAAGGGATGAAGGATGACCAAGTGTCCAGTAAGTAAATTACATACTTACTTACTGGACAGTAGGAGATTCCAAATTTAAAATCTCGCTTCTTACCGGACAGTTGTGAATAGTCTCCGGTAGAGTTCACTTTCTGGATACTTTTTAGAGATGTTATGTCAACATTACATACCATTTTTGAGAAAAAGTTATTTATAACTTATTAATTTGTAACACGAGCTTTTGCTAACACCTCTTTGATTAAGTGGATACAAGAGTTTACATTCGAAAATTAAAATGTATAAATAAATAGTTGCAGGTAAGGCAAAAGTTTCTTTAAAAATATCACACAGTAGAATAACTACGTCTACGTAACTAACCCTCAGTTTCCCAGCTCAAAATTATCAGAGAATTAATGTGACAAATTGTCAAGCACGCGTTATCTGCTGTGATTGGCTGTTGAAAATACATTCAACCAATCACAGCAGATAACGCGTGTTTGACAATTTGTCACATTAATTCTCCGATAATTTTAAGCTGGGAAACTGGGGGTAAGAGTTTAAGTGAAAATAAATCTGTAATTAATATCTTTCGTATCCCAAGCCCTTTGAAAGTGCTTTTTCTAGAAGATTTCAAATAAACTTTTTTTTTGAACACAATTCGCTATTAGTAGTAGTTATTAGTACTGATCGAATTTCTAACTACCAACGCCATCTATTTTAAAAACTACAAACTAATTTATTACCATACTTGAAAACCAAACATTTATTCCACAGCCAAACAAAAACACAAAAAGTAATCCTTATTAAAATGTATAAGAAATAATAACACGTCTTTCACGCGACTTAATTGACTATAAAGTAGCTTGCATTTTCCCGCTCTAGAAATGGCGTTCGCGCCAAAATGATGGATTAACGTCACACGAGTATTTTCTTTTTAAAAACGCAAACAAGAGCTCGCCGGCAAAATTGCATCCAGCTAATATTCCCTTGCCAATCATGTTGTTCAGTCAATTTTCAATTTACCCGTTAATAAGGACGTCAACTGCCGTCTCGAACAATATCAGCCAGTTTTATTGAGGCATAACTGTGTTAGGAATATGGAAGAATACAATTTTCATTTATAAAAGGAATTTTCTTTTACTTAATTGGTTTTAATTAGAAGTCTAGGCTTTCGCTGGAGAGTTAATTGGGGATCAGTTTGATTATCTTAGCGGTAAAAGCGGATCGTTGACGGAGTAAGCAGAGAAGTTTAATTAAGTAATTAGGTAAATAATACCTATTTCTAGGTTTTAAAATAATTATTACGGCATTGTTTTAGGTAGCAAACAGGGTAAGTAGAATAAATACTAACAATATTTAAAAAACGTTATAAGTTTTTTTCCTAGTTGTATAGGTACGAGTCTGTACACTGATAAGGTAGTTATGAATGTTTATAAAAAAAAACAACATTGAAAAAAATACAAATCGATAATCTTAGCTTTACCAAGGCAACAGCTATTTCAACTAGTCCAACACGAAGCAGAGTGGCGCAGTGGAAGCGTGCTGGGCCCATAACCCAGAGGTCCGTGGATCGAAACCACGCTCTGCTAAAAACACTTTTTGGATTATTTACTTTTTTTTATATTCTTTTTTTGATTTGTTGTCAACTTTTAATGCTTTTAAATAGATTATTATTGAATTTTCGATAGTTTCTTAGGTTTTGACGGTTTGTTTACTAGCGCCATCTACAACATATGTCACTTATCTTTGTAATAAAACTCTTCGATTTCTAACAACATGAGACAAGAATATCGATTTTATTATCTTTCCTGTCCCGTATAACTTCTTTAATAAAATCTTCAACAACTTCAAGACTTCTAATCCCAACAGTAGGGTGACCAAAATTCCTAAAAAAACAGACTAGCCTTTTTTGGAATAAAAATTCAAACATGGCGTAAGTTTATTACTTCGTAAAGGCTGTAAACTCCAAACATAAGAAACTCATAGACGTATCAAGTCCATTAGCCGACCGTCACGAGAGATTTATGTTTAATTGAAATCGTCGAGTTTATTGTGGTGGCATGATTTATTCCATTTATTCGAAGCGGACGGCCGATAGCGGTGCACTTTCAATTGCCATCGCTCACGGCTACGGACTCAATAACAATAGACATTGTTTGATTACGTGTTTAAAAGTTGGATGTTTGTTTTTGTTGTTATTTTAAACGGTGATCGTGTTGTGCCGGTGACTCGCATTGATGGCTCAATTATGGAGCTGTTGTTCTAGTGGCGTTTTTAGAATTTTGATGGGATACCGGCAACCTATTAAAGTCTTTGTTGCTTTTATAAAGCGCCTATTATGATATATTATTACATTTACCTTATTGTTTCTACGAAAATAGGTACGACTATTTCAATCACTCACCAGGATATCACAGTCTAAGATAAAACATTCGACAAAATACGCGCGTAGCTATAGGAGCTAAAGAGGCTTATAATTACTGCTTCGTCAATAGCGCTGGTGTATCGCGTGTCCACGGTATCGAGTATTAATTCCCTTCAAAGTGAATGGGCAACATAACTCATTCGTTTATTTGGCATTTTAATTCATACATCTACGCAGATATTGATGTCGTGTACGACTGTAATTCAATCTTTGTGTTTCGCAACCAACAATCCCTTGATAATCTCATACTAAAAGCAATAATTTATTCACTACCAACCTATACACACCACGTATCTATATATTGACATCTCTTTATTACTCCTACATGAATAATATTATTATGAATCCTTACACACGCAAACAGAAAAACAAAACAGCTACTGCCTCGCGAAATACACGCTTAACACAACACAATAACGTCTAAAATAAACAAAACCTAACTGTAGGTCAAGTCAAGAATAAACGGACGCATACATTTCCACAAATCCGTGTCAAGAATCGAAGTGGAGTTTAAAAAAAGGAGCTATCCTACTGACACGAAGCTTTAATAAATAATTCCTTTTCACATGTTATTATTTATTGGACGCCACGCAAGCCAGCCTCCGACGGGACTATAACGATGACGAATACGAGATACGTTTGTAAAAAACCCTTTTGAGTCTTGACGCGTGATATATTCCTGTGCACGAGTGTTATAAAGAACGCGGCGGGGTGCGCGCGCGCCGAGCGCTGATTGGCCCGCGTAATGACTCCATGCGCGGACGTTCCGTTTTCGAAGTACGACTGTGACGTAGACTAATGACTGCTGTATGGTAAACCAATGACGGATAGGCACCTCTGAACCTATTGTGTATGTGGTATATAGGAGTTGCGCCGGCGTTGAAATATTACGTCGATTTGCCAGTTCTGCGCACAACGGCTAGCTCAAGACTAATTCTAGGTCATCATTTACAGCAAAAAGATTGCAAGTCTGTTTGATGATAGCTATGTTGCAGAGCTATTAAGCTGCCGAACAACTTAATGGAAATTAAATCTTTTATTCTTATGCGTCGGTGTTGCATTGCTATACAAGAAACTATAAGACAAGTATTAACACCATAATTCAATTGGTGTGACAGGTTACATTTAACGAAATCAATTTATCGGTCAATCCGCTCTGAATCCGCAAAAAATCTGTTGCCAACAAACTAATAAAATACGATTATCAACTTTATCTTATATCGCATTATTGCAATCTTGAAATCCGATAGCATGTTTCTCTTATTATTTCTTTAAAAGCCCTGCTTTGTATCGGCAAAATGACTCGAGGAGACAAATTCTTTTAGCATAAGCACTTATCAAATTGTTCTAGAGAATAAGCTAAATTAAGTTACTTATAGGAAAGCGTGCTTCACCATAGCCTACATTATCGCTTACCATCAGGTGAGATAATGGTAAAACGCGAGCCTGTCAATAATAATAAAAAACAACAATCAAAAACTCTATTGCTTCATTAAACCAGTTACATGACCAAACGAGATGAGGCTAGTTATAAAGGTAAAATCGTTGAAGCCTGAAAACGGTAATCAGTTGAAATGCTCAGCAAAGAGCCGACAGTATCATCACATAGTAAGTCTTTACTTTAATTTATTAACTCATTATCATCGACAAGCCTTCCAAACTCCTGGCACCGAAAATCCCAATCAATCTTCAGGATCCTCACCTCAGTCCAGTTAAAAACACGAGTGTCATCGTTAGATTGGTACTAATGAATCTATCAATCCCTCGGGAGGCATACATTGTCCGGCCGGACGCCGACGTGTAGCCGGACAACGAACTTACAGATAAGATTGATTAGTTTGGAAATTTGCTTGTATTTTAATTGATTAAGTACCTTTACACCTTGGTCCCCGTGTGATTTTATATTTTCGTGATAGGTTGATCTGATATGTTTTTTTTTATTGTTAATTAATTTAGACCTAGTAAGGTATAGGTAAAGTATCTGCTAGAAGTGATGAGAGACTATGGCTATGTCCCAAGAAGGGGGAGTCCATTCAAAGTAACATTTTTAATTTTTTATTATTAATGATACGCTCTCGTTTGACCACTATCTCACCTGATGGTAAGCGATGATGTGGACTTTTGACTTAAGAACATTGAAATTTGGCAACTTTAGGAGTTAATACCGAGTGGTTGAGTGTTATTAGAAATCTAACACTGGACACTCTACTACCAAGATCTACCACTGCTCTTTACTTCTTGAAACAGTTCTCACCCTGACAAAAGCAAACTAAAAAAAAAAATTCATTGATTTGAGATAGTCTCACCACACTATTCACCAGTCAAGTCAAGTCAAGTCCATTCACAGTCTCACCAAACCACTGCAACTCCTGAAAGCCAGAATCAACAGTGGCGACCACCAGAAAAGCGCCGGGGCAATGAAGCTCGACGAAGTCCCGGCGAATTTAATGAATTCATTAATATATTAAATTGAGGCCAAAACCATTTTTAAAATTCATCCCTTGTAACGTTCAAATGTTGTAATAGTTATCAAATACCCTTTCAAAACAACCCGTATTTTTCCAAAAAATCTTACCACAATATAGAAATGCAGCAGAAATCTCCCAAGTCCCACCACAGAGGCATGGCGCCATCCATCTACATATAGGGACATTAGTCAAGGAGCCAGCAACAAGTGCTTTGACCTAGTTGCGACCGCCTTAGCGTAGGACATGGATTTACTGTTCACACTATGAATTTAGTATTTTATTTTTATGGAGTAACAACTAGAATCAGATAAGCAAACCTTTTTTTCTATATTATTAATTCATTTTTACTTATTTAAAATGATGATCGTTAAATTCAAACAAAGTATGTCTTTAATTTAAAATAAAACTTAAGTAGTAGTAGTAGTGCTGTTTTGTTTTGTCCGCGAATTTCCTGGCAAAAATTAAGTCACCCTATCTCTTTCTGTGATTGGTGAAAACTATATCAATGACGTCCCATCATGTTCCATGGTCATAAATCTGCGTGGTGTCCTCGTAGTAGTAACCAATACGTTTGCCAAGCTTACTTATATTTCTTCTTTACAGTTCCCTACCCTCGTGGAGGAGCTCGTGGCTAAATAATAACAGCCGCACGGGTCGATCTTCAAGGTTAAGCAACGCTTGCCGAGGTCGGTCCGTGGATGGGTGACCATTTCAAGATAGCGAGTTTCCTTCTTGCCTCGGAAAGCAAGTTAAGCCGTTGGTCCCGGCTGTCATTTGAAGATCTTTGACAGTCGTTACGGGTAGTCAGAAGCTTGAGATCTGACACCAGTCTTGCCAAGGGGCATCGTGTTACCCAGTTACTGGGTTGTGGAGGTCAGATAGGCAGTCGCTCCATGTAAAACACTGTTACTCAGCTGAATCCGGTAAGACTGGAAGCTGACCCTAACAACAATTGGGAAAAGGCTAGGCAGATAATGATGAGTTCCCTACCCTATCGATGTAAGTACTCTATAAAGTTTAAGCAATCCCAAATACAGGGCAGAATATAATCACGTCTCTCGCCCTCAGACCATCTTATTAGGGTTCCTTAAATCCGTACCCAACGGATCCAAACGGAGCTCTATTTCTGTCACTCACGTGTCCGTCTGTCTGTCCGTCGTCTGTCATACAATTTTCTTCCGAAGAATTTCTTAAGTTTCCATTGACCTATGAATTTGAAATTTGGTCATAATGTTTATTATTACGTATATTTTGGTACGGAATTCCAAAAGTGCGTAGTCCGACACGCATTTAGTTGGTTCTTTTTATTTGGTCTGTGCTCTCTCCAACATTGAGAAAAACTAACAACTGAAAAAACTATCCCTTTATTCATAGATACTAACTTACCTTATTGCTTCTTACAAGTTACACGTTTAGCCACACATAAACAATATTAACCAACCCCTCCATCATATATTTCTTTAATGACATACCTTTACATTAATAGTCAACGGTGTAACATTACGTAGATGTACTTATGTATCAATAGCAGCCCACCTTGACCCAGTTACCGCGTCGACCTTGGACCCACTGCACTGCTGTCCCAAATCACTGCGCTATCCTGAGACCACTACTACACACTAGATTTAGTTTCGTAAAGACCAATAATACATACATATCTACATGAGCTATGAGCCCTGAACACAATACACTCCGGTTTTTGGGGAGTCAAGTAAAAATACCTCGGTATCTGCTTATTTGTGAATGTTGTGACAGAAAAAACTGCGCCTAAGACAGCCTAAGAACAGCATTATGTCATCAAATCTATCTCTAGACCACCTCTTCTTTCTTGCAAACATTTTGTTCCTATTCATTATAATCTACCGTTTTAAAAACTTCCATCTCAATAGCCAATGCTACGTCTATGCATCGAATATTCATATAGGGCTCTATTTCAGAAACACTGAAACGTTTCATAGATTTTGTATTGTTGGGCTTGAATTTTGGCCAATAGCCGATCACTCGCTTGACAAGTATATTTAACTAGTGCACCTATAGCAACATTACTCTAGGCTTGGCACCTGTTTTACTTTAAATAAGTACCCCATTTATTTCAGTCCCTTAGCTACAACAATCTTGCCACAACCACATGCTTAGCCACATTAATCCGCACTCACACGTCTTCCCACCGCGGAAACAGAAATTATAATAAGCAATTATCAGCGAGCTTCAATACAAGGTGCACTTGCAAGCGTACGTAGTTTTTTCTGACTACCCACATAAATCAAAGGGCCCGCCCCCCTCTAATGGGAAATATAATTGATTCCCTCCCAAGCTAGGTAGTTTTTGTGATCGTAATGCAGGATTTAAATTTGTTTGGCGGTGTATCTTTGTACAAATATTGGAGTATAATCTATGTGAGCTAATTAAATCGCATTGTTGCTTCATTAATTGGATTGGTGGTTGAAGTACTGATAAAGTAATCTGCTTTAAGGTTTCTGGACTATTTGATGATGTGGTCAAAATGAGCACGGCAAAGGCTTTGAACTGGCTGGACACTGAACATAATTATAAAAAAAAAGGGAAATAATTCTGACATGTATTTTAATAAGGAAAAATTTATTAAGGCCTTTACCCACTTGTGGGACAGTATCGGCTAACAACAAAAATTAGACAAACTTAACTAATTCACAAAAAAAAACATAATTATATCACGAACAGAAAACCTATTACTACCAAATAAATAATGCTTTAGCACATCCAACACAAATTGTACACTAAGATTACTCTTAAAACTCACTATCGTACTCTGAAATAACGCCAATAAGCTAACCGTCCAAGACAAGAACATCACCAAATTCATGAACTGAAGCAAAATCAACTTGTCACCAGTAAACGACGATTGATAAACTCGGCAGCGCGCTACAGTCGATTGGATTGAGCGTCGGCTTCAGTGGTCTGGGTAGCAAGTTCGATCCGTAGTAATTAAATATAAAGTGACTGTGATGTCTGTAAATAGTGGGTACTTTTGTTAACTTAATTTTGTGATGCATACGTCAGAACAGTCTGCGAATATACGCCATACAATTAAGTCGTGGTTTTATTACATCCAAATATCCTTTAATGACTTATGTGTAAATTATGTTTTTTACGACTTCTGCACCTCTGCCAATCCCTTTGGTGGATACAGGCGTGATATTATGTTTTATATTAAGCTAAGTAGGTATGTAAGTACAAAAAAAAAACAAACCGAGTGCCAAAGCAAAACCCTATAAAGCGAAAAATTACTTTCTTTGCCGAAGTCGGTGTCTTGGTACTGCTTGTACTTGGTACCTATTTTTATAAGTTTTTCAACACCAACTTCGGAAAAGAAAGCAATTTGTTTTTTTTTGTTTATTTAAGTATCATCTCTATTTCAATTACCATGAAAATCATTTATAGCCAAAGAACATCTCATGACGATTCCAATAAGCCCAAATACGACTAGGATACATTGTTTTATTTTGGCGTTCCAGTGCCTACCTGCCGGCTTCATCGTCAAATCATTTCTATAATTTGCATCAGTGGGTACCATTTATTTATAAGTATTTGCTTCAACATAGTCGGTTAACTATTCAAGATATCTTATACCCGTGACATAGGTACTTAGCATTAAGGAGTTCCAGTGACTATCTGTGGTCTTGTCCATAAGTTCCACTTCACCAAATGATACTTTCTGAGTGCATTTTTTTTCTGCATGTTTATGGGTGCCAATCATATTTGGGGATTTCCTACGATTTCTCTAGGATCCCATGATCTAACCTAACCTAACCTAACCTGATGACCATGGGACCACGTGGAAAGTATACCTTTTCAAACAAAAGAAGAATTTTCCAAATTGGTTCAGGCGTCTTTGAGTAATAGGGGGAAAATATTAAAAAAACTACCGACGAATTGAGGACCTCCTCCTTTTTTGAAGGTGGTTAAAAACAGAACGATGTTCGATCCTTTGTTTTTAACTGGCCAAATGCGGTAGAGACTTATTTTTATGTTGGACACTCTATGGGTTCATGACAAAGTCCTCTAAGATCAAATCAGTAAGAAATGTAGAGCTCTATCAGAGTACTCTGTATCGAGGATCCTGTTAATATAAATACATCAATAGTGAATCTTAGACCATAATAATATAAATAATTACCAAAAAGTTTAGTAAGCAAAGTTAAGTTTTAGAAATACGTCGAAGTTCCGATATAGAGTAGCACAGATCAAAACCGTAGATTTCTGATTATTACCCAGACCATGACGTGGCCATATTATTGTACTCTTTCCAAACATAGCAATCATCCAAGAAGACTCAATGAAGACTATACACCATTCAAGTAAGGTCTATTCAACCTGATTGCTGCTGCTCTACTCGCAACCGTAACGTTTTAATAAGCTCCAAATTCAAATCAAATAGAAAACAGTAAAAATCGCGTGCAATCGCAAGTAGCGACATGACATCACAATTAGCTCGAAATTCAAACGAAATTCGAAACAATGAGACCGCCGTTTTTGCTAACCAGTGCCATGACATGACTGACATGGCGTCACAATTAGTTCCAAATTCAAAAGGTGTTGAAAAACCGTATCGTTTGTATTGCACGTGTAAGGTGGCTGCGGGGTGCAGCGGGCCCGGAGGGGAGCGGGTGAGGGGGGGGGAGCGGGGCGCACCTCGATCGATGGCGACGTCGTTATTCGGGCGACAGCCTTTGACGACGTCGCGGGTGCGTTCCGCTTGCGACCGCCTTTAATTTCTTCATTTGTATGCTGATTTGTGATTGAGGGAATTAGGTTGCTGGAGAGCTGGCACGGATTATGCTAAAGTTCCTCTTTCAGCGCGTTCTTGTGCATCTGCTTAGTGGCATTTTCCAAATGAAAACTGGGTATGGGTTCGGTATAATTTAACTAGGTTTAAAATGCCTTAAAATCACCTACACCTTTGGACATGAGCCCCAGACACTGAAGCAGTTAGGAACCTGCCTGATGGATATTTTTTCCGAAACATAAAACTCTATTAAAGCAGTAGTTGGTTAATCCCGTACCTATCCTAATCTGCCATTTTCGTAAAATATTCACAAAAAAAAAATTGTGGATTAACTCGCGCTGAAAGCCAAAAAACTATGAAATTTGACATTTTGAAGACCTCACACTACCCACCAGCGCCCCTAGCGGAAAATTGAAACGCGGTAGCTCCCGTTACATCGTATTGCGTCCATGTGAACGTACTTGCAATTTCTCTTAATTAAAATTGCTTATCGATGTGATATAATATATCGGGCAGGTCGCTTACAGATACCTCTTTCACAAGAGGTAACTGCTTCAGTGTCTCCCTCGGAGTGTAGGATAGGTCCGTTGTGCGTGCAGGCCTCCTCTCTGTGAGCTCTCTCAAGAATTTTCATCAATGATTTTCATCATTCATCAATGGGCCGTAGTCCACCAGCCACGTGAGCCCAGTGCGGGTTGGTGGATATCACATGTCTTCGAATTTTTGTTTCTAAGACATTCCGGTTTCCTCACGATGTTTTCCTTCACCGTTTTGAGAGCAGTGATTAAATAATTTACACAAAGGAAAGCGCTTGCCTGGGTTCGAAACCACGTCCTACAACTTGTAAGTCGCGGCCGTTACCACTGGGCAACCACGTCTATACCTCGGAGTATATGTAAACACAACAGAAAGAAATATCAAACTCATTCTATACTATTGACCCTGACCTCGAAGTCCTGCCGAAATGCCGAATCCTCCATATGCTTACGCTCTCTTGTTAGTAATTAAGAATTTTATGTTGAAGCCTGACAAAATTTTGTCTTTATTATAGTAGGGTTTGACACGTTTTTAACTCCATCTCCTCAATTCGGAAACCGGCCAAGATAAAGGGAAAGGGGCTTCAGGGGACCCGAGAAAACCAGTTAATATTTTTTGTCTCTGTGAAATAAAGCTTGTAACAGTTGTAAGTTTTTATAAGTAGTTGCTTCTCTTCCAGAAGTGAAATATTTCCCAGTCAAGTCAAGCCTAATCTAGTCCTGACTTGAGTTGTTTAGCAATAATTTCCATTCATTCATCCATTTCCTCTGAAAATAGCTTTTCCCCAGTCCCAAGCGGAGCCCACCCGGGCTAGGTCCACGCCTCCGCGGACGCGTGACTGACGGACGTCCGCACACCAGCGCATCGCCACACACACTAACAGCTCGCCCTCTATGCACACACTTCACCCACACATCACGCGGACGTTTTGACACTTGACAGATGTGTGCCCAGAGTGATGGGTGGCGCGAGCCGCGAAAAATACGAGGGAATGTTTGAATATGGAACACTGAGCGTTTTATTTATGCTCCTATTTGTGATTGGCAGTGCCAATTGATTCTTGGGTCTAGAAGTAATTGAATTACTTTATAAAAAAATTTTTTTAAAGATTTTTTGCAGGATAATGTAACGGCACTTAGTGCATTTTCCACTTGCACTGATGGCTTACTTCATGCATTGAGAAATGTATTCGTAAAACGACGATGACTTTTGTAGGTATATACAGCGAGGTTGACATCAGAACATGCACAAAACAACATAGCATACAAGTGACATCAAAAGAGGGATTTGAAAATAATATGACTTCACATAGGAGTACTTACCTTATTGGCTACCAAGACAAAACGGTTTACGCAAATTGACCACAGTATTTCGGATTTGTGTTTAAATTTTTTGAAATAAATAACAATAAATTAACTAATAATCTCAATAAGTTTGAAGATTTTGATCATACATGTTTAATTCAACACCAAATATCAATATCGTGGTGCCGCGTGCGACTGTGAAAAAGGGTCAGATGTATTACTTGTATACGTCTGTCCCTTATGCACAATGAAAATAACTTTGCTCTAAGAACTTATGGTAACCCCCCTAATCAAATTAAAGTTTTGTTATCGGAATCTCCAGATCATCTCCCAAAACTGACACATTTGACGAAAAACGAAAACGAAAAGTCCCTCACTTGTTAGTCATAGCACCAAATTGTCGTAGTCAACTGAAGGACCGTCCACACACTCTGGCATGATTGTGTCGTCCGCACTCGGCGAGCCAGTTATCTGTCACCAGTTACTAGCGCGAGTACAAGACCCCACTGCAAAAATCTGCAGGTAATGTTTTTGATCAAACTTTATTTTTATGAATGATTTTTGTTAATGGAATAGATTACTGCAGGGTTGGTTGGCTGCATCTGGCCGCCATTTTTAACTTGCCCTGCACTAGGACCCTCTCCTGTTTCGTGGCCAATCGTGAATGCGTATGGAACATCATCTAGTTCTCAGTTAGCCGCCATTCATGTGAATGCCATTGATGTGTGTGTGTTTGTGTGTCAGCTTTAGCAAGTAAACTAGCAACAAGAAGGCTGCAACTAACTGAGAGCCTTATTTTTCCTATTTTCTACTCCACTTTCTTTCAAATGACGTTGAATTCACATGAAAAACTTATATATTTGGTGTTAACTATCAAACATCATTTTTAGTATTAGATATACAGGCAATCCATTCTACTATCAACTTGAAAATTCAGTTTAATCAAAAACACTGAATCCTGCAGATTTCTGCAGTCGGATCTTAGGCTATACGCTGTCCTGTCGCAGTATAGTGATCTTTTGAAACTGACGCGTCACTGCTACGTTTTGGTTTCGGCCAGTGTTAGTACTCGTATGTCAGTTGAGTTTATGCTTTCAGGATGGTTTGGTGAAACGTTTGTAGATTATATCGTGGACAAGTTTGAGTCAATCTAGTGTACTAAGGAGATAGTTAGGCTTTTGGAAGGACTTAGTTATCTACTTGTTAGTGTGAGTGAATTGGGTATGGGGTCAATTCGGGAGGGTCTTTAAAAGAAGTTGACCACAGCTTAGGATTCAGCTCCAAAACTATGCTATCATCTGATAATCATATCATCCTGAATAGTATTTCATATGGTGCTTGGGTCGGCTTTTCGTGCCTTTCTTGTACCCTATATTTGACCAGCTTCCTCTATTACCACATTCCTCGTTGAACAAGCTACTGTAAACTGCTCCCATTTTCCACAGCCCATCAAATCACACTCGAGCCAGTCTATTTTAAAAGCCAACAAATCAATAAACAAATCCGTTCAGCAGCGACTCCAATAATTAAAAAGTTCCCCGAACAGCGGTGTAATGACTGCTGTGACGTTAACGACATGGCTGACAGCGAAGCCATTTGTCAGCCGTCACGTGTCAGCTGTTTGTCAGCCACAATGGTGTCAGGCGGCGCGGGGCCGATTGACGCGTGTCACTCATAGCACGAACTACCAGTTGTCGAATGCAACTCGACTATAGTCCTGTAAGGTCTGATTGGCTTTGGCAGTTTGTGTCACACGTCTGTGCTCTAAAAGGAAATTCGCGTTTGATAGATATATTGGCGGGAGTTTGATTTTGACAGTTTATAACTTGCGAATAGTTTGTAACCTATATGTTTTGCCTCCTGTACTGTCTGATGCTCTTGCATAAATGGTCCTATGGAGTGTATGAAGCAGATTTTCTACCATTAGAATTTTACATAAAGCAGACCACTAAAGAGTAACCAAGTAGGTACTCAATATTTAAGAAGATGATTAAGATAGAATCAATACGGCTAAACGTAGTCTTGTCTTTTTAGTAATATCAGCTCTAGGCGTTATAAGAGATCTAAGCAATGAGTAAATCTTCAGAAAGTTTATAGTATCGTCATAAAATCGAGTAATTTTGAGTGCCAGTAGTAAATCAGCGTTGTGTGTGATAGGACAGGTGCGGCGGAATTATTAATGATAGCTTGATTCACACCTCGACTGTCCCTATGCTCTGACGCCGTGTCGACGCCGCATTGAAAAATACTTTTCATTACTGTATGTTCAAGCTTGTGTGGTCACCTTGTATGGTCCTTCGAATAAATTCTTAACAAGCTCATGAATCAAGAATTCTTGGGTAGATTTCTTTCAATTGACGAGTGCGACTAGCCACGCAGTAACCTATTTTCTCCTTTTTCAGTCGATGAGGGACTCATTAGTCATTATTGAGGATCGTAGGCACTGGCGGACAATCTGCCTTCATCGACTCCGGTCCAAAGTTGTCATCACCATTTTCTTTTCTTTTATTATAGATTGACTCGCGCTTAACCACTATCTCACCTGATGGTAAGCGACGATGTGGTCGACGGTGTAGCACGCTAGAATTTACTTGAGGACGTAGCTTGTTTCACTTGGTCAACCCATCGTGTTGGCGAGCGGCCTCACGCTCTCTTTCCTTCGGTATTACCAACAATGACCAGCTGAAGGGATCCATGTCGCATTATGTAGCGAAAATAGGTCAAAATACGTGCCGTAAATGTAAGCAATAGACAATCGGGTCTTGATAATGAGCTGTGAAAGGACTCAACACAATATCAAGACCCAAAAGAAAGAAGTCGGAGCATCCGCCTTCAGCACCACATTTCCGATGCGTCTATCCTCTGTCTCTCTCTTGCTCGGATTGTCCACGTCTCGTTCATTAGGCACAGCTATATTTCAAAAGTTTTCGACAAGATAACAGAAAATAAGGCGGATGAATCAAATGAGGTTGAAGTATTAAATGTTCAATATTTTGAAAATACGTTGTACGATAATATGGCAGATAATTCATAGTCAGTGGCCTTAACAACCGACACCACAACACTAAACTTAACGAAACCCACAAGCTGAGCTCATTCCACCCAAGGACCCAAGCAAAAAACAATTGACACACAATTTTTGCACCATTCCAGTACCATCTTCGATCATGCACAATCATTTAATTTATGAGCTCAAGCAAAAACAACAGAAATACTTCCATAACTCAATCGCTGCAGCTATGCGGCGTAAACTTAGCTACTTATTGCCATCGTTGCATACATTATAGATCTGAACAACTATTTACGGTTAATTCGCATCGGAGGTATATTTATTGGTTGCCGGTGACGCCTGACGTCACTACTAATGTCTGTGCACCACGCGATTAACCCCGACGTCGCCATAACACTTTAAACTAGGTTGCGAATCTTCCAATTACTAGTTTAGTAGTTTGAATACTCGTTTGTATTAAAGTTTTGTAATGAAGGTTTTTGATGGTATGTCATTTGCTGCTGCTTTTATGTATTTTTGTTCTATCGTAGCATTTTTAACAATTATGACTCTAATTGGTTCTTCTTCCAGACGTTTTATTGCAGGGTCCTACCATACTTACGTTGACTGATCTTGAATATCTTCCAAGCCTCCCATGTCCCCTGCAAAATAAAAAATAAATAAAGATGTGATTTTTCTTTTTCAGATGCTTTCACCACGTGAAGATGATGACGACGACAGCCACCTCTGCATTAAATGTAACGCCACCATCGTTGGCTTGGACAACTACGTGAAACACAGGAAACAAAGATGTGGGAAACTGAAACCAGAAGATCCGAAGCCCGAACTACCAGCTATAGATACTCTTGAACCATCTTACAGCCTCGGAGCAGATGTGTTCTTCCAGTCTTTGGAGTTACAGAGTAGTGTCAAAAAAACGTCCCTTTCAAGACTTACTCCACCCATTCCTATATCTAAACCTAATTTAGATAGAAAGAGCTCATTAGTTGTTCCGTCCACTTCAAGAGATATCCCACGAATGAGCCTTTTAGAAAACAATCTCAGAGGAGAATCTCACTGGATTGGAGGACACAGTTTGAGGATCGGAAGTAATGAAGACAACCAAACAAAGCTTATTAACGCAGTCGCAAGTATCAGCGGTGCAGTCAAGAAAGAGATTCCCACTTCGTCATACAACATCAACACTTATGATTACAAAGGGGACGAAGAAAGTGACGAATCTGAGGAATCAGATGATGAGGATGAAGAGGACCATCCTAGTAGTGCTAAATGGAAGCCTCCTCCAAATTATACCGGAGGAAAATGGCGACCAGTTTCTCCTGAACACGAAGACTGGGACATGAGGGAAGAGCAAGAACACACTGGCGGAAAGTGGAAACCAATAATGCCTGACAATAACGAACGTGATGAAGATTATGATGCACCGCCTCCAGGACACACTAAAGGCAAGTGGGTACCAGGGGCCAATGACAAGACACAGATAATGCAAACGACAATACAGAGAAAGGGATCAGTACAATATTGGTGCGGTCCCTGCAATCGGAGACTTAATTCCAGAGCAATTTATGATAAACATCTTAGATCCAGTCTGCATTTGAAGAAAGTTCTTCCAGAACACGAATTAGAGTTTTCTGGACATTTAGAGCCAATGAAAAGTGTGGCAGACAAAAGGATGGCACGTCCATCTAGATTTGTAAACGATGAAATTTACTCTCAAATCGAAAGAAAAAAGCCGGAAAAGGTTGAGGAAAAATTAAACGTCAAAATTGTGAAGAAAAAGAGGAAGAGGAAGCCTAATTTTGTTCACTGTTCCGGCTGCAAGTCACGAGTAAGACAACATTTGATGGGGAAACATTTAATATCCCACTATCACTTCAGAAAAGCTACAGATACCAACACAACTCTATACCAAGATCTTATCTTAGACAACATGGATGCGATTGTGCATCAATCGCCTTTCCAATGCAGTCCATGCAAGTTCTACACAAACTGGCTTTCAACATTCATGCAGCATTGGTTTTCTGAAGAGCATGAACAAAAGCTGACTTCAATTGAAGGCCGACTTTGGTGTTCTTTTTGCAAATTTGATTGCGAAACATCCCAAGAAATGCTAGAACACTTATCCTGTTCGGACCACAGCGAAGTGGTCGCTGTCATCAATAGATCCATGCCGATCATAATAAGGAAGAAAACTGTGCTGAAATGTGATGCTTGCAGCAAAGAATTTCGTTACAATATCGAGATGAAACGACACTGTCAGAATACTGGACATCCGTTGGCAGTAACTGCCACGGACAACTATCAGGAGCTTCACAAATGCCAGCATTGCAAATCCAAGTTTAAATCTTCGTTAACTCTTGCTGCTCATTTAAAATCCAAGCACAAACAGAGAGCATACTTATGCCTAGTTTGTGCAATGAACTTCAATTCCTCGGAGGAAGCGAAGCGTCACCGACAGACTTCAGAACACAGGATCAAGAGGAAGGAAAACTTGAGGGAACAAGGCGTGCCGACCAAGGACATGAGCAAGAAGTGTCCCTACTGTACTGATAATGTGATCTTGAGAAACGTTTTGGTTTTGAAAGATCATATTCGTAGGATGCATCCAGATATACGAAAAAAGTTAGTACCCTTGTTAAAGACAGAGCTTTAGGGTTCCAACTGAAACTACATGATTATTTTGTCTGCTTCCAGGTGCCCCAAATGCGGGATGTCTTTCATCCTCTCCCAAGAAGTGACTCGTCACGTCAGAGACAATGCTTGTCAGCTCAATCAAACTGCTCAAATCACTTCTTCCATCTTCTGGAACTGTAGCCAGTGCCTCTTCGCGACTGACTCCCAAGCTGAGTGCTTCTTCCACGAGGTCTTACACACAACACCTAAAAAAGAACTTCTGAAAGTTGGAGATAAAGAAAAAGTAATCCAGAAGTATCCTTGCCCTCTGTGCTCCAAGAGTTTCAAGAAAGCGTCTTTACGCCAGCATTTGAGGCAGCATACGTTTGAGAGGCCGTTCATCTGTTCGACTTGTGGGGCCAACTTTACTAGACAGACCAGCCTGGCGAATCATTCCAGGACTGAGCATAGTACTGAGGTAGCCAAGTTGCCGAAGTTGCCAGCTATTGTAGAGAGGCTTGAGGAGTGGGAGTGCGGGAAATGCAAGAACAGGTTTTCTAGCAAGTAAGTAATATTAATATAAGTAATATTTCAGTTGCTTTACAACTAACGTGACGATCCACGCTTTGCTTTCATGTTCATTTTAGAGTTATTAGATAACTAAACTTTTATGTCCCAAAGTCGGACCTCAAGTGTTCATAAAAGTTTAAATGTCATAAATATTTGAAATTAGAATTAAAACTATAGCTCGGTCAAGATAACTGAGCACCCGAAACGTGAAACGACCGCACTCCTTGGTACCCGCGCGGCGCCCCGCTTCCCCCTCGTGAGCCAATAAATAACGAGAGTCGAACGTCAGAGTGATAAGTATTGACATTTCGGGGGCTCAGTTATCTTGACCGAGCTATGTTCATGGGTTTCAATTATTTCTATGGCGTTTATAACGTCTTTATATCGGATGCAGATTGCCGGTAAACGAAAGTCAATTTGAATCAATAACCGACCAAAATTTATTAAGACGGAAGCGCAAACAAAACGCAAACAACCGAAATAAACGTCGCATCACCGCGAGTCGCGTCGACATCAATTTGCGGCAATAACATGCGCGCGCGCATCGCGGCGGATGCGTTACATGTCACACGTCACACAACTCCTTCACAAATATCGGGATACATTCATAATTTGACAAGAGCGCTTTGATTATGCTCGCGCGCACCACATTCCCGCCCGCGGTGTTGCCAACGATGACATTTTTATACTCTGTGCTCATAAATTTCTGCCCGGATGCACGGTATTTTGAGAGAGTGCTGGATCAAAATATTAGTGTCGGAGAGAGATAGTGGACGTTTGAATTTTATTGTTAGCACGTGTCCCTGTAACGTATCGGGGATTTGCATTTTGATCTGTCGTTCAGTTTGATGGCGCTAAATCGCGTGTGGTTTATTTGCTTTGACACTTGCGCTGCGAGCGGTACAATTTATATGTCTAACGTCACTCTATAAATAGTTGGGATCAGTCACGAAGGATTGACGACGCCGATTTTAAACTAAATGTGGTTCGTTAAAATTAACGGCTGTTAGTCCTCAGCGTTTAATGTTTAGCGCAAATACTTTCATAATAGCTATAACAAAGATAATCCTTTGTGCCGCCGTATCTGAAACACGAACAATGGTGTCATGTCTAGAACGACCAATTTTGTAAACTGGAGCCAGACTAGACTAACCAGACATCTGAATATCTAATCGCTTCGTATTTTATAACATAATTAAGTTCAAATATACTCGATGGAACCAAATTGCAATATATATTGAAATTTGAAATCCTCTTCCTACATTAATGCTAAGATCACAGCAGTAAGACGTTGAAACTTCACCGCAGACCGCATGAATCAAGTCGGTGCGTCATTAAGGGAACTTTCAACGGATCTAGACAATTGTAGGACATCGCAGAGCCATTGGGGGCGTCTAACAGCGCTGATGATCTAACTTGTGTAATATCTTACGCGTTATGGCGACGCCTTGCATTAATGCACTGCAACTGTAATGCGAGCAGCGAGTTAACTGTCGCCGCGGTGGGCCAGTGTTGCCAGATTATGCGCGCGAAATTATTACTGTAATGCTTATTAGTTTGAAAGAGTTTTTAAGGGGAATGGCTTTTCGTGGCTTAATTTTAAATAAGGTGCTACTAGTTACCGTTGCCAGTGGGTAGTTAGGCAATTAACTTCATGGTTTGGTTTTCCCATGTCCGTCTGTATGTAGGTATTTTGACTTTGTCGTGAAAATTATACGTGCGAAAATAGAAAAATTATATTTCAAGCCACAGTCAGCTCCTGAAGTCTTGTAAAAGGTGACAACTGGAATAACGATGTGACCTCTTGTTTGCAAGAGCAGAAAAAGGTTCTGATGTGTCATTCATCTTCATCATTTTAGGCGAAAGACGTCAACTGCTGACAAAGGCTTCCCTCAACCAAGATGTCGCCACATTGACCGGTCCTATGCGTCTCGCACCTGGCCCACCAAGTGGAGAGGCCTTCGTACGCTTCGTCTTTCGGTACACGGTCGCCACTCCAGAACTATTCGGCCGCATCGGCCACGTACCTTGCCCTCCTTCTATCTTCAATTCTTCACGCAAGAAAACGCCAAGTATAGCCCTCTCCATTGCCCGTTGGGTGACTTTTAGGTCTTCAGGTTTTTTAAAGAGAATATAATAAAATACTCTTTATTATGTACACCATTTAAGTTACGAGCTAGTTGCGGTAAGAGGCCCAACCAACAACAAGCCCCTTTTTAAGCGACCACTTTTCTGATATGTGCTTAAAACGTTAACGCATGTAATTAAGAAGTGCAGATTAGAAAAGGCCTCTTAATGAAAAATGTTCTGTCATAGCATAGCGATATTGTCTCAGCACTACCGCCTATATATCGTCACTATGATTATTATTAAAGTTTTGTAAAGTCCTATATTACACTATTATTAATAGGTAGGTAGCGCTAGCCACTGTATGAAATGTTGACAAGTAGGTTGTCAGTATTGCCAAGGTGTTGCCAGTCTATCAGCGCGTGCGTCCTTAAACGCAATCCCTTACTTCTATACTTAGCGGCCTGCAACTTGCAAGTGATTCATTAGCGGCCGACAGAGTGAAATAGCACGCAACTGAAATGTGCCGTCGCGGCAGAGACAATATTTTACATTTGAAGTTAAATTACTTCTTTGAATAGTTGGTGGTAAATTGTAACCTAAATGAGGCACTGATTTCAATGAACTAAATGTTGCAGTGAACTAGAGGTTGAGGGCAGTCTGTCTTCTTGCGGTCAGACTTGGTTTTGATATTAGCAACTGGGACTTTTCTATAATCTTATATTTTTATGGTGCAGTACCCAAAGGGTAAAAACGGCACCCTATTTCTAAGTCTCCACTGTCCGTATGTTTGTCCGTCACCACTCACCAGACTGTATCTCATGAACCGTGATAGATAGACAGTTGAAATTTTCACAGATGATGTATTTCTGTTGCCGCTATGTCAACAAATACTAAAAACAGAATAAAATGAATATTTAAGTCGGGCTGCCATACAAAAAACGTATTTTTTTGCCGTTTTTTGCGATAATGGTACGGAACCCTTCGTGCGCGAGTCCGAATCGCACTTGGCCGGTTTTTATTTTTTAATTATTATTGATTGCTTGCGCTTGGCCACTATCTCACCTGATGGTAAGCGACTAAGCGATGATGTGGATATATATCTTATATCTGTCCGCTGTATTCTACAGCAATGTGCACCTAACGTGGTTGAAAAAAGGCTAGGCATATGATGAGGTTGAGGTCTGTCTGTTTGCAGTCCCCAAAATACACCCAGAAAATGTTATTCTTCTTCTTCATCTTCTTCATCGTGTCGATGATTCCATTTTTTAGTTTTAATTTAGATGTTGTGCTTCGAACAGAACTCAGCAACGTCGACAGCCCTAGCGCTGGCCTCGCACAGGTCCTTCATGGTGCAGGTGTTTGTGCACAGAGAGCACGACAACAGATGGGGCATCATTTGCGGTGTGGTTCCACAATCGCACTGTGGTTGATCGGAGTACCCTCATCTGACCAGGTTGTACCTACAGCGGCCCACTTGGCTTCGCAGCCTATTTAGGGTTTTCCATGTTAGCCATGGCAGTTTATGCCCAGCTGGGAGCTTTTCTGCAGGATCGATATAGTCAGTTGGAGGGGGGTATTTGAGGAGCCACAGCTTTCTGCGCGCTTCCCCAGGGCTGTCGACGTAAGTTGTTTTAGCCGACTTTAGGAAGCCGTTCCGACTCTTTAGTCGCCCCCTTGATGGCTCCGTGTTGTACAGTAGGTGTCGGTTATCGGTCTCCTGCTTGTGCTTTTCGAAGGAACAGACAACTTCCCTACGGACCTCTGGAGGGGCTATTCCTGCCAGTGGATATAATGCAGAAAGTGGAGTAGTTTTAAGGCACCCAGTGATAATTCTGCATGTGTCATTTGGGGCTACATCTACTTTTCGGGCATGAGCGAATCGATGCCACACTGGGCAGGCAAATTCGCCAGCCGAGAAGCAGAGAGCCAAACCAGATGTACGAAGGACGTGAGGGGAGGCGCCCCAGGAAGTGGATGAGAGTCGACGAAGCAAGTTGTTGCGTGTGTTAACCTTGAAAATGTTATGAAAAATCGGCTTACTTGAAATGTTTTCACTCACTAGTCACTACAGGCACAGATAATATAATACTAGCATACTACAGGCTACTGAGACCATCTCTCTGTGTACAGTAGGTAAGACATAATCCCCACTCGAACTGAGTGTTTTACATACTCATGCTTATATAACATCACGCTTGTTTTCCCCGAAAGGTTTGGCAGTTGTGCACCAATATAGTATCTACACTCACATTTCGCCTGATAAGTTTACGTTCGTCAAGGATCTAGGAAATGCGAATTCACAAATGCACTCTATTTTGCCATGACAAAAACGTGAAATAAAATTTAAAATATATTATATTAATGGGCTCGCGTTTGGCCACTATCTCACCTGTAAGCGATGATATGGGCGAGGGTAAAGCACGCTTGCCTAGAAATTATAGCTAGCATAATATCTTCACGTGTTTTGTCGCGTCCGTTAAAATCATCAAGAACATAGTAAAATTTTTCGCCACACCCCAAGATGTACGCCTGTGCAGCTAAAGACATCGAGCGTAGCAATAAATACGGCCAAATGTATCCCATCAAATGTGTCGGGATGCGAGATGCACGGGATCGGTCAACGTGGCGATGCCTGGGGGAGGCATATGTCCAGCAGTGGACGTCTTTCGGCTGAAATGATGATTATGAAGATGTGTCCCATCACATTCTTGTCCTCGCTAACTGCTAGCAGACGACATTTTGCATGTCTGACGATTGCAATAGGTAATTGGTACTGGACAGTCTTGAAACTTCTGCAATGAAACGATGTTGGTTTAAAATAATAAATTGGAAAACGTTTTACCCATACATTATGGTATCCAACTTGGTACCTACCTAGTGTAACTACCTGTCAGTAGCTAAGATGTTGGTTGGCTGCATACTACCCTATTAAGTAAGATTGTAGCCCACACAAATGTATTATAACTTTAAAGCTAATGGGTAATTAATTATAACTTTTAATTACTGTTTCACATTATGTTGTTTTCATTTTCAGGACTGCACTATCGCGCCACGCTAGTAGCTGCGGCAATGCTACCACAGCACGAAAATGTCCACATGAACAGTGCACATTCGTGGCTACTAATTCTAGCCAACTTGCAAGGTTTGGGTTAATAATTATCTTTTGGTGCTCAATAACTATATCTGAAAATATCCATAAAAGACTCAGACCATGATTTTTCATAATTTTTTATAAACATTTACTAGAATAGTGATCAGCGCCATCTATAAATACTTTCGTGAACCATGTGTAGTCTTTGAGTGAATAGTTCTGGCCTCGATTCAGCGAAGTAATTTGCTAGATGCTCAAATAGATGGCGCTTGTGTACTAAACTTGTGCACTCATGCCATCCTTCATAAGGATGTCATGAGTGCATAATAATCATGAATATTTACGCTTATTTGATTCCGCAATCAATGTGGACCCTTAAAAAAAGAAAATATAGTGGGTTTAGTTCTATTTGATTTCGTTCCGCTATTCCATAATAGATGGCGCTGTATTATGAAAATGTTGCAGACATCGCAGAACCCACGGGGAACAAATAAAACATCACGAGTGCCATCTGTGTCCGTTCAAAAGCGATCAAGCGAGCCATATGAAGCGGCACATGTTGTGCCATCAAGGAATTAAACCCTATGCCTGTCCTCATTGCTCGTTCACTTGCGGGAGCTTGGTAAGAAATTGCTAACTTAATAAAAATTGAGAATAACATAATTCCATACACTAATTTTGAGTTTGATTTTTAACTATGATTTAATTACAGTACATTTTTAATATTTGAATCAGATTTGAATAAATGTTGATTCACCATAACTACAGAGGGCGCTTGTAACTCCCAACTCAGTGTGGCCATTTCTAAACAACTCGCAAAATTTATTTTTTCTTTCATTACATTTTATTTTAGGAGAATCTTCGCAAACACGTTCTTCGAAGTGGTCGTCATCCTGGGTTATTTCTCTACCATTGCCGATTGTGTCCATACAACACTAACACGGCTATGGAGCTCCGTGCTCATTTAACGTCGGTACATGCCCACAAATATGACTCCAAGAGTGCTGTTGAAGCTGTGAAAATGCATTTAATAATAAGTGATAAGAAATAATGACACTGTACTTTCCATTCATATAAACTTCACATACATATTTCAAAAATAAATACAAAATGTTTTGTAATTTTACAAGGTTTATGTATATTTGCAAAGCATTCGACTGACTCCCAACTTGGCGCCCGATCAATAAACACAGTGAGTAAAGCTTCAATAAAATAGAATTATGAAAGAATAACGAGCCTATCTGCCAAGTTAGATTTTTGTCTTTAAGCTACTCATTTTGTTTGTTTATCTAAAAAATAATCTCTAAAAATTAATGGCAACAAATAAAACGGATTTTTGTTTAACAACCAAAGTAAGCCGTTGCTGTCGCTGGAACGCGCAGCCTGCTGTCAAAACGCGCGCAACTCGGCGAGCGAGGGAAAAATTCACAGAGTCAAAAATACGACGGTGTGTTGTTGACGTATGTCTGTTTCTTCGCTATCGACAAAAATAATATCCAACCGTTTACAGCTGTGAAACACGACTATATTAACACAAACAATTGTAAATACAACACAAAAAATTTGAATCTGATACGTAATGTGTGCTAGAGTATGTTTAAGTCAGAATGTGTTCAAATTATTCTCGTAATAAATAGTGCAGTGTTTTTTAAATTGTAATTTTCCGAATTATGACTGTTTGAGTACACGTGCGTTGCTGGAAATCGATTTACATCCATAATGTCGCTGAAGGTAAGTGCTGAATCTATTGATTACTTGTAATATTGCCGGGTCCTGTTCGGTTCGTGCTATATTTGATTTTTGCGTGGGTTGCGTACCCTTTCGACCTGTTATCGCGGGTCGCTTCATCGGAAGTTATTTTTGTTTTATCGCGGTTATTTACCGTATTTTATTTTACTTTTTATTTGCTATGAAAAAGTCATATTGTTGTGATTTTGTAGAAAAAACCTTATAGATCACTAACCCAAAAGGTTGACCAGTCAGACCAGATGATAAAGATGAGGAAAAAATATACGTAAACAAGAAAAAAATTGCACATGACATGTTGCATCATAGTCCGAGGGTAAAATAAAAAAATACCTACGCCAGTGATACCACTGTTTGTTATTTTTGTAATTTCTGATTAAAATTAGAGCAATATTTACTTTCAATTATATATAGTCAGATACTTGAAGAATTCACTGTCTGCAAACTCAGCCCTAAACACAATAATGCAATGCAATTTGAAGGTCAATATCTGCATCATACCTAAGAATCAAAGGAATGCTTTATAAAAAAAAGGTAAATCCCAATCCCTTCATTTGAATTTAAAAAAAAATGCCGCGAGCATACTATTTTTGAATTGTATAAACTTTAAAAAAAAGTACAACTAAGAATACCAAAGACAAAACATCTCACTCAAACAAACATTGATAGGTAGTTTAAAAAAAGAACATTAAATTCAAATAGGTATTTCTTTTTGCCACCACAAACCAAAAACATAAAAGTATCCGACATGACTTGCTTTTATTCCATTGCTGTGGGTCAAGGACATGACACAGTAATGATTAGGTAATCTATTATCAAGGACAGTGCTACTATTAAATGTTTGACTTACGTTTATATTAAGAATTGTTACGATTCTAGTAAAAGAAAAATAGAAAGAAGACAAAGAAAAATATGTATTTGTGACCCGCACAGAAGACACAAGAAATAAGCATACAATAATAATAGGTGACTAAGTTTCAAACATACTTATTTTCACAGCCCTGGTTAGAGGAATATCTGATTTCGTTTGTAATATTCTTCTTTTCCTAGCAATGCTCAGTTTCATAAAATGATCATATCTAAATGATTTTATTTCTGTAAGTTTGGTTTGTACAAACAAACACTTTTACACGTCGATATTTATTTTGTTCATTCATAACCATTACAGGTATATTATATTTATGGAACCATCTGCATCATAAATCCCTTTTGTAATAAACAAGCAGTAGTCTTGTAGCAGTAGCTTGCAGTAGGCTAATTATACTGAATTAGCGTCATTACCAACTTCCTTCTATTAAACCCTTATAAAACTTCTATAAACAATAAATTCTTTTTATTAGGAAGCCGTCCGTTAAACTCAAAATCTGGTTGGACCACAAGTGGGATGGAAAATGTTTGAAACAACATTTTTCGTCAGCGCAAATTATCGGCTTTGATCTGTCTATCGATTTCTACGCACTTTTGAGGATTTGTTCATACAAGTCGTTTCCATATTTTGTTGAAAGAAATAAAAATATGAAGCTTTCTCGAATATTATACTCAAGGGTCCTCCCCTTCCAGCCCGGCGAGCATGGCCTACTGTGACATCGCTTAAGTCACACTTTTAATCACAGTTTGGGCGATAAACTCATTTTGTCTCAAAAGCTAGCACGGCGGCGTGAGATATTTTCTTGACTTGTGGCATAACTTCTTGACGTTTATTTTTTTCTTTTTCGGAAATTTTCCAATTTTATTGTAGTTTCGGTTTAACCTTGGCCATAAAAACCATTTATGTTCTGAGAAGCATAGCCCTACGACGCACTGTTGCCGAATTATGGGCCTCCGTATCTCATTTTATTTTGCATATTTCCAAAATGATATCTCGAAAACGGTATGTCCTAGGCCAAAAATAACCAAAATTTAGCCCCCCCTTTGCTACCCCCATGTTAGCAGCATCTCAACATGAATTACAAGTTTTTTTTTTTTTTACTTTGCTTGGTTTTCGACTCGGTCATGACAAGTTATGATAAAATATATCATATCTTACAATTTGTCTTAAATGCTAGCACGGGACAACAATGTGACATAATTTACAGGCGCGACTTGCTTTTCTTGTTGTTGACTTCATAGTGCGACATAATTTGAATAGACGACCAAATAAAATAATACGTAAAAAAGTATGCCGTTCATACAGCTAAACAACTTTTTAATTTTGTTGGGAATAAATTAATATTTGACCCACGACCATAGACTTATGCACACTTTATTTTTCTTTGTTTGTTTCATAACATATTAAGTGTTTGTTAGAAAGATATATTTTTTGTGAAAATTTTAATAATTACTAAAAAATATAATAGCTTGGACCAATACCGGTGGGCCCCTATTTTTTATATTTTAAATGTTTTTTGGGGATTTTATTTAAGAAACATTTAAAAATGTAGAAAGCAAGAAGAATATGGTATAAAAGAAAATAATTATAAAAAAAAAACATAATTAAAATAAGAACAACAATAAAAAAAATACAATTATGAAAAAGTAATAATATAAAATTAATTAATAATCCTGTAACATTTCAATTAATTAATAAGCATTGATCACCAATTCACCATACACACAAAATTAATTTATTGCCATTTGGTGCCGTAATTAGAAGGCAAATATATTTTTTTCAACTATAAAATTTTATCACCACCTCCGAACGAAAGTGATACATTTTTCTAAATCATCTGACAAAATGTGACATTTGTGACAAAATGGGTGCGCCCGTATTAGCAATTATGACCCGATGAGTCCCAAACAAACGTCAGGAAATTTTCTCACGCCGCCGGTGCTATTATTTAGGACAAAATGGCGTTATCGCCCAAACTGCGATGAAATGTGTGACTCAAGCCATGTCACAGTAGGCCGTGCTCGCCGGGCAGCAACAAGAAAGGCATGTTGCGCCTTTAAAATATGTCACATGTTTGACCCGTGTTAGCATATAAGACAAATTGTAAGATATGACATAATTTATCATGTCATGTCACAAATGTCTTGGGTACGCCCATGCTCGCTAGGCTGTTCTCGCCTCGGAAAACCACGCGCTTGTGGATAGATTACCTATTTTATTTTTTTTCGGCATGTATCTTTTGTTTGTTATCAGGGGGAACTCACAAAAGACGCCTGTACTTTTGAGAAAAAGATCAGGGACTGTAGGAATTTTAACTCACTTTTATATTTCTATGACTAATACCATCCCGTTGATCACCATCAAGCCATGGATTGATGGATTCTAGGTATACCTACCGTCTAAAATCTTCAAAAACGCAACCAATGCCACGAAGCCGTTCTAATTCTAAACTCGAAATTCGCAAAGTATTACAAATATCCACTACTTAATGAAGTGCGAAATCCGTCTCCATTTCTAATAAAACCACTATAAACAAGTTGCCTATAAAATACGCTTGACAAAAGTTCATCTTATTAATTAAATACTGGCTGCATTGAAACCGGTCGGTTGCAGAAGATAGTCCATTTTTAGCGCGCCGGCGGCAAGGCTCGGAAACCAGTTGTACCAGTCACGATGTCACTAACCCAAGGGTGGTCGAGATTCGCTATATCATTCAGATGACGTAAATTGTAAAAGCCGAAAAGATGAGGTTTTTGCACTTAAACCGTCAAATATACGGCATTTTGGGTCGAGATTTTATTAGTTTGTTTTCGATGTGCAAAAATGCGCTGTTTCTCTGGACCAAACTATTGATTGAAGTCATAATGGAAGACCTTTGCTAAGAAGTGTGATGATGCGGGCTGTTAGAACGGAGAAGCAACCAAAAACAATGAGAAATACAAGAGGATTTGTTTCTCTATGGCTGAGTCGACCTAGCAAACTCGTGTCTCCATCATAATGCATAATCACCTGAGTAAATATACGACAATCACGATTCACGATTGTTAAACAATTTATTGACTTGCTACTAGCAAGTCTTTTAGAATAACTGCATTATAACCATCTCCGGATGGTGCAGTTGGTCTTATCCTCTCCTTGACCGAGTTAAAATTTTCAAGGATACCGTAAAAGTTGCCAAGAAAAAGAACATCTCTTTATAAGCAAAACACTTTGTTCCCGTATCTTTATTCCTCAACAACCAGGGGACTTACAAAACTAACAAAAACTTCGTCTTTCACGTACTAAGTTACTTCCTCATACATAAAACACAGAAAATTTATTCTATTACGTATTGTGATAATTTTACCGTCCATAACATGTCCATTCTACATTCGAGAAGCATCATTAAGTATCATTATCACTGTGGTGTAATACCACGGAGCACCGTGGAATAAATGACATAATGGCTACTTTTAGCTGGCGTAAATTCTAGCCTTATTCTCGTAACAAAGTAGTAGCTACAAACCGATCAAAGCTGAAGTTACAATGGTCTCAGAAGCTGTCATATTGCGAAATTGAGCAATTACCTATGCCAATTTAAAATAGAAAGAGTAATCAACATGATAGATGATTGTGAGCACCAATTTACACTTTGCTGCAATCGATTTGCCGTTAATTTGTTCTCCCCGTCTCTCAGTTTCGCTCCTAAACTATCTTACTTAACTTGTAAGATGCTGACTTCTATCTCTAGTTCGAAAACGGCCCTCAAAACTTCCTCGCTTGGTATATCTCTACTGTAAATACCCTTAATTTATCGTTTAAAAACTTTGATTGTTCCGCCAGCTCTCTTCTGGGATAAAATCGAGTCCAAGACTGGTGTTGCAAATAAAAAAATAAAGAACTCATCTGTTTCCCGGCAGTTGTAAAAGACGAAGAAAGTGGGTCACAGCTGCTAGTCTGCAACGCAGGCCACATATCACTTTACACTGCGACCTTTAATGGAACCGGCCAGACATTGCATGTACACATTCACATTGCCAATGTATCTATAAAAGTACACGGAGTACACCTTGCGATGTACTCCTTAGGCCCCTTAGGGGATTACAAGTTGTTGCCATGCGAAAAGTATCTGGGTAAAATCAAAATCAAAATCAATTTTTTTATTTCATATAGGCCTACATGGGCACTTATAAAACGTCGACAATGTGCACGGTTCGGGTTGGTCGTTTCCTATGGAGAAGAACCGGCAAGAAACTCCATGGTTACTCTTTTAAAAAAATGGTTTGGTTTTACAATATTTCCTTGTTACAGCATTAGTACTTAGATATGTGGGGACAACGTAGGCCCGACAATAAGTCGTAAGAAAACAAAAAAAAAAGATTACATATTATTTAAACAAAAGAAAATAAAACAAGTTAAAAAGTTAACAAGCATCTAGAAGCCCTACAATGTTCACACATTTACAAAATAATCGGTAAAGGAATCTATACAAAAGTAAAATAAAAAAAAGACTAAATCTAACATGTGGCACAAATATTGTTATCAGTGCTGTAACTATTCTTAGCAAAGGGCTATGAAGATGATTGAAAACCATTGTAAAAAGAATAATCAAATGAAAGAAAAAAAACAAAGAATTAATGAGATTGAGAATAGTTAGAGACAACCACATATTTGTGCCGTTTATGAGTTACCAGGGAAGCCGCATGCGCAGAAGGAGCTAAAGCCAAAAATTTTATCTTCAACGTAGTCCTTGATTTTATAATATGCTTTTTTAACAAGGACACGTTTGATGTAGTTTTTGAACTTTCCATCGGTCAGTTCTATAACTGACTTTGGCAACTTGTTATAAAAGCGTATACTGTTTATATAAAAAGACTTGCTAGTTTTTGTTAATCTGAATTTGGGTATTACAATTTCGTGCTTACTGCGTGTATTTAAATTATGTAAGTCGCTTCTAGTTTTGAAAAGCCCTCGATTTTTGCGGACATACAAAATACATTCCAAAATATAGAGTGATGGTAGAGTCAGTATATCGATTTCTTTAAATTTTTCTCTAAGGGACTCGCGAGGACCCATTTTATAGATCGCGCGGATTGCCCTCTTTTGTAAGATGAAAATTGAGTCGGTAGTTAGAGGAGGGTCATGGTCAGTTTTTCCCCCCTCATTATGTTAAGTCTGATGGCTAACAGATGTCGCTGTGTTCTATATCTGAATAGCAATGAAGTCTTCAAGTGTATGTGTATATCATGCTGTCGTCAGTGTGCACCTGATGCTTGCGAATTAGAGTTTTTTTGAATTGAGTTTTTTTTTTGTCAATTTAAAAGTAGGTACCTGTTTATTTGAAATAAACTATTTGATTTTGTCATTTTGATTTTGTTTTATATGATCAGAATTTGACTTTGCCTTTGCTTGGTGGAACAAAATTTAAACCGAATAAAATCCCGTTGTCAAAAGTTAAAGTTCCATTTATTTTCAACTACCGACCCGCCCTGGCTTCGCCCGTCACAAATTAAACACAAAAACCTTCCTCGTTTCTCAATTTTTCTATTGGTGAAAACCGAATGAAAATCCGTTCAGTAGTTTTTAAGTTTATCGCGTTCAAACGCGGCGGGGAACTAATATTTAGCGATGCTTGTTAAGAAGCTTGCACTAAACCATTCGTCTAAAAGAGCTGCATTGGCTTTCCAAATTCAAATGCCCAGTTTTTTGATTCGTGTTCAAATCAACTCAACCAAAAAAACCAACAAAAAATCAACCAATGGTTAAATATGCTAACCAACTCGTTATGTTTAGGTTTAAATAAACACTTCCACCGCTCATTCACTACAAAATCTTCAATAACAGATCAGCCGACCATTCTATTTCCACCACCTTTTGAGTTACCCCCCCATAACTGCGACATTTAGCGTCTGAAACTAAATATAATCCGTTTAAGTATTCATCCGCTGCTCTGCATCCCAGCCTGTCTGGATTTAGGTCTAGACGTTATAAATAAAGGCAACTTTGACTTATGGATTGGCTTTTCCATATCGACCAGGTTGTCGTTAAATATTTTTATCGTAAAAGTATATTGTATCTTTGAGTCGTATTTTTATTCCGCATAAAAATATTACAATGACAAACGGAATGAAACAAATAAATATGAATTTTCAGACGTAAAGCAGCTGGTTCGATGTGGTGGCTGAGGAAAAGGATACCTGGAAGGGTTTGGGGGAGATCTTTGTCCAGCTGTGGGTCAATGTAAGCTAAAATCAAATAAAAAGCCAGCTTAAAACCATTTCCTCCAAAGCTTCTGCTAAGAATCTGCCAAAAGATCTGCTCTCTGTCCTACAAGATACTAAGAACCTGTAGGTCCTCTACATAATCATTCCGTCCGCTTTCCCTTAGGACCTGTGTCTCTTTTCTGCTACCTCTACGGACACATACCTGCATACAAAATGTCTTCCTATAAACAAGATTCATTATCACGTAACGATAACAAATCAATAGTATTAAACTATGACGTCACAGGCGGCCATTTGCATAAGTTATAGACCATTAAAGCTATAGGCAATTACAAATGTTACGATCCCAATATAATGGCTGTAATAAATACGTAATCTAAGCTATTCGTTTTGCAAATTAAACCGTGGCATTTTATGGTTTTAAATCTGTGACCCACTGGTATTGTTTATGTTTTCATGGTGATAAGATTTTATTGTAATTATTTGTTTTCTTGAGCTTGTGGTTACGCCTGTTCAAAGTCTTTTTCATTTAAAGTTCTCGGTACTCAATCCAAAGGGAAAACTTTGTGACTAAGGGCACGTTAGCCATAAGTTCAGCTTGCTGACACGCTGGCACCTTTAACATCTTCATCTTCTTTCTTTCTTTCTAACCTTGCTCATCGTGGTCTTATTTCATCATCATCACTACGTTAAGGAGCATGGGCTTTTCTTTCCTTAAGCCAATCCTCACGTTGCTGTGCCAGCCTCATCCAGGTTCTGCCTATGATGGCAATAAAGTGGGTCTTATTCAAATTGTGTTAATCCAAGGTTTGGTGTGCCCCCGTTTGAGTCGGTCCGTGCATTTGTATTTAGCAGTTCGATTCTAACAAGTGCATCGAAGCGAACAGCATCTACTGTACCTAACGGAGATAAGAACCACATGCAGTGAGTTATGTGGTCTTGTTTATAAGACTGTAACCCGGCGATGCGAGACGGTTCCTATAACTTTTATGAAGCCTAAATAAGTTATGTGTTTTGAACCCATCGACTAGGAACGTGCTTATAATGTAGCCTCCTAATACTTTATTTTCCTGGTCTTTATTTACAAGTACAATTACAAAGGCGGACTAAATGCCATAGACATTTTCTACCAGTCGACTTTACGGTACAAATAAAGCATGGCAAGGTGCAACCAATGAAAGAACTTGATTGATTTCTGCTTTTTTCAAACCTATGAAAACATCTTCGATCGCCTAGTAATGTTTTAAAGCTAGATTGTCACAGTTACCTACTACGTGTTTTACACGTAAAACAGCCGAGGTGTTAATAGGCAATTTATACCCTGAACTCTTGTGTGGCTTCCAGTATTACGTCGTTCCTCAAGACGATTGCTAGACATGGCCTCAAACCAAGCGGCAAAATTACAACTTACAAGGTGACCTCTTGTCTACAATAAAATACAATATCGTCATAATTCATAGCCAAATTTTTGCCGCTGCTGGGCTTAAAAATACCTGTCTTCATTCGTTCAGCGACGACATGTGTGAATGATATTGTTATCTTCAACGGCAGAACATACAGTGCTATTCTGTAACAATCTCACCGAAATAGCTCAGGCGAAATGAGCTTGAAGTTAGCCGTCAATCCCTAGCTTCAGTTTTCACGGTTATTTTTTTTACAGAATCGACCGGCTGTATAAGGCTGATACAGCAGCGTAGATCAATTAATCTGCCTATTCTTTTGCCAACTATAGAATTATACAGGAGCGTAGATTTTATTGCAAAATATTTTACCTTAGTTCGCAGTATTTGCCAGTGCCGGAAGAGCAGTTCCACCGCCTCTTACCGGATGCAGCAAACTCACGTAATTGACAGGCGGCTTGTTAATGAACTAGAATTAGCCAGCACTTTCCCTAATTACTCGCCTGACATGCGAAGCGCTGGCGGTGAACTTTGTTATCGTATAACAACGTTCCGCCTAGTGTTCCCAGGGGTCATGAGATGCCTGTCTGGGTCGCGGATAAATTTGAAAAAAACCCGACTGCTTCAAAAGCGAACTAAAAAGACGTAAACAAGGAAAAAATCATGCTGTGCAGTCGGAGGATACATATTCGCGGGCTGGCTGACCAAAATCTGGTGTATCCTCCGCCTGCACAGCATGATTTTTTCCTTATTTACGTCTTTTTAGTTCGCTTTTGAAGCAGTCGGGTTTTTTGAATTTTTGATTTAACTTTTTTTATTTATAACTTTTTAGTTAAGATTTTTTCGAATTAGATACATTTAAACATATAAGTGTTATATATTTTTGAAATCACCTCTTAAAACCCTTTATTTTGATACCCCACACGATGGGTTTGGAAGAAAAAAAAAATTTGGACCCCCACAATATGGCGCCCAAAATCCGCCATTTTTCTATTATCCAATTTTAACGTAGCCTATGACACTCGCAGGGTTAAGACGAATCGATTGACGTATGAATCATCAAAATCGGCCAACGCGTTTGGTCTCTGGAACGCCACATAGGAACAAACATACATACATACATACATACATACATACATACATAGACTGATAAACACATTACCCTCCTTCGGCAGTCGGGTAAAAAGAGTTACCGCGGCCCTGGCGCAAGCAACTGAAGGAACACGGGTGGGTTTTAGTCAGTGAAAGTCTGACACGCCCTCCCGCTTCACCCAGAGCGGGAGAAGTCATTGGATGATTTCCCACCCAAAAAAAAAAAAAAAAGGGTTCATGAGATGTGTTGTTAATCGTAAAGACGAAGACAGAAACAATGAGCATGTGCATCACACACACGACTTGTCAAATTGTCTATTTTGCTAACTACTTGCATGAGATGGTAATTTTCAAAACACATACCTCAGAAACTGAAAGCTGCCAGTCCGAAGTAGTGCTAATAACGAACACGTTAATGAGGCAATCTTTAGCCATAGTTTACAAGAAGGAAGACATTCTAATTGACCTGCAGTTTAGCGCAGCCTGTTTAATTACTGCAGTGCACAATTATTAGTTTGTCGCTAGCCGGCGAGTTAGTAAGCTATTGTTAGGTAAAGTTAAACCAGTTAATGATCGGATAAATCGTTAATGCGTATAAAGTAACAATCTGCAACAACAACGGATCGTGCTTTTATAAAGTTTGCTGGCGTCTATCAGATGTTTCCTGGAATCTATAATATGGGGGTCTTCATGTCAAGAGTGAATATGTAACTTCTGGGCAACCGTGCTTCACCGTCGACCACATCATCGCCTACCGTCAGCTGAGATGTGGTCAAACGCGAGCTATTTAAAAATACTAGTTTGTTTATCCCAGATTTTATAGAAAAGCTTATACCCAAAGCAGCTCCGTTCTGGTTTTCCCAAGTCCCAAGGAAATCAGGTAATATCAAATAACCAATACACTAAAAATGCAAATCTTTGAACACGCCAGAACCAAACGTAGTAGAAAATTGCACAACGCCCGTCTAAACGCAGGTAAACGCAACTATTACGCGTCTTGACAAACCGGTAACTGGTGCTTAACTTGAATAACTAACTCTATGTACCGCTTCCCAGGTAATGATATTTTACGTGGAAAGATGCTGGCTCTTGGAACAGCAGTATCTAGTTTCCCATATATGGCTTTTAAAGCTGACATCAGTAAGCTTGGGAATATTCCGAATTCTCAGTCTTTCTGCTCATTCATCCGGATTGGAAGCTATCGCAATTTATTTTGAAAAAGGGCTGGACAGATGATGATCACAGATACTATTCATCTTGCTACTATCTCAACTATTACTACCGACAACTTCATAGTCTAATAATATCAATCAACATCCATTTGTACTCTGCTCCCAAGATTTCCATTTTGTCTACAATAGATGATCTGATTACGTAGTATTCAATGCACACTTCTTCATAATCTCCAGAACAACCTACCGCAGTATGAATCATGAGAGGTTTTGTCCAGTTAAATAGAAACATTTTTGGATTATTTTGCTGCAACTAATTGGTGCCAAATTATAAAAAGAAAGAAAATCCATTGTAGCTTAAATGCTCTCATTGACATACCAAGAACTGCTGAAAGAACATCCCAAATCCACTTGAAAGCAGTTCAATTGCCAAACGTGACGTCATTAATCTATTTGTATGGAAATACTCGAAACGTGTCCAACTGAACCGATTTGTTTAACAAATCGTTCTACTCAAGCTGGTCATAATCTGTAATTCAATTGACAAATGTGTGTTAGTTATTTTTAGTAATGACTACATGAAGTCATGCTGTATGTTGTTGTGGTTTTGTTATTGACCTGATTAAATGATGCCCCATATGAGTGTGGTTGTACTATTCATGTCACCATACTGCTCCACTTCAGTGGCATAGGTATTTCAGTCTTTAACGTATTCTCGTCTTCCTTCTCGTGATACACCGCTTCCGTCTTTATCCTTGATTTGCCTATCTACAAAATTACTGTTCGTTTCCTTTGGTAAGCTAGTTCTTTTTTGGCTTTCAGTTTTCGCGTTTCTTTACTTTTCTTTGTCCATAATCTCACCTGTTCTTGATTTTCGGATATCTTAATCGGAAATCTTGCTCGTTTCTTTATCTTAATCGGTGACGTTGTTCGACCAATTTGAATGTGTCAATGATTTTCTCACATTACTCAATACTGTATATGAATAACAAAGTGCATCTTTGAATGTAGGTATTTCTTCAATGTAGTCCCAACCCGTTGGATACAGTTTGAACCAGTGGGAAATCCCGTTTTATTGGGGTCAGAGGCCAAACGAAAGGTATTTAATAGCCGAGAACGACTGTGCGTTTGTTAATTAGAGCAATGTTACAGCGAAACAATCCAGAAATAGGTAGGCAGAAAAACTATGTAACGGTATAGAATGGACCAAGAATCGATGCTATCTTTTGAAAATATAATTATTCCCGAGGCTCGATTGTTACGAAAGATGAGCATTCCTTTCATACCAAGTTCAGAACATTTATCGTTCCGAATATTTGTGGCTGGAATATCTTTAATGTTTGTCCCAAAACTTCGTCTTTCAGCCTCAGGCATTTAATATTGGCAGGCTCTGTCGAAAAACTATTTCGTATTGGATACTAAACGCAAAATGGCGCAAAGGTTAACGACTTAGGCACCCTTTGGATAGGAGCTGAAAAACAATACATCGTGACGGAACAGTGGCTTTATGTCATGTAAATATCTACTGGCATTTGCTCTTTACCCTTCTAAGCCCCATAAAATGCTTTGACATTCTCGACCTTAAGAAAGCCGCGATGAATCAGGTGTATCATAATATCTTAAGCGCAATTTCATGTTATGTTAAAACAAAAAAAAAACTCGATGTTGCGAATATTGTAGATGTTTTTCCATTAGATATGCATTTTTCACTATCTTTCAAGTCAAAATTACTGCCCTGTTGCTTGTGATGAGAACATAAATACATCTATGAACACGGGAAGAGGAAGGTTCCGGTATATTCTTAGCAGAACATCGGATAAGATTATGAAAATGTCATGAGAAATGCAAGCATCGCTGATTTAGATCACTTTACATTCAAAACCGGTGACTGCACATACAGCGTGTATCGTCCATCACTATCAATCACGATCACTTATTGCTAATTAACTTTTACCTACATCTGCTGTATTTGATACAGTGACATATTCTTATGCAAACTTGCATGAATAGACACAAGATTGGTTGCCCGGAAGAGATCGCATCATGCGATAAGGCCGCCCATTGTATGTGTATTAGACTTAAGTTTATTTTTTTTAATGTATTTTATGGTGTACAATAAAGCATATAATAAATAAATAAGATAGTCATAAATACTTATACAACACGATTCCTCTCGGCTTCTCCTTCTTGACTGACAATATAAAATAGATCTTCTTGTTTGTTTCATACTTCGCACTGCATCTTGAATATGTTGTCAGGTGTGTTTTGTACTGACTTTATGATCATAAATTCTGACCGGAATAGATTACTGTTCGCGACGATACGTCACCTTTAGATAGGTTGTCATATGTAAAATATAAATAGTATTGACAGACACACGTCTGCTCACCCCAGAGCGCCATCGCATACTAAGCGATGTCGGTAGGTGAAAAAACCTTTTATAGTAAAGCTCGTAACTAATTTTTGCTCATGTTTTTGAGACACTAAAATTATATTTTATGTGTCTATCAGTAGGTAATAGAATTATATAGTCTAATAACAATAAATTAGAAGCTTTAATATGCATACTGATTGTGTTATTACGGAAAGAAACAAGTATTTAACTCCGTAAAAAACAACCGTCCTCAACGAGCGTTTAGTTCACAATGACCTGTAAGAGGGCGGCACCTTATATTTATACTAAAACCAGTTTTTGTAGAATTTTGATAACTTTAAACTCATGTTTTGGGGGCTTTTACATAGTTTATAGTGTGAATATAGCGCTTATGTGTTAGAATTATACATAAGGTACCTTAGTTATATGATAAATGTATAGGTTTAAGGAAATAAAAATATTTTGTTTACTTATTTTAGACCCCCCGTTTTGAGCAGGGTATCAGGTGGTGCTATAGGTATTCTATTCACCAACCAATCAGATTGCTTCCTTACACATAATTGTTTTGTTAGGAAACACCACCTAGGTGTTCTAGATAGGATGGCTGGATACCATGACTGAGAAATTATACATAATAGCAGTACATGGCCAGTCATAGTGCATTTTCACTCTAAAAAGGGAAATATACATACATTTTACTCAAGTAAGTGTTTGGAAAATTCGATACAAGCCATTTAGCGCTTCTAGGTGACCTAGAATTTTGTCTAGGCCCTATAAATAGATAGCACCTGTGTAATTCTAGTACATAGACATCACTTGCTTGAAGTGATGTGTCTGTGTATGCCGGCATGGACGTTTCTATGCGGCTGCCGATGTGTCACTGCGTCCAGGGACATTTGGTGCCTGGTCAGCTATAGATATGCTGTCTGAAGCATTACCTTCGTGGACCCTCAGGCAGGCGCCTACACTCAGTCATGACACAGAGCTAGTATATAGGGGTATGTAACGCACACAGACACATTAAAGATGTGAGACAACGTAAAATTTAGTATTCGGCCGCTTCCCGGCACCTTAAGCTGCGGAAAGGCTGGTGGTACACCCATCAGGGTACCGCCGTCAGACAGCCTAGTTTTCCAGCTACCCAACCACACTTCCGGAAGGAGCTTAGCTCTGGTGGTTGAGGAGTTAAGCGACCTGATATGGTGCGAGGTTACATGGATTTGCTATGTAAACAAACTTGTAACAAACGATAACTCATCGGGGGTTGGACATGTAGCTACCGGACTTCTACCTTGGGATAGCCCATCACGAGGGCTACCCGGGTGTGAATGTAACTTGAAAATCCACCCAGCAGTCTGAGTAGGAATCGAGTTTATGTGCCAAGATCAGGGGCATAAGCTAACTTCTCGCACCATTTCGCGGCTGTACGCCTGAATGTTTTGAATATAACTGTAACACTTATGTGTGTCAACGGCCCAGTAGGAGGGCTCCAAGTCCCTCGCTGGTACCCTAGAGCTAACATGTCTAGTTTTAGGAGAAACTCGATTGTAAAGCTTCAAACTGGCGGGAATTCCCTTTCTTCGACGTTCTCCTTACGAGAACTCCCTGATGGTAGGGGCTAGGGACCTGGATCAAAGACCGGAGGGAAGGTCTCTTCGAGACCTATCCAAAAGTACAAGTTTCACCAGAATCGGTCCAGTGGAAGGGTAGTTCCTGTCAGTTTCAAGCTACGAGTCTTAGCGTATATTTTTTGAAAAATAAAAGTTTTTGCGGTCGGAATGTTGTGGTCCTCGTCGCAGTCGAGTTCGCCTCTTTAATAGTGCGCAGGCGCGTGAACATTTCGTAGCCATTATTTCACTTAAAGTATTTCCACGCATCATTGCGCATCGAGGACCATGAAGGAACATCGCTTCTGGCCATGAACAAATAGTTTTATTTAACCTGGACATCACGTTTTTCACCTCAACCTACTTGGCAGCCTTCAAGTGTCTCCAAGGTCCATAGTTACCAGATGACAACTGAACAATAGGTGCAAGGGGCGTCAACGCGTTCAAGCAGGAGCCTTACAACCTCCTGATTGCCTGTCGGTCTTGGACGATCACGTCCGTCCCGTACATTTGCTGGTCCTGTCGAGCCGTATATTGGTAACCTACGGACCATTTGCTGGTCCTGTCGAGCCGAATTTTCTGGGAAACATACCAGACCAGCGGACGCTGTGAAGATATAGGCCAACGAAGAGCCTTGTTCCCGAGAACAAGGAAAACTGATGTCCCATTCCTGTGAAAAAAGAAACCTGATGCCCTGGGGACACGAACGCTGCCTTGAGAACAAACAAGCCTGATGTAAAGTGACCTTATATATTGAGGTTACATTCCTGTTTCTTGGGTAATGTCAAAACGTATCGTTCCTGTGAAAACTAGTACCTGAGAACAAAGAAAACTGACGCTCACGCCTGTGAACATTCGTGAGAACAAAGAAAACTGATGCTCAAATATCTCAAGGTACCCTCAATATAAATCTGGTAAGATTACACACCACACAAATGTGCCAACTGGGGTACTAAGCGTTGCGTTCGTGAGAAAAGTTCCAGGGAAATAAGAATACTGACGTTCCATCTCGTAAACCTTACAAGTGCCAGGGTTAAGATCATGTTTCTTTAACAGTCAAAAACATAGCGTACACTCTGGGACGATAGAAACCCGTTTCCTGGGTGAGATAACCCAGTTACTGGTCAGCAACCGTATTACTGGGTGATTAGCGTCGTCAAAAGGCGCAACGTACTATCGTCTCATAGTAGAAACTTCCAGAGCGACTACAGTCGAGAAGAGTGCACGAGTGGATTAGGCCCACGCGTGGACTACCTGGAAGACAACCATTTTGCTGGGACACAGCAGCCATTCCTGAGCTATTCCTGTGGTTCTACCGGCTTCCTGAGAAGCTAACCGTTCCCGTGTGATTACCGTCGCGAAAAGACGGTTTTTTGAGCTGTTTCTGTTGTGTAACCTGCTTACTGAGAATTCACAGTAATCGAAGATTACACAGAAACTGTATCCTGAAGGAATATAGCATAGCCTGAAGAGTTATCGCTAGGAAACTCATAATCGGAGTTTTCAAACAGCGTGTTGGGAGCTCGTTTAGGAGATAGAACGAACATACGACGTTCATAGAATTCCTGAAGGGTTACGGCTGAAGGATTATCGCTGAAGCGTTATCCAAGAAGAGGCTTACACACAGAAGCATATTGAATAGTCGTGTGGGCGACTTGTTCTATAAAATAGAACGAAAAAATAGTTGCTGAAATTTCCTGAAGCGTTATAGCTGAAGGCTTATTTTTGACTTAGAATTTGTTTAAAAACAAATAGTCGTTATCGAGATAGAAGCTCTCGATCGAAGTCTGGAGTTTCAAACCTGGATATCTGGAGTCTGAAGTGACTACTAACGTCAAGAGTTGGACCAACAGTTCAGTGATTGGTACCAGACCGGCTGCTCATCCTTGGAGGCTGCTGGACAAGTTGACACTTAGACAACAGTAAGTACAGTGAAAACATATGCTCATGTGCTTACCCATTTTGTGTTGAAAGTCTTATAGTGAACTTGTTTACGTATCAACATTGAAGTTTGAAGCTGATTTGGAACTTATAGTTTTGAAGACTGACTAGCGACTTATAGTTTGAAGAATAACCTGGAGTTAAGAGGGTCGGATATAACCCGGAGTTTAAACTAACCCGGAGTTTGGAGATACTTTTCGAAGTTTGAAAAAGGAAGCGAACCCTCTTCAAGCCGACGACTGAAATCGGACTTAACCCAGAGTTACCACTTAGCAGTTTTTAAGAAAAAATTAAGTTTGGACATAGCCGTTTTGAAGCTCGAAAATAGATGTCAACCAGTTCGTGTTGAAGTCTAGAGTTGGACTCAGCCGATTCAAACTGACATATTGAAGAAGTCTAGAATTGGACTCAGCCGTTTCGAGCCAACGTTTTGAAGACAAGTTGAAGATTGGACTTGTACTTGGCGTATTCAAACTGAAACTTTGAACCAATCAGGATGCCGACTACCAGATCCCAGGACAAGAGGCCTGAATCATGGACAGTCCCCATTGAGCGTCCAGGTGCGGGCGTACAACATCAGCTGCCCCCACGCTCACCGTCCACTACTGAAGGGACAGAAAAGTCCATACCAGTCAGAAGCCCACCAACGTCACAGATAGGTGACAACACGCCCACACATGAGGAGGAGGAACCACAGGAACCAAGCACACGCAGGAAGGCATCGAAATCAGAAGATTCTTCAGAAAAAACACTGAAGCCTTCTGGTAGAAAACAAAGGATCCGGGATAAGACCTTTGTTCAAGGAGAAGTAATGGCTACCCGGGGTGACGCCCGTATCGAACATACTGGACCGCCGTCAACTAGCAAGTCGACCCGGTCACGTAAGAAAATTTCAAGAGCTCGTGAAGACTTATTGAAAATAAAGTTGGAACTCGCTAAGTTAGCACTTCAAAAAGCAGAAGAAGAAGCTTCTGAGGATGAATATATGGATGACAGAAATTCTAATGAAGAGTATGTCCGTTCGTGGCTCGAAGAGGCGCCAGAGCCCACACCGTTGAGGGAGAATGACGTCGCCAAAGGGGACAATGACGATTGGACCCCGGCTGCGGCCGTCGACGCTATAGCGGACTCCCGGAAACATATCGACCATATAGAACATCCACAAGTGAAGTCTAACATCGAACCACCTAGGACAGAGCCGTCCAACGTGGAGCCGCCAAGGCAAATAGAAGCGAAAGAGTCACTCCGTCCTTTTCTAACGGAGCTGACATCCGCTATAGCGTCGCTAGCCGACAGAAAAATCGAACCATGGACGCCTAACCGATCGGCGTCGCAGGTTATCATGACTCTGCCGAATTTCGGTGGAGCTCATACAGAATGGCTATCTTTTCGAGCCATTTACGAGGCAACTCATGCCTACTTCAGCGACATAGAAAACACGGCAAGACTCAGAAGGAGCTTGCGTGGTCGCGCACTGGAGACAGTGAGCTCAGAGCTCATCGGGAACGCAAAGCCGGATGAGATCATGAGAGAATTGGAACTACAGTTTGGACGTCCTGACTCAATAGCTCAGGCCGAAACAGACCGACTTAGAGGGCTACCAAAATGCAGCGAGTCGCCCAAGGACATCTGCACCTTTGCAAGTCGAGTCAGAAGCGGAGTTGTCACTCTGCGAGCTCTCAAGAAGGGGCACTATCTGCTCAATGCCGAGCTGGTGCGCCAGCTAACTGAGAAGCTACCCAATTCTCTGCGTGTACAATGGTACAGAACGTACACGGAAAAGTACCAGTCGCTGCCGGATCTGTCACTCTTCAGCGACTTCATAACCGAGCAAGCTCACTTCTGCAGTGCATTCGCCCCGCCTGAGAACATCAAGGAAACGGATTCTCTAGCGGGAAAACGCGTCATACAACGGACGCATACAGCTACCGACAAGCCGGTAAACAAATGTCGAATTTGCGACAAAAGTGGTCACTACGCGTCTGACTGCCAAAGGTTCAGAGACGCAGCAAGTGACAAAAGATGGGAGCTAGCCAAGAATTACAACTTGTGCTATCGCTGCCTAAGACAACGTCGTGCTGGACACACTTGCAACAAGAAGCAGTGTGATCATAAGGGGTGTACAGCCACGCACCATCGACTTCTTCATACAGACAGGACAAGGAAGCCTGCTGTTCCAGAGAAGAGGAAGTCGCTGGAGATAGTGGCCAGTTCGCGAACTGATTCGAGTCACGCTTTCCTGAAGATAATACCGGTCCGGGTAATAGGACCGGCGGGAGAGGCAGACACATACGCACTCCTTGACGACGGATCCACCGTTTCGCTGATCGACGAAGCAATCGCTCAGCGAGTGGGAGCAGTGGGCCCAATCGACCCTCTGAAGATCGGTGCTATTGGAAACACCATGATCGACACTCCCTTATCGAGACGTATAACCGTCACTCTCACAAGTCGTATGAGAGATAGGGTGCCCTTCAAGGCGCGCACCATTTCGAAGCTCAACCTGTCACCACAGGCAGTCAGTCAAGAAGACGTAGCCCGCTGTAGGCACCTTCGAGACTTGACGTCGCAACTTACGTATCCTGCTGGAGTGCCAAAGATACTCGTCGGCCAAGACAACTGGCATTTGTTGTTGGCCACTGAAGTCCGCAGAGGACCTAGAAGCCAACCCATCGCGTCGAAAACCATGATGGGCTGGACATTGCACGGCGCGCACACCAGAACACTGGGCCAGCAGGTGCACTATGTCAACGGGTGTCAGTCCGTTGACGCAAGGCAAGATGCGGAACTGAACGAGCAGCTCCGTGAATTCTTCGCTATCGAGTCGTTGGCTATCAATCCACGACAACCAGCTTCTGACCCCCAGAAGAGGGCAGAAGATATACTGAACCGTCACACAAGACAGTTAGGAAATGGGCACATAGAAACCGCTATGTTATGGCGGGACGAGAAAATAGAGATGCCCGATAGTTACGAGACAGCACTCAAAAGGCTAGTCTCCATAGAGAAGAAGCTGGATAAAAACCCCGCTCTTCGTGTGAAATACACACAACAGATGGACTCCCTGATGGAAAAGGGATATGCTGAGAAGGCTCCCAAGTCAAGCACGCCAGGAAAAACCTGGTACCTGCCTCATTTCGATGTCTTCAACCCCATGAAGCCAGAGAAAATTCGAATAGTACATGATGCCGCCGCAAAATCGAGAGGAAAGTCACTCAACGACTTCCTGCTAACTGGACCAGACTTGCTGCAGTCGCTGCCCGGCGTCATGATGAGATTTCGTAGACACTGCGTGGCCATCTCCGGAGACATAGCCGAGATGTTCATGCAAGTAAAAGTACGAAGTGAAGACCGAGACTCACTTCGCTACCTATGGAGAGGCAACAGAAGAGATGGAGCCCCAGAAGAATATCGTATGACGTCCATCATTTTCGGCGCGGCAAGCTCGCCGTGCACCGCTATCTTTGCGAAAAATTGGAACGCAAGAAAGCACATCGAACAGCATCCAGTAGCAGTGAAAGCTATAGTAGAGAGCCATTATATGGACGATTATCTGGACAGCTATAAAACAGTCGAAGAAGCGACAGAAGTCGCGACAATGGTGAAGAAAATACACCAACAGGCGAAGTTTGACCTAACAAAATGGGTATCAAACAGTAAGCGCCTGATAGAAAATATCGATCCGTCACAAACCTGCACTGAGGTTGTGAACATCGGAGATACAGTAGGCGCAGAGAAAATACTCGGCCTGATTTGGAGACCTAGTGAAGATACGCTAGGTTTCAACCTAACGCTTGCGAGACTGCCGCCAGGAATTTTAGAAAAGGAGGCCCCTACAAAAAGAGAGGCTCTCAAAATTGTTATGTCGTTATACGACCCCCTAGGACTAGCCTCGCCTGTTACGATTCGAGCTAAACAAATATTGCAAGAAGCTTGGAGGCGAGGCGTCGATTGGGACCAGCTATTAGACGCTGACCTGGCATCTCAGTGGAGAAGTTGGATCGAAAACCTGCGGCAGCTCAAGGGCATCAGCATACCAAGATGTTATCCTGGTTATAGTGATGCCACAGAAATACAAATACATGTATTTACCGACGCAAGCGAGTTGGCATATGCAGCAGCTGTGTATTGGCGAGCCACCACAGCAGTAGGCACACAGAAGGTGAGCCTAGTCATGGCCAAGGCGAGAGTAGCTCCATTAAAGCTACAATCGATACCGCGCCTCGAGCTGCAGGCAGCGGTGATGGGAACCCGTCTGGCTGCAGCTGTGAAACGTGAACACGACAACAATCCATCGTCGGTCACGTATTGGACAGACAGCAAAACAGTCTTGTCGTGGATAAGAAAAGGAGCACGAACCTATAAAGCTTTCGTAGCTCATCGCATAGCTGCCATAGAAGAAGGTAGCAAAGTGGAGGATTGGCGATGGATATCCACGAAGTTGAACATCGCCGATATAGCGACTCGTGACGTGCCGCCGAGGTTTGACTCACAACACGAGTGGTTCTGTGGCCCAAGTTTTTTGTATGAAGACCCTTCTTCATGGCCATCAGAAAAACCTCCAATCACAGAAGAGACAGGAGAGGAAAGAACGCTCACTGTCACAGAAAAAGAAAAATCTGTTTTGGAGAAAATAACAGACAGACATACATACACTTCGAAGCTCATAGAAGCTATACCTAATCCCGTCAACTTTTCAAGATGGGAGCGGCTATTACGTGCGACTGCTACCGTCCTACGTTTTATACATCTCTGTAAACAAAGGACAGAGAAAACGTTCTACAAAAGAACCCGGAAAAACGCTGAGGAGGACACGGACTGGCGAAAGAAAAAGAAGACAGCGACTGCAGCAACCAAGCCGTCATACATAGCGCCAGAAGTCCGAAAGCGGTACATAGATGCGAGCTTTCTTCAAAAAGCCGAGAAAATACTCGTACAAGTTGCACAGCAGCAATCGTTCGCTCAAGAAATAGCTAGATTGCATGCACATGAAATAGTGGACAAAAATAGTCCGCTACACGCGCTGCAAATAGAAGTAGTAGATGGCCTACTACGTATTAGAAGCCGTATAGCCGCCACTGACGAGGTCACAGAAGATGTAAGGCGACCGCCAATATTACATGGCGACCATCATATAACCCAGCTCTATATAGACTGGACACACCGCAGCTTACTACATAGTGGGACTGAACTCACAATAAATGAGGTACGGCAGCATTATTGGGTCGTAAGGATGCGTCCCACCACCAAGAAAGTACTGGCACAATGTCTTCAGTGCCGTATTCGTAAGGCACAAGCACCTGTGCCAGCGACCGGCGACCACCCACGAACGCGCCTGGCTCATCACCAAAGGCCGTTCACGTACACCGGGCTAGACTACTTCGGCCCGCTATCTGTCACCGTGGGTCGCCAGCATCACAAGAGATATGTAGCACTGTTTACATGCCTCACCACAAGAGCTGTTCACCTCGAGATCGCCGCCAGCCTCAGCGCAGACAGCGCAATATTAGCGCTGCGCCGTTTCGCCGCCCGCAGAGGATGTCCAACTGAGATCCACTCAGACAACGGCACCAACATGCACGGTGCCGATCGAGAGCTACGAGAGGCCTTCCGAGAGGAGGCCAGTCGCCGAGGCATCACTTGGCGCTTCATCACCCCATCAGCGCCCTTTATGGGAGGTGCATGGGAGCGTCTAGTTCGCTGCGTAAAAAACGCATTGTATACCGTACTCACTGAGAAACACCCACACGAAGAGGTGTTGTCCACACTGATTTGTGAGGCAGAGTACACGGTAAATAGCCGCCCGCTGACACATGTATCAGTCGACGGCGATGACGACGAGTCTATCACGCCGAACCACTTCCTACTTGGTGGGTCGGCTAGACTCCCAAACCCGTGTTCACCGAGCAAGACATCGACCACAAAAAGATGTGGCGTCGGTCACAAATCCTGGCCGACATGTTCTGGCGCCGGTGGGTGCGAGAATACCTGCCGGAGCTCCAAAACCGGCGGGAGCCCCACAGCCGCGGGCCTGGCCTGCTGGTGGGCGACCCCGTCCTTATCGCGGACGGGCAGCTGCCTCGCAACACGTGGCCGCGAGGCCGCATCGAGGCCATATACCCTGGCCCTGATGGAGAAGTCCGGACCGCTGAGGTGCGCACCACTGGCGGCACTCTAAAGCGTCCGGTGAAGAAGCTCATTCCTTTGCCAAAATGAGTGCAGCAGAGTTCCAGCGGCGAGAGCTGAGCGACGTGTCGCAGAGCGTCGAGGTCACGAGCGCTGCCGACGTGCGCCGCTCACAATGCTGATGCAGCGCCGCGCCAACGTAGCATCGAGTCGACGCGACACTGCACGGCGGGAGAGATGTTCGCGACGATACGTCACCTTTAGATAGGTTGTCATATGTAAAATATAAATAGTATTGACAGACACACGTCTGCTCACCCCAGAGCGCCATCGCATACTAAGCGATGTCGGTAGGTGAAAAAACCTTTTATAGTAAAGCTCGTAACTAATTTTTGCTCATGTTTTTGAGACACTAAAATTATATTTTATGTGTCTATCAGTAGGTAATAGAATTATATAGTCTAATAACAATAAATTAGAAGCTTTAATATGCATACTGATTGTGTTATTACGGAAAGAAACAAGTATTTAACTCCGTAAAAAACAACCGTCCTCAACGAGCGTTTAGTTCACAATGACCTGTAAGAGGGCGGCACCTTATATTTATACTAAAACCAGTTTTTGTAGAATTTTGATAACTTTAAACTCATGTTTTGGGGGCTTTTACATAGTTTATAGTGTGAATATAGCGCTTATGTGTTAGAATTATACATAAGGTACCTTAGTTATATGATAAATGTATAGGTTTAAGGAAATAAAAATATTTTGTTTACTTATTTTAGACCCCCCGTTTTGAGCAGGGTATCAGGTGGTGCTATAGGTATTCTATTCACCAACCAATCAGATTGCTTCCTTACACATAATTGTTTTGTTAGGAAACACCACCTAGGTGTTCTAGATAGGATGGCTGGATACCATGACTGAGAAATTATACATAATAGCAGTACATGGCCAGTCATAGTGCATTTTCACTCTAAAAAGGGAAATATACATACATTTTACTCAAGTAAGTGTTTGGAAAATTCGATACAAGCCATTTAGCGCTTCTAGGTGACCTAGAATTTTGTCTAGGCCCTATAAATAGATAGCACCTGTGTAATTCTAGTACATAGACATCACTTGCTTGAAGTGATGTGTCTGTGTATGCCGGCATGGACGTTTCTATGCGGCTGCCGATGTGTCACTGCGTCCAGGGACATTTGGTGCCTGGTCAGCTATAGATATGCTGTCTGAAGCATTACCTTCGTGGACCCTCAGGCAGGCGCCTACACTCAGTCATGACACAGAGCTAGTATATAGGGGTATGTAACGCACACAGACACATTAAAGATGTGAGACAACGTAAAATTTAGTATTCGGCCGCTTCCCGGCACCTTAAGCTGCGGAAAGGCTGGTGGTACACCCATCAGGGTACCGCCGTCAGACAGCCTAGTTTTCCAGCTACCCAACCACACTTCCGGAAGGAGCTTAGCTCTGGTGGTTGAGGAGTTAAGCGACCTGATATGGTGCGAGGTTACATGGATTTGCTATGTAAACAAACTTGTAACAAACGATAACTCATCGGGGGTTGGACATGTAGCTACCGGACTTCTACCTTGGGATAGCCCATCACGAGGGCTACCCGGGTGTGAATGTAACTTGAAAATCCACCCAGCAGTCTGAGTAGGAATCGAGTTTATGTGCCAAGATCAGGGGCATAAGCTAACTTCTCGCACCATTTCGCGGCTGTACGCCTGAATGTTTTGAATATAACTGTAACACTTATGTGTGTCAACGGCCCAGTAGGAGGGCTCCAAGTCCCTCGCTGGTACCCTAGAGCTAACATGTCTAGTTTTAGGAGAAACTCGATTGTAAAGCTTCAAACTGGCGGGAATTCCCTTTCTTCGACGTTCTCCTTACGAGAACTCCCTGATGGTAGGGGCTAGGGACCTGGATCAAAGACCGGAGGGAAGGTCTCTTCGAGACCTATCCAAAAGTACAAGTTTCACCAGAATCGGTCCAGTGGAAGGGTAGTTCCTGTCAGTTTCAAGCTACGAGTCTTAGCGTATATTTTTTGAAAAATAAAAGTTTTTGCGGTCGGAATGTTGTGGTCCTCGTCGCAGTCGAGTTCGCCTCTTTAATAGTGCGCAGGCGCGTGAACATTTCGTAGCCATTATTTCACTTAAAGTATTTCCACGCATCATTGCGCATCGAGGACCATGAAGGAACATCGCTTCTGGCCATGAACAAATAGTTTTATTTAACCTGGACATCACGTTTTTCACCTCAACCTACTTGGCAGCCTTCAAGTGTCTCCAAGGTCCATAGTTACCAGATGACAACTGAACAATAGGTGCAAGGGGCGTCAACGCGTTCAAGCAGGAGCCTTACAACCTCCTGATTGCCTGTCGGTCTTGGACGATCACGTCCGTCCCGTACAATTACTATTCGGTACATATTTCCTTTCTGTTAGCTGTTCTGCACGATTGCGTTCTTCTCTCATACAGGGATTTCCCTTATCTTTAAACTATCTTGTCGTCATCACCTAAACACGCTATGCTATGTGCCCAACATTTTCATTTACTTTATTCCTTTCTTGGTACAAATCTAAGCATGATATTTGGGTCATTCCAATTTTCAGAGGTCAAGGTCTCGCTCGAGAATCTGCTTATTACACCTTGATGGTGGTGCGTGTTGATAATTGCATAGCTACTTACGTTTTTATGAGTCTTTTGCAATTGCACAGCACATGACAGAGAAGAGAATTATTACGACGGAACGTAAGTGCGTGTAACAATTTTATTCACCAAGTAGGCAGATAAGTAGATTTAAAGACAGGTTACGAGTACAAGCTCTTACTAAAACTAAGTCTTGACTAATAACATTACTAAAATCTGATTAGTAAAATTAACCGCGTAATTGGTTTTGTCCGGTTCTTAAATCTTAGTATTATATTCGTCTACGAAATCAATTAGGTCATTTTTGAAATACGCGTTTCTATATAGTATCACAAATAACCTGCTCGTTTTATTGTGATAAATCTGTCAGTCAACACACCGATTTAAACAACAATCTAGATAGGTACACCTAAACACTGATAACACCAGACCAAAACAAGCCGATCAATTCAACAGCGACATAATTATTAACATACAGAATTACCTAAACACAATCACAGACTGCAACATAACAAACGATAACATATTATTATGTACTCGCAGTAAGATATCATTATAGGTTATTTTTAACCGACACGTCAACCTCGGTTACTGAGGTTAAGGATACACCTTTGCCTCTAAACATTACATAGGTGACTATTTACCTGTTTATATAAACATCACATGGGTCTATTCATGTGGGATTTTCCTGCAGTAATGTCAGTAAGATTTCCACGATTTAATGGTGAAGAAAAACTGGTGGCGACTGAGTAATTAAGTATCATTAAAGTTGTTTAAATCTGAGGTGGTTTGGAGGTTAAGATGTCATAAAAAGTTAATGTTTGTGGTTGTCGCTTAGTGGTTTCAGCATAAAACCTTTTTATGAGACTTGGGGCAATTGCTACAAAGGCATTTAAATCCCGAAGAGTGGCTGTCAGAGATTTGTGAAACGTGAAACCAGATAATCTCTTGATCTAGTAGAAATTATGTTGACAACTGACAAAATATAATTATTATGATCAATTTCTAAATGGCCTGTTAACTGTTATAGCGTTCCTATCCTTCCATACGAGTTTTTTTTGTATGTTACACTCGTTCCTACAAAAAACGTTACTGCTGGACATAGGCCTCTCCCAACTATTGTGTACATCATCATTTCAGGCATAGGCCTCCCCCAGGCGTCACCACATTTGCCGATCCCGTGAGTCTCGCATCCAGCGGATTCTCGCAGCCAGCCAGCAGGTCATCGGTGCACCTAGTGGGAGGCCTTCAATCGCATCGTCTTCCGGTTCCCGGTCGTAATTCCAGAGCTTTTCGGCCCCATAAACCATCCGTTCTGCAAGCAACTGTTATCGATTAAAAAAATATATCGAGAATATTGCAACTTCAATATATAACACTTGTCTTCCTTTACGACATTCTACTTCAAAACCTATGCATTTTAACCAGCCCTATAAAAGCACGCTTATGCATTTTAAAGCACCACTAGTCGACAAAAGGAATAAAAGTGCAAAGGCCAACTACCCCTTGGGTTTCCCCTGTATATCCATGTCGCACTATGGTAAGTAGCGGTCGGGTTGCACTTGACCCAAGGACAGAGTTCTTTTCTAACGCTTTGTCACGTTTTGTCTTTTGAGCCCTCTTTAAAGATCCCTTCAGTAAAAATCTCTTCCTAAATAAAATCTTTTAGGCAAGCGCCAACCATATCATCGCCTACCATCAGGAGAGATGGTCAAACGGGAGCCTAAAACAAAATCTTCGACTGCTTGCTTTTCAACAGAATTCCCAAAAAGGACGAGGTTCTCAATTCGGATGTTTCTATTTTTTATGTATGTTCGGGCATAACTCCGTCATATATAAACGGATTTGTAAAATTATTTTTTTGTTCGAAAGGGGTTTGTTCCGAAATGGTCCCGTTTTGTTAAAATTTGGTAAAGATCTGATGAAGAACTTCGGAGATATACAACAGAACTCTTCAATACATGACGGTGGAATCTCTCGGGATTGCTACAATCGTATGGCTGTTTATTGTTTACACCATTTCATAACATACCATCACGCCAGTATTCTCTAAACGGGTACGCAGATGTGTACAGTTCACCCTGGTACACTCTCATTGCACCGGTAATGTTCAAATTACATGTTATACAGGTAATCTATTCTGGCATCACTGTGGCCATTATAGTTGCCTAACTATAAACGTGTCCATTATGTACCACTAAAAAGTAACAAAAAGAACAAAAAAAACACTAAAAAGTGAAAAATAACTTCAATTTCGGAAGGCGGTGTCAAAAAACAAAGAATCGAAAACAGGAACACCGACTGCTGAAATTGAAGTTATTTTACACTTGGTAGTGTTTTTATTTGGAAGTCGGTTTTATTTTTTTGTAAAAAAGTTTTTTATAAAATGACTGTCATCGTTTAGGTTAGGTTAGCGATATGTCAACTATGAGGGCTTTGGTGACATGAATAACGCACAGTTGATTCGTAGACAATTTAACTTTTCAATTTAGCTTTTGTAAGTTTAGGCCCTACCCAAATTAGATTTCCGGATATTTATTATCAAATCTTTAGCATACCTACCACAATGTTATTTTTACTACCAAACAACACCTACTACACGCAACGTAAACTTTTCAATATGTAACATTACGGGTATTCCTAACAAAATGGCTGTCGCGCCGCGGTAAGTAGCAGTCACATTACACTTGACCCTGCCTTTGTCAAACAGTGGTTTTCCTTCGACGACCGCGAACCTTGCTCGCTAGATCGAGTTACATCACTAAACGTGTTTTTGTTTATTCTTCCTTATTTAATGCGATTAATTCGTGTGTGCGAGGTAATTTAATTTTGGACTGTCATCACTTGAAGGTTTTATGGAGTTTTCCGAAAACACAATACATCATGGCAACAGTATGTATTTTATTTTCGGATAACTGGTAGAATGTTTTTTATTCAAAAATGTTTTCGCACTTTATGGTCCCTTTACGGAATACGGTCTTTTAAAACAATTTTTATGGCTATCTCTGATTCTTAATTTAATTTTTCAAATGAGAATTTGAATTGAGAATGTGCTAAGCAATCGCTAAATAGTGTCATATTTTTTTTAAATAAGGGCCGTATACCTTGAAACAATATAGGCATGATGTTCTACGTATCAAAAATTCTGTAGCTAGATTCAATCTTTGCAATGTCTGCCTGTGTTTACGTCTCGGTCCTTGCCACCAGCCATAAACAAACACCAACTGCACATGACAGCTTTATAGGTACAGTATACACAGTATGCACCTGAGCAGTAAACCAGAATGAAAGCCCGTCTGCCGCATTCTAGTATCGACCCGTCTGCTCCTACCCTTTTACGGTTTCAAGGGTATTATGCGTGAAATATCAGCTATCGTTACGTACTTTCCAGTTTTTTACTTGGCTGGGGAATCTATGAGAAAAAGTTGTCAGCAAGTTTATCTTTCTCACTCGGTTTGGTGAGGTTGGCATTCCGAGTCTTGCAAGAAAATTAGAGATGACAAGGAATGAACAAAAAAGTTAGCTTTCGGGTTTTGTAGCTGCTGTGGGGAGAAAAGGATAGACTGGCTTTAAGACTTGGACCCAGTACAGTTACCTAAATGGCTATTGGAGACCATTATATTATAAACAAGCGGATGTTAATAAATGCATTGAGCAGCTGTTTTTTCGCCATTTCTTTGTTGATTCCTTGATTATATTTGCTCTTAATTATGAGGGGAAAAGATTTTTTTTACATCTTGCAAAAGCTTTTATTAATATTCAAAAGCCTTTTTTATAATGACCCGTATCTTTGAAATATTTTTGCACTTCAGAAAACTTCTTATGACGATTCAAAATAAGGAACACTGTATTTCTGACGCGTGCTCACGTATTGGTTTTTTACTTTCAGCCTTTTTTATCTGAAATCAAATTAACAGGGTTTTGACAGGCGACCTTGCCAAAGAAATTTGTCAGCAAATTGAATTGGAGAGTTATTTTATCGTGTTGTTTGTTTTCTGTTGCCCTTTTTTGTGTGGTGTTATTGCTACATGTTTTCAGAATTTATTTGAACAGCTTTTTGTTTAGTTATAAAAATAGTGTCAGGTTTTTGTTTTGTGGATTAAAGGGAAAATCCAAAAAAAAAATTTAAGAAAATATCGTGAAAAACGGTATATTCTAGAACTACAAATTCGAAGACATTGTGACGTACTATATCTAGCAACTCGAATTGGGCCCACGTGATAGATTATGGCGTATTCTCTCTCACAGCGAGGAGGCCGGTGACAGTGGTGTATTCCCAGCAATGGGAACATATTATATGCTGATTATGCTTATGTAAATCAATGCAACCAAATTTCCAATCCAAAGTTTACGGTGAACAAAATAAAGGAGATATAAAATGATTTTCAAACATTTTAAACTCAACAGATTTCGTTAAACGAAAGGAGCCGATATATAAAAATACAGCTTTATTTTCGCGAGTTGTATCGAAGAAAAATGTTTAATGTCTACTCAAAGAATTCTCGCAATATTTAAAAAAAAATGCTGGTTCTTTATCATTCCATTTATCGTGCAATAAATCAGAATTCAAGGCAATCTGTTCAAACATTAAAGTTTTGCTCGATTCTAATTAACGATCTGGTTAGAATTTATGACGTAGGAACAACGCACTGCCAATGACAGCGGCAAAATAAATTGTTGATTTGAACAAGTTATAATGATGTAGGTACCTAAATCTAATGCGCAACAGAATCAAAAACATTTAGGTTGGTAAAAACAAAAACAAATCTTTGAATATAAAATGATTTTTGGTCCTTCCTGCCGCCGCAGTTTCAAAATCTTTCCCAAAGTTATGGTATATATATAAATACCTATATTCATGAAGTGTTTGATAAATGTAGATCTACTTATAAAACATCATTCTCCCAAGTTTCATAACATGCCATACACTCGTCTTCCTACCAATAAATCACTAAAACACTCTAGTTTTAACATTTTTAATGGAGCTTCTGTCGGTCAAACATTTTAACTTTACAACGGGAAACGTTTAGGCAATTTCCTTATAAGCTTTTTGTACTATTTCCAAATATCCTGTTTCGTGAGCTTCCTTGTGGCTATTATGATGAAGAGTGGGCGATGGTAACTCAATTCGGCTTAAGTGAGGATGAGAAAATGTTTTTCTAATTTTATTGAGGTCCGAGGATATTAACATATTTTCTATGTAGGTTGTGGAAGGAAGAGTTTCATTGCTCTGATTGTGTTTTGAATTTGGAACAAACTTTTTATTCGTTTATAACTTAAGAAAGAAAAAGTTTAAATAAGGAAATAGCGTTCTTAATTCAAACTAATTGGAATACTTGCCAAATAAAACAAAATTAATGCAACATTAACGATAAACATCTTATATTTGGATTAAAATTAATGAAACTAAACATATTTTTGCCTGCAAATGTTATAATCCTGATATACAATTTGATAAGCCCTATTAACGTGATGGCTGCCAGAATTATTTTACTTTTACCGCGACCTTGCCGTATGCCATGAAAAATATGCGGCAAAGTCGGCAACACTGCCAAGAAACTAATGTAACTTGAATGTCATTGTCAAGGACACCCAGGAGTCGAATATTTTACAGTTAAAATTCCAGAACACGATAAAATAGATTCCGAAGCATATTATTTCTGAAAAATATTGAGACTTTCACGGAATTTACGGACGGACCGAAGAGCTATTTTACCGTCCGGAATTTAGGATGCCTTTGCAAGAATTCCGACAACGGTCGTGCTGATAGCGAAGCATATTTCCAATTTTACTGACATCGATTTCCGTCTCTATCTAACCCTTCAAAAAGTCATTATCAAAGAATACATTTTACTTGTGTATGCGTTCAAATGGAATCTCAATTTGAATCCAGTAGACGACGCTTTCAGTAAGTCTGAATCAATCTCGATTGCTCATGCCTCTTAATGAACCACTTTTTATGTTGATTGCTTTTTTAATAACCTCTGCTGTTAATCCAATTAACGCTTTGTCTTACGTTTTTCTTTAGTCACTTCCCTGCATAATGGGTTTGAATTTCCTGTTCACAAAAAGTGACAACTGCAAGTAGTTTACTTCTAAAGAAACATACTTAGTGTTTGCATACTGTTCAATGTTTTAACATACTATGAATAATTTCAATAACATTTGCAATACTCCATTAATTTGAATATGTGCCTTTCAATTTCTAACTACATTTACCGGTTGTCCTTATCAGCGGCGACATTCACAAATTAATAATCTAAAGACCTTGAAATAATAACAAACGGAAGCGACATAATAAATAATCGAACGGCAATTGCAGAAACACAATCTGCCAATTAGTTACCGTTACGCAAGCGGGGAACGGTGGTACGCGCGGTCTTGCGCGGGAGTTCGTACGATACGACGGTCTTACGTCATTGATGATCTAGCAATCTGGATGGTGTGACGAAATGATGCGTTACTCATTGAGGTTTTTTTGCTGATGGATTGTGAAAGGAAAGCTTAGAGTGGCTGCCCGCATCCGGGATGCTGCTGTGGTTCTGGGAACTGGGTTTTGTAATACGTTTCAATTGGACACAGACCTTGTGCGAATTTAAATTAGAACAACATCAATGGGGCCACTAGATGTCCTTATTACGAACACATTCGGAGCTAACGTTGACTGCAAATTGGTGTCCTAATTTCTCTACTATTCATTCAGGTGCTAACGCTTCTCGGCATCTGCTAAGAACATTCCAGAACTTCCAAAAAACCTGAATCCCGAATTGATATTCTCCCATCCAATTGTTTTGCAAATAAACACCAAGTTCAAAAAGCGAATCGCACCACAAAAGTCAAGGCCTCGCTCCTATTAGAAATGTACTGTGTCTAGATCTGCATTATGCATTCATCTCAAGGCCGTCCATTCGTTCCGTTATTACAAGTTACTGCCGCGTTTTTTCCTTTGGATACGTTCCGCTGTCGCATTGCGTTGTCGACTCTTTTTGTTGAGGCAGAAAAAGTTGTTGTCTCGTGCTTGGGCCGTTTTGAAATGACGGGTCTTGGCTTTGAATGGAGGAGCGGGATTCGAAATTTGAAATGGCGTTGAATGGTGAGCGCGAAGATTCAGGCTGATAGGGGCAAAACCAAAAGTTTGTTTCGACGAATTTGTGTGAATGCTTTTGGAAATACCTGTTTTTTATCGTCTTGGAAACAAAACTGTTTTGATTGTCTGTCGGCAACAACATCAGCAGTTTTTGGAATTCATACAATAACCGCCCGATTACACTAGTACTTAGTTCTTATTGCAAAGCTTCGCAATCTATTTATAGTATTTACTGAAAATACCCTATCCTTTTGTTGTGTTCTAATGAGGTTTAATTGCAGAGCAGCAAGTTCCTCTAATTCTATAATTAACGAGGCGCCCGTTCTCTTCATCTCAGCTAATTAACATTGCTTCATCCAAAACGTTGCTCAACAATGTTTTACTTTTGACATTAACACGCTCTAAATCATTGCTACTGAACTTCTAATCTGATAATCAAGTCTGCTTATTTTTAATTTCAGGTCAGAATTCTTTACGTAGTCTGATTTGGCATTTTAGATTACTTCAACTAAATTATATTCTCCTAGAATATTGTTAGTAGGTACAGTCAAGTCCTTTTCTACTCCTGGGAACCCTTTTGTTAATATCGTTATTGGAAAATTCAGGATCTGCCACTATGTTAATTGCTACGCTAACTAGAAATCCCTTAAGGACGAGTTGTTGCATATGATTAATCTAACGAGCAATATCATCGTATAAAAATGTCAGCTGGTTAGTCGGAATGTTCATATACCTTTTTGATTCAGTGGTTTCCAAAATTAAAGGACATAAAACACTATCGGCGCACCCTGTCCTTTCCCTCTTGTATGTGACAACCATCAACTTCATAACAATTTACATTGTAAAGGGCTTACAAAGCCCATTCCCATCGTTTTCCATGAACATTGCAGCAATAAATACACTTGTATTATGCAACTGCATTCTGACGTTCGATGCATTGTTGGACAAAAAATTGGGCTCGCCATGCGGTCGTTGACCCCACATTGTACTGAGATGAAGCCTTAAACAATGCGGTACTGTTACTGAATAATTTTACTTGCATAATGTTCTCGGTTGAAAGGTTTGGAAGCTGTATGGGTAAGTGAGTTTATTGTTGTGTCAGCGGCAGTGACGCAACGGTCATTTGTACTGATGTCAAAGGGAGCAATTTGTGAAGCTTAAGTACAGAGAGTTGTTACATTTAGAAACCTGTAAACCTCGTGTTTTAGTTAGAAACCTTTTGTACTCTGAAGTACAAAGAAGCTATACTGAGCTATAGATCTGAGACTCAGGACAATTCATATTACATCAACGAAAGTGTCGCCCAAGCACTATCGAATATCACGTAATCAACCCCATTTTGACATTTCAACCATCGCCGTCGCTGAAATCGAAAGAGACAGACTTCGAACTAGAAATAACCTTGTATCTTCAGTTTTAAAACCTTATGTAAAGTATTTTTACATAGAGAAATCACAACCAACATCAAAATTAACCCTCTCAACATTCACGTAACATATAAGCCCAAATCAATCACAACTAAGCCTTTACTTACAATAATCACGCGCGATCCATCAAAGCCCACCGCAGACCCGCTGCATCACTCCCTGCTTATCAATATCCCGCCGCACATTGAGTGAGCTTCGCATTACGATCGCAACTTCATCTCTTCGGTGACTAGGCTACTTTCTCCTGACTCATCAGCGACCTGACCCCGCAACTGTCATTATAGAGCTGTTTATTGTGGGTAGTTTGATGTTGCAAGACCGGGTTTGTTAGGAGTGTGAGTTACTGGTCTATTGCAATGATCTATTTGGAGAAGCTATCTTGCTTTCGGTTTTCAAAGCTTCGTTGTAGCTGTTTAATTCTCTGTGTCATTGGTGCATAATAGGGTAATCTCTTCAGCAGAGTCCAGATTAAAAACTACCTCTTTAACAGCTTCATCTCTTCGATGACTAGGCGACTTTCTCCTGACTCATCACCATCAGTGACCTGACCCCGTAACTGTCATTATCATTATAGAGGGTATTGTGGGTAGTTTGATGTTGTAAGACCGGGTTTGTTTAGTGTGAAACTTGGTTGTTGAAACTTTTCTCAGAGCACTGTGTCATTAGTGCATGATAGAGAAATCCCTTAAGCAGAGTCCATATGAAAAACTTCTTTACACTATCTACGCTTCTGAAATTATACCTTATTTAAAGGGAACCTATATCCTATACCATCATAGACATTAAATTCACTTGAAAGCTTTGTTATACATTAAGTCTTAGATGCCTGTGTCATTTGTAAGTAATAGAGATATCTCTTGAGAAATTCATTAAAAACTTATCTACCCTTATCCATGCCTTTGAAGTCGGAGCTTCAAAGAAAATGTGACCCTCTGTGGACCCTCTATATCCCGGTAATCAAAATCTCGACGGTAAGAACAGAAAACGTACGCTACACCCCTGTGCTATTCGAGTCGTTGCTACGTCACGAGGTATTAAGATTGTCGACACACCCCTCTATAAAGAGTAACTACAGGGAGTGTCCCTTCTTGTTATTGCATTGTATCAAATGAGGCAATAAGCAATGTAACAGTTGTAACGAAGGTGGACATAAAACAATTCGGAGAATGGTCTTATTAAATGAAATGGCTAAATTGTCCTCCAATTTCTACTGACATTGTTTTATGGCGATGTATTTTCAGTATTTCCAAAATCCCAAAAGCATTCAGCAGATCTTCCTAGTTCATTAATAGTCGTAAAAGTTTTAACTTTGACTCCATCTTATTTTCGATGATCAGTTGTGACTTATTGCTTTTCTGATAATGTGATGCTAACTACATTTTCTGTCATTCCTAAACAACAGTGAAAACTATTCATCACCAGCAACAATTAACTGAGGGACAAAACAGTTGCTGGTGTTGCATTATATGCATTAAACAGCGACTTTCTAACGATTGCAATGAAAGATAAACATATTTGCACGCGAGCTGATGTCAAAGCGGAGAAAGTACATATGACACCGATTGCTCCTTGCGGGTCGTGGATAAGAACGCCATATATCCTGGGTTGGTGAGGACTCAGTACTTGTATGCGACAGAAAATTTAAGAAGAAGAAGTAACCCGTTTTTATAATTTCCATTTTTGAAATATAGATAAATGATTTGGGTCTGCTATTGTTTTTGTCTTATTTTTTTTAAATTGAGGGCGTTGTGTCGCGATTTGGGTGTGGATCTGCTTTTGTTTTTCCGGCTTCTATTTTTGAAATGTCTGGCATATTGAACGATTTAGATCTGCTATTGTTGGAACTTGAGGACGGACTTATTTTAGATGCTTTTGCTCTGTATTGCGCTGTCTGCGGTCCAGTTTCGAGATAGAACAATCAAGTGTTTGGTTACCATCTGGCTGCTGTCAACAAACGGATGCTGGCATTTTTTTTTGGCATATGGTTTCTTTTCTTCGTTCATCATTTTTTCATATTATTTTTTCTCTAAACTTGTCCTATTTTTTTCGTAAGATTAGAATTGTCCTGCATTTGCCTTCTGACACATGGTTAATGTAACTGCGGCGTGTGTACCTTTCAGATAAGGTTTGGTACAGTTTGCTTTAGGCTGATAAGAGCTCTTGTGAAACAAGACAGAATGTGAAATTGCAGCAAGAGTCGAGATTGGTTTGAAAGCAAGCTAGATATACCTACATCGTAATTCGCTTTGCCTAAGGAACATTAGTTAGGTCCTCAGATTAAAAGCCTAGAGTGCCTATTTAAGTAATAGGAGGCAAGAGTTAATGAGAAGTCCGTCGTATTCTTTTCATTTATTTTAGAAAAAAATCAGTACCATTAAAACTAAATGTGTTGGTTACGGACTGCACGTCCGTCCGTGTCAGTGATTTGAGTTCCGAGTTCAAAATGTTTTGAATTATGACAGTTTATGACGGATGAGACAGAGAGAGAGAGATAATAGATGATAGAGTTCGGATGTAGTGCGTAAGCATCCCTACAAGAAGTACTACGGACACTTCGAAACCGAAATTTCCAGTAACAAAAAAAAAAAAAAAAAAACTACGTGGATACTAACAGTAGGTACCAGGCCCCTCAGAAAATATTGCGAAAAAAAGTTTTTATATATGGGAGACTGGCCAGTTATAATGTTTTTCGAAAATATGATTATTTATAAGTAAAAATAAGTAAGTTCCAATTTCAAAATTTCCCTCCACATTTTTTGCGAGTTAATTCAAAGTATTGTGTCTCACTGAAATATGGATCTGCGCCGGGAACATTTTAGAGCTATGATTTTATACGATTTCAAGTGTCGCCTGAAACCGGATGAATCGTACGATAGACTTCAAATGGCATTCATGGATGAAGGCCCTTCCAAGGCAACCGTGTATCGTTGGTATAACGAATTCAAGCGCGGTCGACCAACTTTGGGGGATGACGAAAGAAGCGGTCGCCCTTTGACGGCTGTTACCGAAGAAAACGTGCTAGCAGTGAAAAATTTAATCCAAGACAATAGGCGAATTACATATCAGGAGATTCAACACATATTGAAGATTGGATCGGGAAGCGTTCACGAGATTCTACACAGCCATCTTCGCGTGAGGAGGATAGTATCACGCTGGGTGCCGCACAACCTCACCGATGCTCAGAAGCAGGCCCGGGTGGAATGGTGCCGTGATATGCTTAACAAATTTGAAGCAGGCTCGTCTCGGCGTGTTTACGACATCGTTACAGGTGATGAGTCCTGGATTTATCAATACGACCCAGAAACCAAGCGCCAGTCGACTGTTTGGGTGTTTCAAAATGAGCCAACGCCTACCAAAGTGAAGCGATCTAGAAGCGGGGGTAAGATTTTGATCGCTAGCTTTTTTAATTTGACTGGCCACTTGGTATCAATTCCCTTACGGGATCAAAGAAGCATTAATGCCGAATGGTATACTACCAAATGTTTGCCAGAAGTTTTCTCTGTTATAAGCAACAAGCGACCAAACACAGGGCTCCGCGGGCTACTGCTCCACCACGACAATGCACCTGCGCACACCGCACTCAAAACGAGGGACTTCCTGGACAGCACGCCAGTCAAACTCCTGGGTCACCCTCCTTACAGCCCTGATCTAGCACCGTGTGACTTCTTTTTATTCCCAAAAATAAAAAATCAGCTCAAAGGGATACAATTTTCGTCGCCGGAAGATGCGCTGGCTGCGTTCGAGCAGGCTGTAAACGAGGTGTCTGCGGCGGACTGGAAAAAGTGTTTTGAAAACTGGTTTAGGCGCATGAATCTTTGTATAGAGGCTGGTGGAAAGTACTTTGAAAAGATTTAATAAAAATATATGTACGTATAGAACAATTTTTTTTAGTTTCGCAAAACTTTCTGAGTGTCCCACGTATCTAGCTATATACCGGTCTACCGGAGCATGCAGCAGCTACACATTAGCTTGGTTTTGATTTGTATTTATGAGGAACATAAAAATAAACACGAGCAGCTTATAATACAATGTTTCTCCAATTCCGATTTCATTAAACCGTCAGTAAAAACGAGTCATAATTACAAATTTTCACACTTATTTACTGAGAACAATACGGGACGCTCAGTGCACATGAATGTGGCAACTAGAAAGTACTCATCTGCTAATACCATTAGATAGCTAGCGTGCAGAATGTAACTGTTACTAATCGCTCTGTGATTTCTTGATTTCTAGCTGTGGGAAAATGTTTCGTTTCCGTCAAATTCACTGCCACTGTGGTTTATGGGCCTTACACCTTGTAAAAATGCAATAGATCGTCTTAAAGACTCAATAGCTCCTAATTTAATTATTCTTGTTTGATTGTTAAATTAAATCCTATTTTTTTTGTTTGTAACTAGTTTGTGTGTTACCCAAAAATTTCATGCTATGTCATACTTTAACTGAACATGTTGTTACCTTTTCTATTTTGTTGTACACCATTTTATACCATGTTTTATGCAATTAAATTATTTCGAATTCCGAGCCGAACGAAAAGAATTCCGAGCCGTGTGAATAATCTCATGAACACAGAAACGTTTAGCAGTATTTCAGTGGACAATACGGTCGTGGGGTTCTAGGCTCCCAATAAATATCAGGGTTATTTTAAGTGGGTTCGGTTAATCCGTAGTTAAGCAAGATCTAGAACAAATGGTTATAGTGCACCACTACAAAAACGTTTCCAGTTCTAGATCCTGTATTTTTGTAAAGATTCAGATTTTTAAGATAATTGTTGTTTGTTATACTGGTGGAAAGCTGATTGAAGGTACATTTTACAGCTCTTCCGCTGTATTCTCAGTTTTTACTCATCAAAATGAGAAAACACTTTCCTTTTAAATTCAATAATCAGATTGGCTCTTTCCTTTTACATTATCTGAATTCCTAAGTTTACACTCAACCTTCATTTGCAATAAACTGACGTAATACACACCAGGGCAGGCATCCAGACTCCTAGCAGATACCATGGTTCTTTTATGTGGGTTAGGTTGAAAAAATGATTATAGGTTAGTAACATTTGTTTACATTGTTTTGTTTGTGAAAATTCCTAGTCAAAATCAGAAAACACTTCCCTTTTAAAATATTCAGCCTGGCCTTTCCCATTGAGTCTGAATTCCTAAATATACACTCAATCAACGTCCATTTTCATTAGCCTGACGTAACGCTAAAATGGTAACAAATGCAAGTATTCTATAAATACCTATAGGTAGGTACTGTACACAAAAGAACAATGACTGCGTACAATTTTGACACGAACGCCAACGAAATAGAGAGTTGTTTACGTCTGAACATTGAACACAAAAAATATTCGGGCGGTAGGACCAGAAAGTAGAGTGAGTGGTACAGAAGGCTAACAAAAAGTGACACGGTAAGCTCTCGACGAACATTACCACTGATGTACATGTACCACGATAATCTGTCAACATATCGATTGTCGTGTTGATTATGAATGTGAATATTCATAAGGGCTTCCTCCTCTACACAATCCTTCCATTGGATTGTGTATAAGATGATGTGACTATAAATATTAAGGAGGATTATAATGTCTTACTACAACAACAAATATTTGAAGCATGACATATACCTGTTTTGTTTATTACCCGACTGCCGAAGGAGGGTAATATGTTTATCAGTCTATGTTTGTAAAGGGTGTCTCAGAATGTTTTTCGTTTTTGATACTTAAAAAAAAGGTACTAGAATTAGTTAAAACTCAGTTTAATTACTGTTGAATTAATGAGCAGTATTGTAATTTTATTTGTAAAAAACGAAATTAAGTAAATTCGCACCCTCCTCGTCCTGACACTCGTTTGGCCTGCAACTAAAATTTTCATTATTTGTTTCGTCTGTGAGTCTTTGCTTGCTTTTAAACATTCAGGTTGGGTGGCACTAGTTTGTAAACTTAACTTTTTAAGCAGCTCTATAGGAGAACATCAGCAAGCGTTTAATCTGGGCTATTTGGGCTGCCATATCACGTCAAGGAATAGTCGGTCCCTCACTTTTTGGCGTGTGATTTAAGATTTTAGTTCCAGGAAAATTGGGTGTCAGGAAGTCAAGGATGCACATTTACTTATTATTGTTTTTAATAAACAAAATTGGAAAACTGCTCGTTAATTAAACAGTAAATAAAGCGAGTTTTAACTTATTCTATTACCTTTTTTTTAAGTATCAAAAACGAAAAACATTCTGAGACACCCTTTATATATGTATGTTTGTTCCTTTGTGGCATTCTAGAGACCAAACGCATTGGCCGATTTTGATGATTCTTACGTCAATCGCTGTGCGAGTGTCACTGGCTACATTAGAATTGGAAAAACTTAATTAAAAAAAACAAAACACCCGACTGCTTCAAAAGCGAACTAAAAAGTCGTAAACAAGGAAAAAATCATGCTGTGCAGTCGGAGGATACATATTCGCCGGCTGGCTGACCAAAATCTGGTGTATCCTCCGCCTGCACAGCATGATTTTTTCCTTGTTTACGACTTTTTAGTTCGCTTTTGAAGCAGTCGGGTGTTTTGTTTTTTTTAATTAAGTTTTTTTATTTATAACTTTTTAGTTAGTTTTTTCGAATTAGATACATTTAAACATATAAGTGTTATATATTTTTGAAATCACCTCTTAAAACCCTTTATTTTGATACCCCACACGATGGGTTTGGAAGAAAAAAAAATTTGGGCCCCCACAATATGGCACCCAAAATCCGCCATTTTTCTATTATCCAATTTTAATGTAGCCTATGACACTCGCAGGGTTAAGACGCATCGATTGATGTACGAATCATCAAAATCGGCCAACGCGTTTGGTCTCTGGAACGCCACATAGGAACAAACATACATACATACATACATACATACTTACATACATACATACATACTTACATACATACATACATACATACATAGACTGATAAACACATTACCCTCCTTCGGCAGTCGGGTAAAAAAAGAAAAATGGCAGATTTTGGGTGCCATTGTTTCTTCCAAACCCATCGTGTGGAGTATCAAAATAAATGGTTTTAAGAGATGGTTTCAAAAATATATAATTATATGTTTAAAGGTACCTAATACGAAAAAAAAATGCTAACTAAAAAGTTATAAATAAAGAAAGTTAATTCAAAACGTCAAAAAACCAGACTGCTTAAGAAGGGAATTAAAAACATGTAAACAAGAAGAAAATCATGCTGTGCAGTCGGAGGATACATCTGGTTTTTGTCAGCCAACTCGTGATTATGTATCATGTATCCTCCGACTGCACAGCATAATTTTCTTCTTGTTCACGTCTTTTTAGTTCGCTTCTTAAGCAGTCGGGTTTTTCGACTTCTTTGTGCAATCTTTTATAAAAAACTGTAAAAAGTGGCAGTTCTGTATTCTTTTATTTCGTGGCAGTGTAGTTGCTTTGTCAGTTGTTAGGATGTTGCGCAACTTTTCGAAGGGTTCTTTTGTTTCTTGACTTGCCTTAATTCTTCACCAATTTTCTTTTTTGGGAACAGAGACTGGTTATGGTGGGCATCTATATTTAAAATTATAACGTCTATTTTCTTTCATTCTGTCTACGACTTGCCACAACAAGCATGATGCATAATAACAAATACCTACCTACTGTAGCTGAAATATTTATTGGTTTTCCTTGTTTACAAATTGAATAAATCAATGTGCCTAGGCTTTTTACAACTATTGTAGGGTCGGTTTCCAGTCTAACCGGATCTATCTGAGTACCAAGCAGGGACTGCCTGTCTTTTTTTTTATAACCTATATGCTCGCGCTTGACCACAATCTCACCTGATGGTAAGCGATGATGTGGTCGACGGTGAAACACGCTGGCCTAGAAATAACCTATTCACTCTTGACTTAAAGACCCCTAGATTGTAGCTATCGCGAAACACAGACTCCGGCAGGGAACTCCAATCCTTAGCTGTACGCATAATAAAAGTGTTCCCAAAACGTTTTGTGCGTATGGGTGGGATGTCTACCATGTATCGATGGCGCATCGCCGTACGTCTGGTAGTCCGATGATGAAAAGGGCTAGGTGGAATTATATTGTGCAATTCCATCGCACACTCCCCGAAATGTAACCGATAAAAAACCGACAGGCTGGCAACTCGGTGACGATGTTCAAGACTCTGGAGCTTTGACTTGACCAGCGCCTCATCGCCGATGAGCCTCTTGGCTCGCTTTTCGATCGACTCTAGTGCGTCAAGCTGGTATTTGGCTGATCCGTCCCAGACATGAGAACAATCCCACCGCACTATTCCCAAACCACTGCAACTCCTGAAAGCCAGAATCAACAGTGGCGACCACCAGAAAAGCGCCGAGGCAATGACAGTACTCCAGGCATGATCGAACTTGCGCTTGATACAAATTGAGGAGCTGTTCCGGCGGGAAGTACCTTCTCAACTTTGCAAGGATCCCCAGCTTTTTGGCAGCCAGCTGAGCCTTTGCCTCAATGTAAGGGCCAAAATTGAGAGTAGATGTCAACGTAACGCCAAGAAGCTCAAGATGGTCAGTTATTGGCACGGTCGCATCTCGGAAAGTTGGAGCTGGGTAAAATTGGCTCTTTTTAGCGGAAAAAAAGACATGCCTGGGTTTTAGCAGCATTAAACCAGACCAGATTGGCATCGCCCCATTCGGAGACTGCCTGCAAGGACAGGTCCAAGCGCTCCATTATGGCCTCCCGGAGAGACCGGATCTGAGGCCCGGTCTTAACTTCCACAACCCAGTAACTGGGTCACACGATACCCCTTAGCAAGACAGGTTTCAAACTGGCTTCAGACTATCTATCGGTAACGACTGTCAAAGATCTACAAATAAATCCCAATATTACTTAGTGGCGCAACAGTCGCGCAACTTATCCGTCTCGCACGAGTTCTTAACATATTCCTCGAATCCGCGATACCTTGAGTAGTTCACAATAAACTGTGAATAACGTTGTTAGTCGCGCTCTAATAAACATCTCATTGTATTGTTGAATTTATTCACTTATACCTACTGTTCTTAAGTTTCTGCGATTCTGAATGTAGGTAAATATGTAGACAGTTTTTATTTTTTACTAACTAGCTGCTGTTCGCGGCTTCACCCGTGTAAAAAGTCCAAATCGGTTCAGCGGTTTAACCGTAAAAAGATAACAGACAGCATTACTTTCGTATTTACAATATTAGTATGGAAAGGATAGAATGGATTATAGTCTGTGTCACTACTGGGCAAAAGCCTCCGAAATATCTTTAAACACTTTTTCTTGCGCAACCCCGAACCAGCCTTCTATTGGCAACTAGCTACTTGCCGTGGCTTCGCCCCCGTCGCTCATCCTACAGGAACCGTCCCTTTTTACCCGACTGCCGAAGGAGGGTAATGTGATCAGTCTATGTATGTATGTATGTACTTATGTATGTTTGTTCCTATATGGCGTTCCAGAGACCAAACGCTTTGGCCGATTTTGATGATTCATACGTCAATCGATTTGTCATAACCCTGCAAGTGTCAAAGGCTACATCAAAATTGGACAATAGAAAAATGGTACTGACTAATGGGTCTAATTATTAAATGATACTGAGCAATAGTGTCGATATGATTTAGTGAAAGAATTTCTTAATTGGATTATATTTATTTTCAACAATGACTACACTGCTAACACAGTATAGGTAATACTGTGCTGTTACTTTATAAATGTGTACATTGCAAATTTAAGTCCAAGCGGCATTATGATCATTAGATACGCCCAAAGATTATTATTTATCTTTAACAAGCATATCAAACAAAAAATGTTATTCTGCCACTGTTCACACTAAAAGTAATACTTAAATAGAGTTTTTGTTTGTTATTGTAAATAACTCGAGGTGTTGTTATAATTGAGCCCCAATTAATTTCGCAGTTGTTTGGAAGAAATTATTTTCTATTCGCGTGTTATTTCGTGGTTTGACGTTTTCCAGTTGTTTAACAATGTTTATTACTGCAATGTTCGTGTTCCGTAATTTTTTAATTATTTTTGTTATGTCCAAGAGTTTAACAGGGAATTAAGTAGAGAAATTACGCTTGTAATCATTTGCTAATAATTCACATTATTGCAAGAAAACTTTATCAAGTCTGCTTACATTACAATACAGAGCTATTAAAATTAGTTCATGAGACCCCGCAGTCGGGATTGGTATCGTAGTTTAACGATAAATAAAATAAAAAACCATAACTCGTAGTTTTAAGGCCATCAAAGGCCATTGACTCCATTATTCTGCTGAAATTAAATGTTAAGATTTTTTCTCACAGCAACTAGGCACATACTTATAGTTTCGTTTGACCCTGTATTTATTTATTTATATACTCTTTATTGTACACCATAATGAACAAGAAAAAAAAACTTAATACCTACTAAAAACATACAATGGACGGCCTTATCGCATTCCGCGATCTCTTCCAGGCACCCTGGAACCTCAACAACCTCTTAAAAACAACAGAGATTTTGTTAGGCACCCAAATGAGTAAAACACTTTTCAGTCAGTAGGATGTCCTCCATTGTTCACAACGATCAACAAGCTATTGTTTTCAAAAGTACTTATTTTCGTGACCACTTTCCACATAACCTGTCCCTGCACTTCGGTAACAACTTCCGCACAAAACGCATTAGTGGCCAGTCTTCACTCCTCGCTTCCATCTTCAAATAAGAAAGCGACACGTCCCATCAATCATGGCGATGGTTGAGACAGTAACTCATGTGCTGACAACAGTAGTTACCTACCTAGTGTTACGAAATTTGCTAGGTAATACAGTTTTGGTTTTGACGAATACGAGATCGGCTCGTTTGAAAATGGAACGATGTTTTTTTTTCTTTGTCTTGTTATGGATCTGTTCATTTATTGGCATCCTGCAATCTGTTGTTTTAATTTTTGTTTTAGTAAAAACATTATTTAGTTTGCTAGGCCCTAGCACGAGTTTCTGCGTAATTGGATCGACTACGTTAACGTATCGCCTCCGACAATTTTTGTATGCAAAATGAATCAGCGCCATGTGTCCGTATTTGGAACTAACAAATCGGTAGCACAAGTTTTTGACAATTGCCTTCGTATCGAGTTTACATATTTACGTTGCGTTAACGCTCCAAATGTATGGGAATCGGTAGCACAAGTTTTCATTTTGACATGTAGTATCGAGTTTTACGCAAGGTGTGACGAAAGCACGTCGAAAACTATCTCACTGACATTTTCTTGGTGAGACATTTCACGTCAAATAATTTTCCGTATTTATTTCGGTATTTTTACAATATTATGCCTGATTATGCCATTTAATCATGAAGAAAAGGGGAACGCATGCTGTCTATTGATTATCTTACGTCCTTTTTTAATAAATAGGCTAGGAGAAGATGTTAAACGAGGTAGGTAACATTTTCATTTTCTTTGTGAACAAACAGTAATAGTTTCTTATAATAAACCATTTCTATAAGTTATTGATGCTAACCACACATAGAGCGGCCTTCCTGCCGTGGTGGAGTATGATCTCTTGCGCGTTATTCGCCGCAACTCTACGTTTTTCTTGCGGTGCTCAATAATTATCATGACTCATTTGATGATTCATGAATTGAAGAAAACGGCGATATGCTTTATAAATTAGAGATTATCCCTTATATAATACTAGTATGCACGTATGCCTATATATTATGCAACCGGTTTATACCGGTATAAAAAGATAATTTGGGAATATGGATTAGAATTTGGGATATACAACATTGACGGCTAAAATGTTCTTGACTTCTCTATTAACAACAATACTAACCTAAAATGTATTAATATAACATCTTCTTCAGCAGATCTTGTGGCAATGGTTGCAGTTTGCAGTATTTTATGTAGCAAAAACCGTAATGCGTTCTACAAGTCTAGCTAGTCTGTCGATGATAAACACAGACAGATGTATAACGAAAGAGAAAACTAGGACTAAAATGAAATAGAATCCCTTCGCAGCGTGACGAACGGTCTAGTATAAATACCTTTCATCGTAATTGCCACCTGCCAGCCAATGTTCCAGAATCCAGAGTAATCCTTATGGACGAGAAATCGATGCAGAGAATGGACTGTAATAGGACTCTCTTTCAAAACAATATAATATAATCCTAAGTCATATCGTTCCGTATGCGTACATGGAAAGCCTAGTTGGCTCACTCAGCCTGTTTTTATTAAAAAATCCTACTTCTTGTTGATATTAATTGAATTTATTATATTTCTAACATGTATATAAGTAGCCGTGAATTGACTAGGTAACTAACTAAGCTATAAATGTGATAATAAATTCCTGTATAAACAGAAACTATATGTTTTTCCTAATTTTCCTAATCCAAACATACATAAACTAACGCTTTTTTCGGATAGGGGTAAGTAGGTAGAAACTACAGAATGTCACATGCTACGTAATATACACGTTCATACAGCTGCACGCACGCTGGTTATTACATGCACGCGCTGGCCTTTCTGAAGAACATCACAAAAAGATCTGATGCGGACGGTGTAAGTACCCGCGGTTGCCGTGGGATAGAATCCCACTGTAGTTTGACGTGCTTTCCATGCTCTGAGTCCGGCGACTCTGCTTGTGGCACACGCCACCACGAACCCCTGAATGAGTGGTAGGTATTACGAGGACGACACACATACAAGAGCCACGTTTTGACTAAAGAAATAAAATGCGGGCTTTTTCTTGAAAAATCTTGTTGCATGTGTTTTAGGCCATTTTTTTGCATTCGTCTTTACTTAGCTGAAATCTTTAGAGCCTTATTTAATAAACCTTTTAAACATACATTATTTAATACCTTTGAATTGATTGTTTACTTAGTATACACAACCCTTATTGACATCGACAATAATAATTACACATTTTATAACAATTAAAAAGATTTAAAACACCCCCGACACATTTATCTTGCGTAAACACCCCGATTCAAGCAGTGAAACGACCATAACTTGTAAACGGCTGAACCGATTTTATTCGAACATCACATAATCGACAAAATCACCTTTCAAACGAAAAAAACAAAATCCGTTCATCAGTTTAGGCGCTATGATGCCACAGACAGACACACAGACACACAGGTACACAGATATACAGATACACACCAACACAGCAACACACGTGAAACTTATAACACCCCTCTTTTTCCGGCGGGGGTTAAAAATTCCGGTTTGATACACTTTCATTACATTGAATGATCGAATATGGCGTAAACGTGTGGACCGATTTACATTATTCAAACGGATAAAATGGTTCTACGTCTAGACCTTTCATTTCACACCAAAATCGTTGAAATATCCCTATAAACAAAAATCATGTTTTCAAGTTACGTAATTATACGACACTGCACTCATCACAAAATTTATTTAAAATCTGGCCAAGTGCGAGTCGGACTCGCGCACGAAGGTTTCCGTACCATTATCGCAAAAAATAGCAAAAATGTCACGTTTGTTGTATGGGAGCCCTACTTAAATATTTATTTTATTCTGTTTTTTATGTGTTGGTATAGCGGCAACAGAAATACATCATCTGTAAAAATTTCAGCTGTCTAGCTATCACGGTTCATGAGATACAGCCTGGTGACAGACAGACACGGATCGTGAAGTCTTAGTAATAGGGTTCCGTTTTTACCCTTTGGGTACGAAAATCTAAATACTATCTTTATCTCTATCTATTTCTCTCTATTTATCTTCTCAAGATGGTCAAACCATCTCAGCATACCTACGATTTTCAGTTAATACATCTTTGTTTAAACCACAACGTTGTCTTATTACATCTTTCTCTATCTCATCTTCGTTCTTCAATCTATCATTCAAAATTACATATCACATAGGCACTTCCTATTCTAAACATTTTGTTTGCTATATTTGTACAAGATAATCTCTGAAAGGAAACGCCTGCCGTTCCTACCGCTAGGTGTAGCAGTAAAAACTTTATGGGCTGATCATGAATTTACATAATGCATTGATTAAATAAAATACAGATTTAATTAACAAAACTTTGTATCTTGTAACTTTGTATTCATCATAATGAATTGGTAGAGTATGTAAGATTCCAACCATAGCTCATGGCTGCTCCAAACGCTTGAAATAGCATGAAGAGCATTTGTACTAAAACGGTTGTAAATATGTAGATACTATTTAACGTCGTAAGTTATAAAATAATCCCCCAATTCCTTCGTTGGATGTCACTATTGCACAAAGAGACGTATAGCTTGCAGGCTTTGAAGACATCACGGCTGCAGTCTTGTAGACGGTGGTGCAAGCGATCGGCATGGCTTGTCTTCTCTTAGTGGCAATGCTGGCTTATATTGTTGCGGTTTCGAGAAAGGCTTTTGGCTAGTACCAGGAATATTTTACTCGTCATCTCCTGTTGGTAAAAGAAGTTGATATAGAACAAAATACAAAGATTCTGAAACTAAATACATTGTTGGTCGTGCAGTGTTATTGGACCTTTCCATTAGGAATTTCTTAGTGGCAACCCGGAGTCTCAATCTGTGTGCTGTGCACGGCAATAGGCCCGCCTCTTACTACATGAGACCTCATGGGATTGAGCGGATGAAGCGCATTTTGCATAATTGTATAAATCTGTGCAATAAACTTACTTTTTTGCTTCTTTATGAAGTTCACCATGATGATGAATTGAGTGAAGCAAGTTCTTTTGGGATTTGTTAATTCTAAAATCACAGAACAGTCGTACGTAACAGATTTAATCTAAATCTGGTAAATTAAAATAATTATTTGAAATGACAATAAACAACAATAGACGTTTACACCTTAGGGTCTGCTCACACCGAGAAGCAATGCGTACTTATAAACCGCGCGGCAATAAAAATTTCATAAAAAGTGATGGATGAGATCCTCCAACCGATGAATACATTTTTGTAATTTATTTATTCATATATTAATTTAATTATATTATTATACATAATATTATTATGCGTAAAGTGTGAACTATTAAGTGGACAATCATGGTGAACAATAAGTTAGGTAGGTATATTTATTATATATATCCAGCATTCTGGGCATGATTGCTGACAGGCTGTGTTGTATTGAATTCAGCTGGAATACTGAAGCAAAGATGGTTGCCTGTGTTTAATCGTTAAATGTTTGTTTGTTTAAATGTTTTTATTGTGTTACTAACATAGGTATAAGTTTTTTTACATCGTTCTCACATAACTATGTATTTTTCCTGTAACCAAATACCTACTTATAATTGAACTTTATTGAAGACAAAGAGTGTCTGTGGAGTATCTTGCACGTTCTTCTCCATAGAGACTTACTGAGGCTTGCGAATGTGCAACTAGATTCATCTTTTGTTTGATTATTAAAAATGTCTTTAAATGGTTTAGTTGAAATAAAGTATTTTGATTTTGTTAAGTTTATATTGTTTTTAATACTATGAATATAATATGTATTTTGGTTAAGTTATTCTTTGGGCCTTGTTGCCTTTAATAAATGAATTTAACATTTCGTATAATTAGGTATTGAAAGTTTCGGTGTAAACGTGCAAAATACCTAATTTTACCAACCACTGAGTTCGCTCGTCGCATGAATTTTGCAACTAGACGCGTTTGCATCAGTGTGCTAACGGTTTAATATTTTTGTAATTTGAAGGAAACCGTCAAACATTAAGTGACAATTGTCATACGTCATGTACGGGACCGTTCAAAACCGAACAATTTATCATAAATAAATACCCCAATAAACTGAAATTTTCAATGACTTATTAAAAAAAAGAATTAATGAAAATGTTAAATATGTTTTAACATGTGTTTATCACAAACATTTTTTCAGTTTTAGTCTCTAAATTATTTAAAACAAAGTTACTCGTTTTTTTTTTCTATTTTCAAAACGCACCATTTACTACAAACCAATCCAAACGCTATTGGATTCTCGGCCTTAATAAACCATAGTCAATTACTACTTCCGAGTTGTCGCAAGACGTTTTTTTGAACTCGTGCTGCCAAAATAACTTGTCGCAGCATCGAGTACGTTTTCGTCTGGTAAAATGTCACGATGACGATACGAAAACGTCAGAAACTTGTGCTAGGGGCTGTCGAGGCCTGTCGACGGCCTTTTGCGTAATTACAGAGTAAAACTAATGGATAGTTTTAATTGATAATTTTTACTGAGTCATCTGCAAAAAATCCATGCGACGAAAATATTTACCCTCCCCCCGTTCAAATTAGTCACGAGATGAGTGCATAGGTAATCCATCAACCATAATCAATTTCACATCAATCACTTGCTTTGCTAGATACCTACTTGCAGTTATAAAAATGCCATGGGAACGAATTTGCATCGCATACATCAAGTGCAATCGCCTCTAATCACTAGCTGAAGGTTGTCTAACGGCTCGAGTACCGCTAAGACAATTTCCCGGGATAGTGCAAATGATTGTAGTAACAGTAAGACGGCTATGTGTGGTCGCTGGGGAAACTGACCGCTTGATTCACTATCAAAAGCAGGGTTACCGACAGTACGTTTTCGACTAGAGGCTCTTGATAAATGGCGCAACTATAACGAAAGGTAAAATGTCAACAATGTACTATGACAAAATGTCACGTGATACATACATTTTGGCATTATGACAAAATATCAAAAGCCTCTGGTTTTTTAGGAAACCTCCCAAAAATACAAGATCCAAATGAGATGAAAAAGACTATCGGAAAGGGAACTGTGCTGTTTAGAAATCCGAAAGCAATACAAAAGTTATGCATGAAGTTCTAGGACAAGGAAAGATATTTCCATGTATCAAGGCAACAATGAAAATAAATCCTGGAACAACAAAGATTTTTCATATAGACGACTAAATGCCACATAAATCATATTAAGTTAGTAAGAGCGACGAAAATCCTCGGCAAGAGATATTTTTTGTACGCTTTCCATAAAACTGTCACCTAAATCCGGGATGTTGACATCCCTGAGAGGCAGCAGAAACTTCGTAACTACATGATTGGCAATTAGAAACACGCGTATTGCGTAGTACTTATCTGGTTTTTATGGCAATCTTTTTTTGTTCAGTCAAATAACCCTTCCGCATTTCCAGACCTTCTATATGAGTATGCCTGGGTGCATCAATAAGTTGCTGTAATGGGGTTGATGTGTTAGAAAGGTTTAGTTTGTTGCGCCTCTCCTACTTCCCGAAGTGATGACGAGTGGGCGTTTTAAGGGACTGGCTTTATGTAGAACTTTTACGTTTAACAAGTCCTGGCTCCCATCTTAATTTAAGTATATAAATGACGCTTGATTTTCGATTATGCTTTCATCGGGCAGTCAATGATCCACCATAACATTAAGAGATTCATATGAATCTCTTACGTTGTTCAACCGCAAATATTTTCTCTCGATAGGCCATCTGTATTTCCTAATTATCATACCACAGGTCTAAAAGTTTTCTACTTCTAAATTGATGTAGTAAATCATCAGATACCGCAAGATCGATGCGGCTTATATGTGGCTGCAATGTGAAAACTGTCCACTTAATTCTCTGCCGTGTTAGAAATGCTACGCATTTACGCGTAATTATGATTACTGCGGTAGTAAAACTATAAAAACGTTTTAAACCGACAAACGAGTTTTTAGCTCAAAAATGGACTTGAAATTCTTTAAATTATCCACGTTACACGTACGTTTAAATTATCCTAGGTACAGTACATTCTTGGCATTCAATATGACGAATACCGCAAAAATATTCGCAAGTATTCTAAATACTATGCACACATAACGGTACGTATATTAAAGAGGTCTATTTAAATCCTTTGTTCGCAAAATACTGTATTGTTATACATTCAAAATAAGTTTGCACAAGTGAAATATTTGTCATACAAAATAGTAGGTACCTAACTACAGGGCGTTGAGCTACAAAAGCTTTCGTCAAGCCTGTGAGTCAGCTCATTACAAAATCGACTACAGCAAAAGGTGAACTGAATCTAAATTATAGGAGCCCGCAACCTATAATTTCAGAGCACAATGCTATCTTTAGCCCAACATCCATACCTAAGAACATGTCTACCAGCGCCGTGAATACTTAGCATCCAAATTATAGGACTGCAAACTATAATTACTGCAGAGCAAAATCACAAAGCTTTTGAACTTTACCCTTCATCCGTCTTTCCTTTGAATATATCAAAGTAAGCAGATACTTAAAGAGGTGAAGCTGAAAGCTCAAGACCCATCGCGATGGAGGACTACTGTGGACGCCCTCTGTCCCATCCAGGGGACATATAACTTTGAGTAAGTCGAGATACTTAAAGAATCGGAGGAGCCGTGGCCTGATGCTGCGTAAGCCAGTGTGCGTGACTCCACGCCGCCGCCGCCGACTTTCGATGTTCAGCACCCCATCATGCAGTCCTATGTTGGCAAAGTAAAAAGCAACAGTGGAGTAATTTGTGCTCCATTGGTGTAATTGCTGCAAGGAGTTCCCGTCCAAGGATAAGCGAATAAGTAAATACTTATTCACCAGTGGAGACTAGTCTCGAAGGCCCATTAAGTCAGCCAGTTCAAGATATGGCGGTAGATATAGCAATACATGGGGACCAAATTGTAATAAGTTGGCCTGCCTTTCGCCTACGTGCGCTACCGTAACCCAATTCCTTCTTACACTTCTGTCGCAATCGATATGTTCTGCACGTTCTTTTGGCGTTACGGATCCTGGATAACATCAATTTTCAATAAACTCTTGTTGATCGAGAAAAGATGCTTCGAAATTATTTCTGAAGTATAACATTTCTCTACCAACTAACATACGAGTTGTTTTTCCAACTCGCTTAGTTTATCTTTACTAGCTGGAAGGTGAACTTCAAGTACAATAAACTGTCTTCCAATTATTTATTTTCCTTCTTTTTTACTACATTTTACTCTTATATCATTCAGCACCTCATCAATCCATATCACCTAATGTAAACTTACGGTAATGCACTCAACGATTACATAAGCAAACAATCGCCGAAAATACTCGAGATCGATCGGATCGTCCACTTAATCAGATGGCCAGAGCTTTCGACTCGATGCTTATCTATAAAACACAAATTCGCTCTTACGACTGATGGGCAATGTTCCGATTAGGCTGAATGGTGGACTGGGAATGTGTTGCTGTTCGATGAGACCATTTTACTTGCTAAAATGTGACTTTAAACCGCAATCCAATGGGTTATACCTGAGGTCTTAAAGCTAGTACAAATATAAACTCACGCTTTTTTCTCATAGGAGTAGGCAGAAACTATAGAACACCACCTGCTACTATCCTAACATACTCCTTAATGCAGAGGTCTTGATGCCAGCCTTGCTCATAAATAATGCAGTTACATTCTTTTTTTTTTACTAAATATAGGCTTGCGCTTGACCACCATCTCATCTGATGGAAAGCGATGATGTGGTCGACGGTGAAGCACGCTTGCCTAGAAAAAACCCATTCACTCTTGACTTAAAGCTCTATACGCCTGAATTTGTCTATGCCCAGTAAGATTTATTATACGATTAATTTACTATCTATGCGGCACTTCAGCTATCCCATAAAAAATCATATCACATTAGATCCTAATTATAGGACTGCCTTTTTTACCATTTTTACACATCAATGCTTTACTAGTCCACATTGTAAAACTCCTATTCCTATTCAACCCCTGCTATCACCCCTTACCGGTATAAATAATCCACCGATCCCCTATCCGCGATGCACGGTAATCAGAGACTCACAGAGCGTTCAGTCATCTAATATTCAACGGAGGGAACAGCCTCGCGTCCTCGCTCGGTCGTGTTACCTATCGCCGTGCCGACGCAAATTGACTGCGAATTTGTTTGTTGCTTGTGGTGTTGAATTGTGGATGGGTAGGGGATGAAGATGGATGATGGGAAAAGGTCTGACTGGAATGAGGTAGTAAACAATGAGTGTTTTATGATTCAAGAAGTTGAAGTTGGAAGACGCATAGCCCTTTTTTGGGAAATAAATAATCAGTTAGATAGATTCTTAATAACTAACAGGACTTGGTCTTAAATGAATGGGCAGTAAGTGTTCCGTGATAATTAAGCTTCGAAGCTATTCATAAAGCTCCTTCAGTCTAAACTTCTGATAAACAAGATGCCTTAAGATGATGAAGAAGCCGACGATGATTGTCATCCCCTATCCTCGGTGTAGGATAATCGAAGACTCACAGAGCGTTCAGTCATCTAATATTCAACGGAGGGAACAGCCTCGCGTCCTCGCTCGGTCGTGTTACCCATTGAGGTGCCGACGCAAATTGACTGCGAATTTGTTTGTGTGTGGTGCTGACGGGTGTTTCGACGGGCTGTGAGATGAAGATGGATGATAAGGAAGGTCTGACTGACGTGGGGTAGTGAACAATGAGAGTTTTATGATTCAAGAGGGAAAGGTAGAACAGGTTGCCTGTATTGGGACATAAAATGTCTTCTCCTAAATGATAAAAGGAATGGTCCTAACTGATTACTTTGGCTCACAGTTCTATTTAAGTTGGGCAGCCTTTTGAGCCACATCTTCTATAATCTTGTTTTTTTTTAACGCGTATAGTGTTTCGATCTCGATCCTATTGTTTATCACATAGAATACTGCGCTCCATTGCTTGTTGGAAAACCTTTCGTTTGGACACCTGGATGTTAGTCAAGGACCAAGTTGAGAGACAAAGATATTTATTATTTCAACTAGGCACTTGAAAGTTACATTAAAATTAAAATTTACAAGGAATAAAAATTGATTCTACCGTGCATTCGAAAAGTAGCTTGTTATGGAGTATGGAGAAGAATATACAAGAAACTCCATACTTACTCTTTTAAAAATAAAATAGTTTTTGTACAATATTTAGGTACATAAGTACATACATTAATAAATTCATTTATGTGAGGACAATGCACCCAGAATCACTACACACTATACTACGTACAGGTATAAAGTATTAAAAGTAGTTAAAACATTAACATCCGAAGCAGTTAAGTTATGACCAATCCCAACTGATGGCGCCCGTTCACGAACATGACGCATGAATCGGCACCACCCAGCTCAACCATCATGAAGGGAACCGAATGATCCAACACATGCGCCACCATCAGCCAGACAAGAACATGACACACTCAACTGCCAGGGCACACACAAGTCAACGAACGACACATAGGTACAGCAAATGCTAGATTTACAAATGGGCACATAGTACTCACACACGTGCTGTGCAGTTATATAATACTAAAAGATATTGAATTTATATAATAATTAATTAGGTAGCAGCCCCTTTAAACCCGTCTCAAGAAAAGAAAGAAAATATCTGTATTCGATTGTTGATCAATATGATCATACCTAGAACAAGAAAAATAACTTATTTTAATAATATTCATATTCGTTCCAGTGACCTCTTTTCCTCCTAACTGCTAAACCATAAATCTGTAACAAAAAATAACACATCTACGAATCTCGTTGAAAGTCGAGAGCTATCGAACTATCGGCATTTGGCAGACATTATTATAGTGGCAGACTGAGTAAACGTCCTTATTTGTGAGATTCCACCGTTACTTGACATTCATACATAATATACATATGTAATGTCACCCACATTATATCCTTCTACAAATGTTTGCTTTAGAAGATTCACCGTTCAGTGTTGATCTTGTTTTTTATTCTCTTGGATGGCAACTGGTTTTATAATGGAATTGATATATATAGTAGTGAGAGATAGTGGTTCGTCGTTTTATACGCTACTGCTGAGCATATAGAGCTGACGTCCCAGGTTCGATTTCCGGGTCGGGAAAATTGTTAGTGGGTTTTCCATCTGAATTTTTACCAGTCTGGATTTGTACCCAGTTGATGGCTATAGGCACGAAACTGGCTAGAGGTGGGTGTACTGTATGTAGACCTCTGCGTAACACTTCGAAGAACTGACGCGCGGCGTGATGTTATGTAACAATGAAGCAAGTATTTATAAACCTTGACTTTGACATTGTGAGAAAACAAATCGCCAACTTTGCGCTTGCGTAGGATTTGATCAAAAATGCTGAACTGTCGAAATGGTCATAAAATGCAGACACATGCACTCTTTTTTTACTCAGACATTCGTTTATCATAATATTGGTTGAGTGAAAAATTGAGACCAACTGATTCATAAATTGTGGTTTTGAATCACTCTTTAGCATTTTAATTAAGCTAAACTAGTTCTAACAAAGAACTGTATTTTTTGCTCAGTCTTAATGAATGCAGTTATAATTAAGAGGAATTAAGAACGCAAATACGTGAAGATGGAGTGTTTACTGAGCAAATGAATACTCAAGTTTTTGATAATGATTTTAATTAAAATATTTTAAAATTGTGTTTGCATTTTCTCTCGTACAAGGTCAGTAGAGATATAAAGTTTTAAATGAGTCAGATATAAATTACTAAGTATAATAAAATGCGGATGTTTTTATTTTATTTATAAACTATGCAAGGAGGACATGCTCGTTTGCACACGTTGAAAACACTTAAGAATTTGGCTCAATACTTATTTTATTATTTATATTAATCTCGACCGCGCCGTGTAGCGACTATTTGACTTCGCCTCCGACTTCAAATATGAATTAAGAATATTCTAATCAGAGATTTTTTATTAATAAGGCCCTATATTTTATTTTCAAAACCCACGCAAGTCTTGCTAACCACAACACATACATAGCTGAAGAACATTTCCCGCCTGTATCATCAACAATTAAAAAAATAAGTAGATTTTCACATCCGTTTCCGTACATTCTCGTAAATCATACAACTAATTACAATTAGTTTTAAAATAACAGTTACACTATAAAACAATAATCGCTTGGCGTGACAGACACGCGAACTTTTATCACGCTATGTGCAAACTGGAATTGTCTGCAATCTGTTCTGCAGTATGTACCACCAGAGAGCGATAGCAATGTTTGACAGTTATTTTTGGCGACTGATAACGGACTCGGAGGATGTTTTGTTATGGAAATTATTTGCGCTCTGATTAGTTTTGGAGGCCGAAACTGTAATTTCTTCTTTTGAAGGTTGTTGAGATGAATTTTCTGGAGGATGTTTTGTGATATATATACGCATATTTCTCCACCATATATGGCGGTAGGTACCTTCTGACTTCGATCACAGCAGCTTTGATGCATGAGATGCATCAGGGTTCATTAGGTCTACAAAACTAAATGTAGGTACCATCGACACGAAGAAGAAGGCCTATTAAAAGCCAAACCAAATATTCTAAGGCAAACTGCTTGTACTCGCACCTACATATACCTATATACATAGTTTCTAATGATAATATTCTCTTTTTTCCAGAAAGAATCTCGCACGGACGTGCAATTCCACTTGGCAGCGCTGCGAGGAGACTGCGACAGGCTACGTCAGCTGCTCGACACCGGGAAGGTTCACATCGACTCAAGAGACAGGGTGAGTTGACAATAAAACTTGCTTTTTATCGAAATATGGGAGCAAACTGTGATAAGAAATGTCATTGCCGAAGTATCGTGTCGACGTCGCCATGGAATTCCCCCACTGGAATCACATATTGTATTTGCATATCCCTGAGGGACTACCCGATATGACAGGTAGTATGAACTTTCCTTGTATGCTACAAGTATTACATGCATTGGTAATATTTCTGTCTGTTATACCCTTACCGCCGTTTTCTGATAAAAAAATCGAAGTTATAATTTTTGTCAAACTTTACTTTAATCTGAAAAGCCTGTGAAATTTTGGCATTAAAGTTGGTGTCTGACACATTCCTAATTACAAATATACTATTCCGAAATTTGTTGTTAGGATTGGACCTGCGATAGAGAGCAGAAACATACTATACTGTCATCAACATATATTTTATAAGCTGTCCACAACTTCCCAGTCACATTAGATCAAATAAACACACTCATATAATATTATTCAATATCAATGTGCCAAATGATCACGTCGTCACCTCGGCTGACATTTGAAGACATAAATCTGAGTCATTGATATCAATATAGGACATATCGATTTCAATACGAGGATATCAGGTGAATGACAAATCAGTTCAGGATGTGAACTATGTGAAGGCCAAATATTAGGTTTGTACTATTGCACAAGACTTTTCACTTCAGATATTATGACTCATTGTTCCTACCTGACTTAGATTCCTACCTGATTGAGAACAGGACTTCATTTCAGAACATAATAATTATGTCAAATGACGCCACGTTTGGCGCAGTGGATGAGCGATCGCCTGCTGCGCTGCGTGTCGCGGGTTCGTTTCCCGAACGGAACAAATATGTGTATGACCTACAGATAGTAATGTTCCGGTCTGGTTGTTTATGTATGTGGTTTATAATGTTAGTAAATGCACCCACGATACAGGAGAAATTCCTAGTGTGTGGCAAAATAAAAAATAAATTGGCCTGAAAATTAAATTAAAACTGCATTTCAAGAAAACGCAGTAGGTAAATGTATTTCGTCAGCTAGGAAAAAATACCAAAGAATTTTAACCGTTCCATTTTTGCCTTTACGCCTCACTAAAAAGATGAAAACGTGGCGATAAACCTCATTTCGAGATCACTCACCAAGATTAGCGGTGTCACTAGCGAAATTGATGACTCGTCGGAGTTCAGAATGGCACGCTTTGCCTATGAAACACGTTGATGACGGGTCGCAAACGTCCCCCACGGAGGAAAGACTGATGGGGTGTTTACGTAACCCCAGTAGCTGAAAAAAGGCAGCTATATAGATTAATGGCCTAGATTTTGTAGAATCCTCGGAGATCTGAGTAATTTGTTTGAGCGTCTTTTGTTTTCGAAGGTTGTTTATTGTTTTTTTAGGATTTTGTTTACTGAATGAAGAGGGATATTAGTCTATATATTCCAGTTTTATTGAATGCTATGAACATTTAATAACTTTACAAGGTATGCCTAGTTGTGAAGGTTAAACTGTTTTAGTGTAAGTAAGTAAGTAACAGGGACGCGGCACCTCAGGTACCACTTATCATAATTCAAATTAAAGAACAGCCTTATCAAAAAGCATTAATAATAGCTGGAAAAGTAAAGGTGGCTTGTTGAGATTATAAACTCAACGGCTCATTCACAGATTACCCTCTAAATCTGTGGGTTCATGATATCTCATTATATTTCTATACCGTGAGAATATTTCACGAAACTAATCTATCAAAACAAGTAAAATTTCAAAATTTAAAAACCCCCGACACATTTATCTTGCGAAAACACCCCGATTCACACAGTTTAACGCGCATAACTTTTGAACGGCTGAACCGATTTAATTCAAACAAAGCTAAGAACACTCTCGACAAAATCACCTTTCAAACAAAAAAAACTAAATCAAAATCGGTTCATCCGTTGAGGCGCTATGGTGCCACAGACAGACACACAGATACACACGTCAAACGTATACCACCCCTTTTTTCCGGCGGGGGTTAATAATTGAAGAAGCAGTACAACAGTGAGTACTTTACTGTCCACAATTACTCTGTAATTAATAAATCAATTTATTTTCACTGTGGCAAAGAATTTTATTAATCAAAGCACAAACCACTATGGTTTCTTATACAAGTACTCTAATGGTTTTATAATGACGTAAAATGAATGCCCCACTTTCGACCAATCTCCATTCTATTAAACCGACTTTGGGAAGTTGGTTAAAAAAGGAGGTTCTCAGTTTGACCCGTATGTTTGTCCGCGATTTTCTCGCATTTGGCTGAACCGATTTTGATGCGGTTTTCAGAAAAGTATTTGCTACTTTCTGGAGAAGTTTTTGGTATGTAACAAGTGGATACCCCCATGACCTCGTCCGCATGGATCCGTTATCCTATGTTAGATTGTATGTATGTATCTTTCTCCACGCATTTCACCGAAATTAGTCGTCGGACTATGATCATTCTTTTTTTATTGGATTAATTATCTCTCAACTTAGGTCATAATGCAAGACTGCAGTTTGCAAAAATGTTTTTATTATGATATGAAATTCACATTACTCAGTGGTCAAGTTATAAGCGGAAGCGATTTCCATAGCTTTGGAAAACTTTCTTTAATAATAATAATCAAGATATTATTATTATAACTAAATGCCTATTTTGCCCACTGTAGGGCTAAGGCATCCCTTCCCTCTTTTCTGATGAGTTTGTAGGCATGTCCTTTAAAAATAAGTCTAGCTTACCCCGTCATCTCTTTCTGGGCACAGTACTTAATCAGCCAAAATCAAGAACTCTAGTATCCTGAAATTACCTGCTGCATGTCCTATAAATGGTGATAGGTGCTTCTGCCGCGAATGATGATGTAAAACTTGATTCTAATAAATTCCTTGTGGTTTGCTCATTCTACTTTCGGATATTGAGTGAAAGACTCAATCCGAGGAATTTTCATTTAAGATGGACTTTACTTAATTTTATTTTTATTTATTTTTTATTAAAAAATGTTGCCCACACTAGGAATTTCTTCTTGTATCTTGGATGCGTTTACAAACATATAAACTGACATACACAATACCCAGAGTCGCAACATCTATCTGTAGGACATACAAAAAAAAAAACAGTGCGGGAATCGAACGCGCGACACGCAGCGTAGCGCAGTCAATCGCTCAACCACTGCGCCAAACGTGCACGCAACTCATTGCTCTGCCATCTAGAGATGGGTCGTCGACGTATTTGGGACTACAAGACGTACGGCGATGCGCCATCGCTGGGTGCGCCAAAGTTCACCTAAATTTACAACGCCGATAATTGGAAATCCGAAAATGTTCTTCCTAACATTTTTCATCCTAACAATCACAATTCCTAACTACTCTGTCTCTAATGTTCATAATTCAGAAGCATTCAACTTCATAATGTCAGTAGCAATAAACATTTATTATACTTTTATTTGTTTTCCTATATTTTCTCAACATAACTATCTTTTACACTATTATTCAAAGTCATATCTTTTTTGTTTAGATTTCTTTTTATTCATAATAATCAGTATTATATACATTAATTTTGCGTAACTTTATTTTCACCTATCATGTATAACATATAAGAATAACCGGTACCATGGTACAAGTAGTCAAATAAAAAACATGTTTTCATATACACATTTCAATTAAATTAGTTTAATATTAGCGGCTATAGCTTTCAAATAATCACTTTTATTGGTGAATTTTGCTTTAAAATTCAATATATATTTAATTCTATCATATTTTCCGTTGATTTGGAAGTTCATTTTATTTTTGTAGGTAGTACTCATAAATAGAAAGCTTTATAAAAATTTTCAAGACTCGGCAATGTTATGTTTTTTTGTATGTTTTTCGTGAGGTAAAAAAATGAGAATTAGTCCAAGAGCGAGCGAAGCGAGCTCGGGAACTTAGGGCACCCCGACACGGATAGGTTAGGTTCGAAGGAGATGACGGAAGCTGAAGTGAGCGAGCAAAGCGAGCGAACGCAGCTCCCGTCATCTCCTTCATGTTAGGTTACTTTAGACCCCGCAGACAGAAATAGGAGCGCCGCGCAGCGGGGCTCCGTCGACTTAGTTGCTTAAATATTAAACTTTAACCATGGATATCTTCCATAACCGTGGGGTTCCGTGGGGTTGGGATGGTACAATGAGGTAGCCCCTCTACCCTCCTTTCCCTTTCCCCCTTTCGCGCCCCTTAAATCGATGGAAATTTATGGATTTTTTTATTCTAACCTGAAAACTTTAACCATGGATATCTCCATAACTATAGGGCTCCGAGTGGTTGGTGTGGTACTGAGGGGTAGCCAAACCTCCCCCCATCCCTCCTCTACCCTATCCGCGCCAAAAATCAACGGCATATAATCGAAATTTTAACCTTACACTTATACTTTTTGTTGCTTCTTAATTCACACGCCCAATATTGTTTATCCACTGTTATTCGGTTTTTTTCATATGTAAATCCATGTACGTCTAATTTTACTCTCCGTGACTGGTTTTAAATGATTTTAAATAATTTTTCTCTATATTAATAAAGCATTAACACAAACATGCACGTAATGATAATACACCGACATGAACTTAACAATAGACACAACTCAGTACGTTATGTAAAGCATACCCCAAATAATAATCATCCCTCAAATTAAAACTATAAATATCATCTTCTGATGATATTTATAGTTTTAATTTATATTAATTAGTATATTAATTATTTGGGGTGTGCTAATAAAAAATATATGTGGGTAGAAACCCACATATATTTTTTATTACACTTGGTAAATGTTTCTTTCTGAGTATGAGTGAAAATATTATGGTAATTATGTTTAGGGATAAAAGCGTTATGATAAAAAACAGTAGGAGTTTAAATATATTTCCTTAATGATATTATTACTTACAACTTTCGGAAACATGAGTGTTATGAACATCGCCGGTAGCACTACAAATAGTATGAATGAAAACTTTAGGATGAAATTTTTTAGGAAGAGTGATCATTCGGATTACAAATCGTTAGGAAGAACAATTTCGGGTAAAGAACTTTAGGTGAGCCAATATGGACCCGCCATCGCTACATGGTAGACATACCACCCATACGCACTAAACGTTTTGGAAATACTTTCATTATGCGTACAGCTAAGGAGTGGAATTCCCTGCCGGAGTCTGTGTTTTCCGACAGCTACAATCTAGGAGTCTTTAAGTTAAGAGTGAATAGGTTACTTCTAGGCAAGCGTGCTTCACCGTCGACCACATCATCGCTTACCATCAGGTGAGATAGTGGTCAAGCGCGAGCCTATAATATATAAAAAAAAAAAAAAAAAAACTAGACCGTCCATTTCCGTTGATCGACGAGTCGATCAACTAGTTGAATTTATCGACTAGTTCATAACGTAAACTATGTTAAGTAGACGTTCTTTATAAACTTTCAGACGACGCGACGCGCGGCGTCTACGTCTCGACAACAACTTTCAACTGCCGATTGAATGTAAACAAGTACAAACCGGTTTACCTCGCATCTTTCGATCGGTCAATCGCTTTACTCTTTTGCACACGCGAATCTATTGGCGTCCTTTTCTTCTTAACACAATGCATTTTTACTCCAAAATGGCATTCGGCCCATAGAAATTTACACTCTTTGGATCTAGAGTTAGAGTTCATAATAATTTGCTTGATGTTCGTCCGTTGTTGTTAGTTTTTCGGACCTTTGAACTTGTACTACCAAACTAGGTTCTCGCGTCGGTCGTCGCGTTACAAGTCGACATGAACGTAGTCGAGTCTCAGTTTAGCAGTCTTCGAATTCAACTAGTTCGTTGATTATCGGTGAACCGTCGAACCGTTCATTGTACGTCAACGGTCGAATCAACTAGTTCGTTCATTCAACGCCCATCGCTACTGCCATCATTCATAACTTGGACCACAGTAAGATCGTGAATTCATAACTAAGTAGCTACCTGTCATGTTTTATTATAAACAGCGGTCCCTTTACGTCACTCTCGCATTAAACCACGTAATAGACGTGAATGGCAGTTGGGTCACTTTTTTTTTTTTTTTTTATATATTATAGGCTCGCGCTTGACTCATAAACTGTTTCGTATAGTAGTTGTCTTGTATAAATCACATGCGATGTGAAACTTCGCAAAGTTATCATCGATTAGACTGGAATGTTTTCCTATTCCGCGTGGCCAATGAAAATATTGTGACTATCGGCAACTTATTATTTATCAACAATATAAAATGTCTTTGGGTAGAGTGTGATAAGGCGACAGGCAAGTTATTCTCTAGCCCTCTTACTAATAAACGCAGAATAAAGTTATACCAGGTATAAACCTACGAAAATGTATTGTTATTCCTTTGTTATACCTGGTATAACTTTATTCCGTGTTTATTAGTAAGAGGCTACTTCTTTTTACCCGACTGCCGAAGGAGGGTAATGTGTTTATCAGTCTATTTATGTATATATGTATGTATGTTTGTTCCTATATGGCGTTCCAGAGACCAAACGCGTTGGCCGATTTTGATGATTCATACGTCAATCGTTGCGTCTTAACCCTGCGAGTGTCATAGGCTACATTAAAATTGGACAATAGAAAAATGGCGGGTTTTGGGTGCCATATTGTGGGGGCCCAAATTATTTTTTTCTTCCAAACCCATCGTGTGGGGTATTAAAATAAAGGGTTTTAAGAGGTGATTTCAAAAATATATAACACTTATATGTTTAAAACTAAAAAGTTTTTGAATTAAGTTTTTAAAGACCCAGACTTCTTTGAAAAATAAAGTCGGCTTCATATTCGTGGCGTGTCGCGTTACAACCAATTTGATTGTCAACAAAATGATGATTTCTTTGTGATATGACGTAGGCTTGAACAGATTCGTATGATTGGCGTATCCCGCTCCACGATAAGACACAGTAACGTGTCTGTACTTCTGTAGCTTAAGTTCCGTCGCGAAATTGTTTGCAGAAAACCACAATCTTGGACTCTAGAACAGAGTGACATCAGCGATAAAGATTGGCAAAAACACCAAAATATGTAGGATGCGCTATCGAAATGCCTTGTGATTGTGACCATCCCATACATTTAGTACTTTAGGAAATTGTTATCGCTGTTATAATGACTATATCTAGGTCCTATGGAACGTATATAACTTGCAAAACCGACCAGCCAAGCCGAGTGAATGTAGGAAAATCTCGGGGTATCACAGATAAATTACCAACATCACCGCTCCGCTTATAACTTAGCCCACCCTTACTTGGAGAATCCACAACAAAGCGTTAATTCCAACATTATATTATAAACAGCTCCTCCACGTTACGTAAACGTGAAAATGTAATGGCTGTGAGAACACGCGGCTATTCGTAACAACGTGCGAATTGTGACCAATTTATGACACAAGTATTATTGTAGAGTACGAGTGTGGGAGACCAGGCATTATGGACCGTATTTATGTAAAACTGTATGTATTATGTGGATCTTGTGTTTATCATATTTGTCTGATAGATCTTGAGATGTTGTATGTCTGAAGGACGAAACCTACCGTTAAAATATATTTTTTACAAAAAGCTTGGTTTTTTGACACCGATTGCCGAAAATGAAGATATTTTTCGTTTTGTAGTGTTTTTATTTAGAAGCCGGTTGTATTATTAGTTTTGTTAGTAAGTATTTTTTTTGTAAAACTGTTTTAATTTATACGTTTTAGTTGTGTGTGGTACATAATGAGCAAGTTCAATAGTAAGGTACCTCTAATGCCCATAGTTATGCCAGAATAGAGTACCCGAATAACATAAAACTAACATAACCATTGAAATGAGAGTGTACCAGGGTGAACTGTACATATCTGCGTACCCATTTAGAGCGTACCGGCGTGATTCTATGTTATGAAATCGTAAACAATAAACAGACTCGATTGCAGCGATCCCGAGAGATTTGCCGTTGTTGTGCCGTTCATTATCAGATCTTGATCAAATTTAAATGTGACCACACGAGAAGCACCAGCTTTCAAGTATAAAAGAATCATCAAAATCGGTTCACCTAGTAAAAAATTAGAGGAAAGACTTAAAAATACAGTCGTATTGAGAACCTCCTACTTTTTGAAGTCGGTTAAACAGAAATCATTAGATCTTTGAATACAACGCCACGCCGCAGCTCAGTGGAGAAACACTGGCATACTCATATTTCCAGATTCTTATGGGTATTTTTCAGTAAGCTAGCTTTTTTCTAAAATGAACGGTTACTGTAACACATCACAAGAATCTGACGCGAGAGAGCTCCGACTTAATTTCCTTAGTAAAAGTCGTAATTCGAGGTTTGGCTCTCGCCCATTTCCGCCTCCAGTATTGGACAAATTTAAAAGATATTCCATGAATTGAATAAAAAAGATATTTTGTACATCTATGTTTTCTTTTTATTTCGTTTATAGTTGTCAAATTTGTACACCAGGCCTCTGTTGACAGAGCAATTTTAAACATCTTTTTTTTGCAGTTTATGGAATATATTTTGAATTGATCCAATATTGGAGGAGGAAATAGGCGAGAAATCAGACGGATGTCTGCGGCCGCATTTCCTCTTAAGGTTACGATAGTCGATCATTCCTCCATACAAACGTAGTCTGGCGATTTCTTCACTGTTTGACGATGCACGTTCAACATAAAAAAATATATCAATATGTATCATCATTATCTAGCCCTGTATGGAAACAAAAAAGTAAAAACATAAAATATTTGAAAGTTTTTAACGGCGAAAGTTCCATATTTCAAGACTAATTTTAACGCATCTTTGGGCGGATATAAATACCATAAGAAGAAGGAAAATTGCAAAACGGCCACCATACAGGGATAGATTAGTAATTCAACAATGCAAATAATTTTATTTTGGAAATATACATTTAGTCGTTTTAGGGTTCCGTACCCAAAGGGTAAAAACGGGACCCTATTACTGAGACTCCGCGGTCCGTCTGTCTGTCTGTCAACCAACAGGCTGTATCTCATGGACCGTGATGGCTAGACAGTTGAAAGTTTCAGAGATGATGTATTTCTGTTGCCGCTATAACAATAAAAACAGAAAAAAGTAAATATTTAAGTGGGGCTCCCATACAACAACCGTGATTTTATTGCATTTTTTTTGCGATAATGGTACAGAACCATTCGTGCGCGAGTCCGACTCGCACTTGGCCGGTTTTTTCATGATATCTAGACTCCCAAAGATCTGTTTATAAAATTCCGCGCGCTCGTTTTCGTCCTAATTCATCATCCATTTCGCTACAAACTGTGCTAATTCGTACGCGAACTAACTTCTTACTGCTCATCACAGCATCTATCTCTTTCGCACGTGTTGTCGGATGAGATAGCATGCATTTTAACCCCGCGCACAAAATAGTTCGTGCCGTCGACTAGGGCAACCTTAAACAAACAGTTTCACCCCTTTATATTATTGGTTTAAGAATTTAAAATCTTAATTAAAATAAATCAAATTGTGTTTACAATATGAATGGAATTCAGCTTTTCTCTTCTCTACAATTGCTTTACAAACTAAGCGGAACGATTAATTAATCAATTTATTCGTGTTTACTTTTTCTCTGTTGGATTAACATAACTATGCATAAATCTACATTATGCATGTAACATGTTATATTCTCAAATTGTTATGTTAATCGCGAAATAATTATAAACTGCAATTATCATGTGTGGGCGTATAACTAAGGCCTGAAATACACATGCTCCTCTCAACATAATTTGTTACTTTTTTATAAATAACTCATTAAGTGGCAATTTTGTGGGACCATTGCTCTTACCTGGTGGTGGTGGAGCTCGGAAAAATTGAAATAAATGACGTGCGATTGGAGCAGCCTATGGCCCAGCAGTGGACTCCTGTTGCCTGATGATAATGATTTCTCATACTTTATATATTACTGGACTGAACATTTTTATTGTAGGTAGGCTCGCGCTTGACCACTATCTCACCTGATGGTAAGCGATGACGTGGTCGACGGTGAAGCACGCTTACCTAGAAGTAACCTATTCACTCTTGAGTTAAAGACCCCTAGGTTGTAGCTATCGGGAAAAACAGACTCCGGCAGGGAATTCCACTTCTTAGCTGTACGCATGATAAAAGTATACCCAAAACGTTTTGTGCATATGTGTGGGAATTCCACCATTTACCAATGGCGGTCTTGTAGTCTGATGACGAAACGGGCTGGGCATAATATTTTAAACATATTTTATCCACGACTATAGGACTGAAAATAAAGTTTTCAATCAATTGCTTAATAAAAGAGCAAATAAAAATAAAAAAACATTTTAAATCAAGCGTGCCACAGGCATGTATGTTGTCTGCCTAAAGTCGCATGCACAACTGCACACTGGTTACAGTAAGCTAAGCACATGTAAGTCCCTATGTAATGATGCTGAACGGACGTGATTTATTAGCGGGAAGCTGTGTGCTCATAGCTTTTTATACAGGCAGAAAATGTAGCGTGGTGGAGGAGATGATGTTTTTGATAAGGATGTGATTGGTTTGATATTGGTTTGGTAGACATCCCACCCATACGCACAAAACGTTTTGGGAACACTTTTATTATGCGTACAGCTAAGGAGTGGAATTCCCTGCCGGAGTCTGTGTTTCCCGATAGCTACAATCTAGGGGTCTTTAAGTCAAGAGTGAATAGGTTATTTCTAGGCAAGCGTGTTTCACCGTCGACCACATCATCGCTTACCATCAGGTGAGATTTTGGTCAAGCGCTAGCCGACAGGTTATAAAAAAAAAAAACAGTGTAGTAGATTACTATCTAACCATGTTATTTACTAGCCCTCTTACTAATAAACGCAGAATAAAGTTATACCAGGTATAAACCTATGAAAATGTATGGGTATACCTTTGTTATACCTGGTATAACTTTATTCCGTGTTTATTAGTAAGAGGGTAGAGATCTAACGATTATATTGGCTTCAGTGTAGAAGCTCAGATTATCCCTACCTAATATACGATTTTTATTTGAAAATTTTGAATTTGTTAACCCTAAGTTTTTCTATACTGGTTTGCATGCTCAGTACTCATCTAATAATATGCAATTGATAGTGCACTAGCTTCCACCCGCGGCTTCACCCCCGTAAAAGTATTTTACTATCCCAAGGGATCAGAATAAAAAGTATATTAGCCTATGTGCTAATACAGACTATAATCTATATCTGTGCCAAATTTCATCAATCCATCCAAAATATTAGTAAGTTTAGGATAGTAAGATTGCATACTGTTTACTAAAAAGTTCAAGGTTCCAGGGCATTTATTTTTAAAGCTTAATCCTTCCACTTTTTTACCTACACATCTCTGAGCACTTTTAATGCAAACAAAGTAAGCGTGAAGCGGCACTATCCGTTAAATAGAGCACAGTTGACAGCTCGTTAGTTAACTGCCGTTACTTGCCGTTAACGTGCGCTTAAAGTAAACAACGCTTTATAATTACCACTTTACGTAGGCACTTGTTACTCACTGAAAGCAGAGCTTCAGCTGGTTTTTTTAACATCACAGACCTCTCTCATCTATTTTGGGACAGCACCATAACGATGATTTTTCAAAAGTCGAATAACTTTTATCTGGGGAATATATATAGTCCGGTTAATTTAGACATCTGAGGGTACAAAAATTCGCACCCAGCTGAAAAGGTAGGACGCGAAATTCGTAGTGACGTACCGCGGAGTCTTAGTAATACGGTCCCGTTTTTACCCTTTGGGTACGGAACCCGAATGCGCTAAGTAAACTACCTCAAAGGTGGCGTGGAAATGAATAAATGAGGATTACAACTCTTTCAAGATTTTTAATCGT